>CM050412.1:15244194-15812813 GCA_027564155.1 Gymnocypris eckloni scoliostomus | reverse complement strand
AATCCCAGAACCACGGGGGACCTAGTGAATGACCTGCAGAGAGCTGGGACCAAAGTAACAAAGGCTACCATCAGTAACACACTCGCCGCCAGGGACTCAAATCCTGCAGTGCCAGGCGTGTCCCCCTGCTTAAGCCAGTACATGTCCAGGCCCGTCTGAAGTTTGCTAGAAGAGCATTTGGATGATCCAGAAGAGGATTGGGAGAATGTCATATGGTCAGATGAAACCAAAATAGAACTTTTGGTAAAAACTCAACTTATCGTGTTTGGAGGAGAAAAGAATGCTGAGTTGCATCCAAAGAACACCATACCTACTGTGAAGCATGGGGGTGGAAACATCATGCTTTGGGGCTGTTTTTCTGCAAAGGGACCAGGACTGATCTGTGTAAAGGAAAGAATGAATGGGGCCATGTATCGTGAGATTTTGGTGAAAACCTCCTTCCATCAGCAAGGGCATTGAAGATGAAGCGTGGCTGGGTCTTTCAGCATGACAATGATCCCAAACCACCGAGCAGCGAAGTGGCCGTGGGCATTCAAGGTCTGTCCAGGTCTCAGATCTCAACCCCATAAGAAATCTTTGGAGGGATAAGTCCGTGTTGCTTGTGACAGCCCCAAACATCACTGAGATCTGCATGGAGGAATGGGCCAAAATACCAGCAACAGTGTGTGAGCGACTTACAGAAAACGTTTGACCTCTATCTCAAAGGGTATATAACAAAGTATTGAGATGAAATTCTGATATTTTCCACCATAATTTGCAAATAAATTCTGTAAAATCACCAATGTGATTTTCTGGTTTATTCTTGTTTTCGCAGGACATTTCTCTTTAGGAGGGCACGTTATTGTGACTAATCTTTTTGCTTTTGTATGTGCCTGACCACTATACATGGCAGCGGAGGTGATCTCATGTCTGAGACCAGGCTGCTCACCATTGTGCAGTCAGGAGACTTCTGGCTTGGTCCAGGGCATCTGGGGTCGTTGAGGATATTTGTGCTGTGGGCCTCTGTCTCTCGGGGGAAAGTGGGAACCGGTGGCTCTTCACGCGGCTGTCATAGTGGCCTGAAAATACTCAGGCAGCTCATGCCTCGAAGTGTTCATCCGCTTGAAGTGACTACGAGAGCTCTGAGCATTTGAACTCATGACACGAACCCTCAGCCTCTCCTGAAAAGGCAGGGCGCTCTGACTGTAACATCAAATCATATGTTACCAGGTAGAAACATAGTCGCTCCTTCGCCCAGCCACAGGTGAAGGTGCATCCCGGGAGTTCCTCCTCGGCGGCATCGCGGCGCAGATGGCACAGAGTCCTTACGCATCGGTTGGAATATCGTGGAATTCATGAAGGGGCTGAGCGGCGTTGGCGGGAAGGCTTGTGCGCTCTCCTTCACTCTCACGAAGCGAAGCACAGAAAAATCTTGGCACCGCCCAGTTGCGTGCGAACTGAAGGGGCGGCACCAATCGCATCAGCTCTAAACTCAGTTCAGCCCGGCTCTCGGCCGCTGTGATGCAGATGAGCTTGATCACAAGTCGCCCTGCGGTGGCCTTCTTTTCATCTCACCCTCCGCGCCTTCGATATTGCTCTTTCGCCACCGCATCATTTGTTCGCTTTTAATCACCACTAAATCGTCTGCGTGAATGTTATAACTGTTCGTGAAATAGGGTCAGTTGAAGGGAAAGGTATTTCCTGTCATCTTATCATCGCTCTGACATCGAGGCTTTGTGTGCCGTCATTGAAAGGGCGATGTTGAAATTAAAAGGTTAAGCAGTAACTATTTCATTTTAAATATATATGCAGTCACCTGCCCAAAAAGCCTGAATGATGATTTCTCTCCAACCTCTGGCACATTATCATTGTTGACCTCCTTCAAGCAGCCTTACCGTCACTGAGCTGGGTGACCAGCATCCTTCCCTTCCTCTGGTGGCTCTCACTCGGGGTGTCAGTTTTGTGTGACTCCTGACAGGGGCTCAGTACCTGCGGTGTCGGTGTGAGGCCTGAACTGAGTGCTGGAAGTGAAGACATAGGAGTTGTAGTAACCTTCCTATCTAGGACGGATTGAAGGCGGTCACTGAGGTGATCTGTAAGTCACTCACGAAAGTATAGTACTTTTTATCATCTCAGGACGTTGTTTTGTTTTTTATGCTTGTTTTGTGTTTGGGTATGGTTCACATTTGCGCATCCTGGGTGGCCTCATTCTTCAGAGGTTTCCATTTCGTCCAGAATCTAAATCTCAGCGCGTGCGGAGGTTGCGTCAGCTTCTAAGTAAATGCTGATCTGAGGTGACCCAGCTCTCAGCCTCCAGTTTCTATATGGGGTGAAAAACATGTTGTTTGTGTATCTCAGAACCATCTCAGCGATACGTGATACCTTCATCAGTTTCTTCAGATCTCTGTACAGGTGGGCGGTTTTCATCCTTCTCAGTATTTGTGTGTATTTATCGAATCTTGTTCTCCTTTTGATTTTTTACTCATGTACAGTGCTGTATGAAGTAGCGATGATATATTATGTAACCATTTCTGAACAATTAAGCCGTTTAATGCGTTCCATGTCATATTTTTTAGTTTTACACAGTTTTGAATTTAATTTTTGCTGCAAAAAAAACTAATTCAGTTCAATTAAAACGGGAACAGTCAATTGATACTGCTCTGTAATTATCCTTCCAATATTTCATGTTTTCTGCGAGAAATGTTAAAGTCATAGACAGACAAATCATTAAAACTCAAATGTACGGTACCTTTATTCAGAGTTTGACTTTCTGGTATTTAAAAAGCCGGTGGGGTGCACCATCCTGTTCGTGGTGCCATCTCATCAGCAGAAGTCTTTAGATGGCAGTATTTCCGCCTGACTTTGAATATGACATACGTCGATTAAACTATAATTTTCTCTGGTCCAAATACTCTGTTTGTCAAAATTCATGGTCTGAGACATGAGTGCATGAGCGGGATAATATATTTTGCATCATCAACATGGTCAAAACACTTGTTGAGAAAGTTACTTTACATTTTACTTGGAAAATCAATTAAGTGATTTAATCTTCTCTAAATACAAAGTATGTGTTTCCTACATGCTTACACAGCCAGTTTATGTATTAATTGTTTGGACATTTCAAATGCAGTACACCGTGCAAAGGAACTGTACCAGTAATGTGAAAATACATCTCACTTTCTATGCTGATCTACTTCACATAAGTCTACATATTCCCTTGTGCCTCCATCTGCCAGTCTTTGTGTTGGTTTGTGGTGTTAAAAATAAATACATTCAGAAAATAAAAATAAAGCAACAAATATAATAATTATATCATTCATTGTGTTGTATATCGCAGCATCAGCACTGTATTCAATTAACACAGCACATCACTGGGTATCGTCGCTTTCTTTCCAAAATCTCTTGATGAAAGGTACAATTATTCATATTTGGTTTTGACCTGACCTATAGACACAAGGATCTCGAGTCTTTGTAATTTATTTCATTCATTCATTGGTGAATTTCTTCTATTTTCAGGCGGCTTTATCACTCCTACTGTATTTCCTCAAGTATGAGCTGTTTTTATTTTGTATATGCTCAAGCCAAAGAGCTTATATCCGTAATTAAATACCTTTATCATTGCCATTGAGACTGTGAACTCCGGGAAAATCTGAACAGCCACAACCTTTGACTGCAAACAATCTACCACTGAGCCACAGGAACATCATTAATTTGTGTGTGTGTGTTGGAGTTGCACCTTTGTATTCATTGCGGCAAAATTATCTGATATTATTTGACCTTGACCTGCACAAGGATCTCAAAGAGTCTTTGCTATAATTTCATTCATTCATTAATTAATTTGTTGTATAGTGGTGAACAAAGCTTTTGAAATATTAAATAATTACATTCTGATCACAATAATATATTTGGCTGAAAAGTATTTCTCTCAAATCCGTGTTTAAAATATGGCTAAGATATCTACAAATTTGTGAAATAAATAAATAATCAAATAATAAAAATAGGCAACATACATGCATGTGGTTGTGGATATGGAAAATCAATCGGTATAATCTTATATAAACAGCATCAAATAATTTAGGACTAATGTGACAATGATGATGATGTAATCAGCTCTTTCAAAGGTGCGTTCCTGCACTTCAGGCATATCAGGGCTTACTAACAATAGGCATTATTGACTGTGATGGCTCCTGACTGAAAGATTACAGCCTGACTAAGGTCATTGTTGTGATTTCGTTCTGGCTTGGTATTGGTCAATTGAATTGGAAAGTTTTGGGATTCCACTCTGAAAGATCCAAATAAGCAAACATAAGTCAGACAAAACAAACTAAATGACAAATAATTTCACATGGATTTTAATAAAAACAGTGGGACTTATGTGCAGGTGTGGTTCGTAAATTATTTGACAGTCCTTACAATAGCCTTATGAATATTGACAGAGGAGAAAATAAGGATTAAAGGGCTCACCAACAAAGCTGAATACAAAATCTGATGAACAATAAATGACCAAAAAACTGTTAAAAACACTAATTTGTGAAACAGAAAAACAAGGAACAAGGAACAAGGATTAAAACTTCAAGGAAAAAAAAAAGAGAAAAAAACACAAACCTGTGTGATCAAAACCAAACACCTGGAAAACAAAACATAAGATCCAAAAATAATCTTACAGTTTACTCCATGGTTTTAACTAGACCGCTATATTCAAATTTGCATGACAGGTTTAATGTTCATGGCAAATGTTAAAGGAAAAAAGGTCCAAAAGTAAAGAAAATGTCAAAAAGCAAACTGATTGTCTGAGGTGAGAGGTTAATCCTTCTCAAATCATTTTGTCAGCAGACATGTCTGCTCTAGCATGTGTCTTATACACTGTTTAATATTAGAAAACTCCAAAAAATCAAATCAAAAAGGTTGGTTTGTCAGTTAGTTCTCACTCATAACAGTTATTCCATAGTACAGAGGTGCCAACATTTTTAATATGAGGGATCAATAATCAAATTTGATTGAGGGTGGTGGGCAAAAAGTAAATGTTTATTTATATACAAATATATTACATTAAAATGTGATCAATTATTTAATCTTTGTTTTAATTACTGGACCATTTAAATAGTTTGGTTTAAATCACTTATTTATTCAAATTAACTTGATAAAGCATCTCCATGCAAGAATAAAACAGAGAGAGAAACAGTTTAAGCAAAAAAAAACTTAATTTAGATTGCTTTATTAAAAAATGTGTTTAAATAACAAGGGCTGTATGATTATGATTAATAAGGGCTGTATGATTGTGTAATATAGGTATTTAAACGCAATATATTTAAAGTAGATTTGAAGCATACTTGCAATAGTTCCACTTTAGCACAATTAAATATACTTTAGTTGGACTTCAGCACTACTTCCACACAATTAAATTGAAAGTGCAATAAGTGCAAGCAAGTGTTGTTCCAATTTAGCAGACTAATTAAACACATACATGTGTAAATGTATTTGTCTAATAGTCTTGTTTATTTATGTATTTACTAACTATAAATAATGTTTTGTTTAATTAATATTTTCTATAGACACACTGAAACAAAAATGAATTGAAGTTACTGTTTTTATGTAAGTGTTTGCAATCAATTTATTTTAGCTACATTTAAATTAATTTAATTGACTTTCATCATTTTCATTTTAATATTTAAATGTAGCTAAAATAAATAGTTTGCAACAACATACCTTAAAAAATTTAAATAAATAACTAATACATTTTTTATAAAAATAGCTTAATTTATTTCAGTTTCTTTAAGGTTCATCATGAAACCAATATTCTAATAAAGAATCTTTATTGAAAATAGTATAACAAAATGCTTGTCCTCTAAATTTCTTAATTGTATTTGTGATTTTCAAAAGGGTTAACTGCAAATAACCCTATTCTGACATGTTTGCTTATTTCTGCTACATCCATCACTAACAAGATAAAAAATGATTAGTATTCAGCCACACATTTTCGTTTGAGTAAAATTAAATATTCCAAACAGAGAGAGTGGAAGCTGTTAAAGAGGACAAATTATCTTTTAATGCCAATGGTTGTGAAATAAAATGTTTAGCAAGCACATATGTGTGTGATGTTTGTGTGCCCACATCCAGTATGATGTAATGTGCGGTACCACGACTGTTTATTCAAAGGTCTGTGAGGCTCTTCTTAGACAATACTCATTTAAATCCATTTTAATTGCTCATAGATTCCCATCTAACCTCAATTTCCCAGCACATTTATTTAACACTTCTAGTCAAGACCCTGCAATTCCCCCAAAGTCCCACAGTAATTTCTCTAATCCTACACTTGAGCACACATGCATGAGGTACTGGAACAGTTTGTGTATGTTCCAGATGATGAATTAAATTCATTCATATTTCAGCCTTAGTTTCTGGAAGGAGACTCACATTCTCACTCTTTGCCTCTCTCCTCAGATCAGAGGCTATCATTTACACCTGCCACAATGAATTCATTTTTAAAGCATGAAACTGCTGTAATTATGGACTTATAAATAAAATATTACATAATTTGTGCAGACTGTATATCTTGTAGTTTGACTGATAGTGCATCAAGATTCATTCATCCACATGGAGAAAATGAATACTGATGTGCAAAAGGTCAATGGCTGACTAATATCCACGTAAATTATTGTCATTCTAATTTGCACGTTGAAAGATTCATGCCGCTACATTGTGTGATTGTAGCTGCAGGGTTCATGTTGCTGAAGAAAAAGATGGGAATCGTTAAATTGGTCTGGAAAAAAAGATGAAAATGTGAGTCATGTGAATTTCTGTAATGAGAATACATTTAAAATATGTAATTGGAATAATTGTGTGTGTTAGACTTGCCATATTGATGTCTGATTTCTGAGCGAATCTTTTGAAGTAATTATTTGTAGTCAATCCATTGAAACAATTCATAAAGCAGTTTAAACTTTCCACTATCAAATAATTCTGATACTTTTGTTCTCAGCGATATGAGTCTTTCCCTTCTCCCAAAACAGCTTATAGCTACCTATTAAAATAGTTCAGTTTTGTATGTAATGGAAAAGTGATTAGACTATGTTTCGTTTTTGTTTTCTTCATAAAGATAATTTAGAAAAACCTTGGGAGCATTTTTTGTTCGTAACATTTTTTTTTTTTTTTTTTAAGCAACGACCAAGCGGCCAGCATCAGAGTTGATCACCTATGTTTGATTAATTTAGCCTTATCAAATCATCACGACTTGACTAAAATAAAATCGATAGATAGGCCTATAAACAGTTCAAGCATATCACAGTGTTAGTTTAAATGTTTAACCTATATAAATGTGCAATATCCAACAGTTTGTGTGGATCGTGGAAGCTGAGCGAGCTTTACAGGACATGTAGGCTCAAGCGTGGTCACTTGGATTTTTTCTTACAGTAAAACAACTTAAAATACGCCGTGTGATTTTTTCTCATAAAGGTAAGAGTAATATATAATTTGGAACTGTAAATGGTCTACTTTTATTGTGTGCATTCACAATATCAACATTGTGCTTTTATAAAATAGGAAAACAGAGAATGCACTTTCTGCCGGTTTTGAACAAGAGCGCTTCAATGATGAGCCGAAACTCGGCAACTCGAAACTGGCTCAGAGATATGATAAATATATCTATAGAAAGCTTTAAAATACCACTTTAAAACAAAATAATTCAAAGCAAAGCAAAAACTCTTCATTAGCCTATGTAATCCTTTAAGATGCATATATTTCTCTCTGCGTGTCCAATGAGGAGATGGCGAGTCATTTTTCCCAGTCACCTCACCATCTAAAATATAAAAATAAGGGAAAGCCTAAAACAGGCCCGATTATAATTTGTGTTTTATTTTATAATTGTATGCAATAATATAAAAAAAGTATGTAAATCTTTGTCCTTGAAATTTAAAGGATTTGCTGCAATGCAATTTTGTCTGACTGATAGGCCTATGTGAATTATTTATTGGCCTATCTTTTTAATCCATACAGCAAATGCTTTAAAAACAGCTTTAAAATTACTTTATTGCATTCCAGATGCTTTTAAAAGAACTTTTCACTATACATTTTAAGGGTATTTAAGCTTGAATGTAGCTTGAATGTAAAACATTGTTATGAATTCATTGTAGCCTATTCCCATTTGTATAATAGCTAATTGTTGTCTAACACGATCTCATGAAAGTGCGTCGGCTATAGCACAATTTTCTGTTTCTATTTGGCATAATATTTATACGCAGAAATTGACTACCCCTCCCCCACAGCACCCCCTACATAAAACACCTTCCTGCGCCCCTGGTTCAATTAATAATTGAATTAGTTTAATTTGGCCACGTGCACACTGCAGCTAAATTCGGTTGTCAGTTCACCTTTTTCTCCTTAATCGCGTTCTGTACACACACAATTCACTAAAATACGGGAGTGACAACCGCATTCGACAACCGCATTAACTCCCGAAAATACAGGTAGTGACAACCGCATTTACAGAAATTCTACGCAGTGTGTACAGAACTGAACTGGACAACTAGTTGTTAATGACGTATTCGAACGTCCATCCGTGTATTCGTCTGTATGTGAGATGCAAGAAAACAACAGACAACAGTGAAATAAGTCTTAACAGCACAGGGCTAGCTGCGCTCATGTGCCGTGCGGTAAAGTGTCAGTGTTGCCAGATCTTCACAGACAAAAACAACAAGCAACAAGGATAAGCACAAAAAAACAAAAATGCTTTGTTTTATAACACCAACATAAAATTAATATATCTCATATCCGTGACAGACCACTTTATTAACTCCATAAAGTGCCTGTCTTTATGAGCTAAGACCAAACAACATGCTTGAAAACATGAGGACATGGCAACACTGCAAGACCGAGCTCTCTAAGCAGCCTCCCGCTCATAAACACAACACCGCATGTCTATTACTGGTAGTTTAGTTAAAATCGACGGACAAAAACAGTCTTTAGTCAAAAAATGGCACATAACGAACGGCTAAACTTCTATTCACTCCTGCAAGATGACAGATGTTGCTGTGGTTACAAATGCGGGAGTGAGTGCTGTTCTGTACACACATGGAACGATAATTTACGGGACTCACTCCCGCATTTAAATGCGGTTGTCACTCCTGAAAGTTGCAGTGTGTACGTGGCCAAAATAAAATTAAATTGTCACAATGAAGACGGGAGGATTCAGTTGCGGAAAAGAGAGTTTATTACAAGAAGTAATACAATGAGAGAAACTATATAGCCACTTACAGGACCCCCGCTCCACTTTCCCCGCTCCCGCAGGAGCCTTTCCCGTACTTCCCCACTGCCACAGCAGTGCCCGCTCCCGCAGGAGCTCCATCAATATCTCCCTACTGCCGCAGCAGTGTCTGCTCCCGCAGGAGCGCTGTCTATATTTCCCCACTGCCGCAGCAGTGCCCGCTCCCGCAGGAGCCTTTCCGTACTTCCCCACTGCCGCAGCAGTGTCTGCTCCCGCAGGAGCTCCATCAATATCTCCCCACTGCCGCAGCAGTGTCTACCCTCACCTCCTCCTTCCTCTCCCCACGCTGCCGCAGCAGCACACTTCAGCAGAAGCCGCTTCTTCCGCCAAAATGCCGCAGCATCATTACAAGCGGTGTCCAGCATCCCATCAGCCCTAAGCCATGCAATTTTTGGGGGTCTCTTAGCCACTATTTGGCTGCTGTCCCACGATAAGCATTTTTTGGGGAGCTTTTGGGTCCGGGCCAAATTCCGAGCTCGGATCCCTCTCCCCGGGCTAGGGGAGTACCCCGGGCTCAGGAACTATTACCGAGCTCGGAGCCCTCTCCTCGGACAGCACGCCAAATACGCATACCGTTTATTCAGTTCATTATTAAGTAAGTGTGAACTCGTGAAGTGATGTTTTATAAACAAGTTTCGGGAGGAGCACGCGCGAATAATTAACACAGCCAATTCATCATCAGTAATCACATCACTTATCCAATAAACGCTAGAGAGAACCCCTATAAATAACCAAGCAGCCTTACCTCCGTTATCTCTCGTCTTCCAGAATCCCTCCACCACCCCAACTCCTCACTTCCAGTCCGTTTTCACCCCAGCAAGGGGTAGGGGAGCTTTGGGTCCGGGCCAAATGGCGAGCTCCCCTCTCCCAGGCGAGGAGTACCCGGCTCAGGAACTATTACCAAGTTCGGAGCCCTCTCCTCGGACAGCACGCCAAATACGCATACCATTTATTCAGTTCATTATTAAGTAAGTGTGAACTCGTGAATCAATATTTTGCATCAGTTTTTTTTTATGATTCAGACAATTACATGTGAAAATTGGTCTGGGTTGCCTTTCTCAAAAGTGCCGTAAGAACCAATGGTCTGTACGATCTACTTACAATGCTTTTAGTGATTACGGCCCTGTTAGTGATTCATTCTGAAACTCATTGTAATTTGTATTTTTATTTTTAATTTTCATTTAATATGTTATTAAAATGCTATCATAAATTACAAAGAACTGAAAATATCATGGAAAAAATTAATGGCAATTCATTAGTCAAGAGGGCTGGGCATCTCAAATTATTGAACTGTCTAAAATAACATTTTCTAAAACTGTTCTCTCGTCATCCATCCACACCAGCATTACACCTGAAAGCAAGAACCGACAGACGATTTCAGAACATTGTCATGAAAGCAACAGAAAACTGACAAGAACGTTGAGCAAGATGCCAGCCATGGGAAAGATATGTGTGAGAGCTCTGGTAAACATCAACGTTTTTTCTCACATACTGGTCTGGGCTAGTGCTTGTGACAGCATGACAGCATGACAGCTAGGAATCCTCTGGGGATGTGCTTTCAGATCCACAGCAGGAAATGAAATATGGAGACGATGGAAAATACGAGCCGTTAATGGCCAAATGGTGTTGGGAATGTAGTTATTTGCTGCTGCTGCCTATGTAAGTGTGTCAGTGTACTAGTCTTTTAGTGCGATTTTGGGGTGACAACATCTGGCTCTCAGACGCTTAGAAGGAGCTTTGCATCCCAGGGGGCAGCAGACGGTCATTCCAGCTGGAGATGTCTGACACCATCCGCCACTGGTGCACTGGACCAAAGAGAGAGCAGTGTGAGACACCGTCTAACACCCCAGCTCGTTCTTGGCTGTAGATGAAACAGAATACTAATATAGACAAAATCATTTCAGGTTAGACCCCATCCTGTGGGTACAGATGTGTCCTGCTGAAATGAATGATACCAGTGTGCTCTTTTTGGACACTGCTTTATGGTTTTCAATAGGTGGGAATACAAATAATTTGTCAGAAATGTCAGTAAGTGGGTTGGCACAGGTCGACCCACTCCCAGTCCAGTAACTGTAATTGACAGTACGGTAAATTGACAACCCAATATCATGGGAAGACATAACTATTCTACAAAATGTTTTCATATGAATTTGGAAAGAAAGAAAAAAAAGCAGAATGAAGATCCGCTACTAATTCCTCTTTTAAACAAAA
Source organism: Gymnocypris eckloni scoliostomus (assembly GCA_027564155.1). NCBI lineage: Eukaryota > Metazoa > Chordata > Actinopteri > Cypriniformes > Cyprinidae > Gymnocypris > Gymnocypris eckloni. The sequence goes on along the minus strand of CM050412.1, from coordinate 15,801,364 downwards.
CAAAGATAATTGGGGTGTAAGAAGATTATATGAAAACTTTATATAAAAGTTACACACACCTTTTGTATAAATATGTTTTCTAAGAACAACTGTATAGTACCAACTGATTACATGTAATCTTTATTATGTTACCAGCTTACAAAACAAAATAGTACTTGTAATTAGATTTACATTTCAAATGCTCATAATCAGATTATGCATTCCATTATTACAAATTATTAATGGAAATAAATTATTAAGAATGTATTGTTTCTCCACAATTCTTTTCATTTTTCTTTTCTGAATATATATATATATATATATATATATATATATATATATATATATAGTGTGTAATATTACTTTACTTTGATTATCCATGATATGAATGCCATGTAAAAATCATGCTTCTAAATTTGGGAACCTCTAAATTATACCATGTACAGCATGAGACAAATAATTATGCAAGTTACTAAATACTGCCAAAGTAAAACTGCCACAATATTTAAAACCTGGAAGTCTTTGTCCATGCCATTACTGGTTTATTAATGTTTGTCCATCTGATGGAATGTCCTTGTTTTGTTTTGTTTTTTTGTCAGTCAAACCCCATTGACCCGTCAATTTATATGCTGTCTATAGGCCTTTCTGAAGTGAATCGATATGTTTGTGTAAGAAAAATATCCATTTTTAAAACTGTAATTGTCACGAATCTGGTTGTCCCTCCACCACATGGACTCTTGCACTACACTCACTGTTGCACTCCACCTCAGACTACAATTCCCATCATTCACTGCACTGACGACACACACACACACACACACACACACACACACACACACACACACACACACACACACACACAGCTGATTGCACTAATCACACAGCTGATTGCACTAATCACGCATCTTACTTATGCCATTGACTTCCTCTCTGTCATCGCTGAGTATTGTTTTAGCTTTTAGCATTCTCCAAATGTTAGCTACTACCAAGCCTTCCCGGTTTTTGTGTTCAGTCTAGCCTTTTTGTGTTGCCTTGCTGTCTGGTTCCTGACCTTCTGTTTGTTATCTGGATTTCTCTCTGCCTTGCCCTCTGGATATTGTCCGCCGATTGTAGACCACGCCCGTTTACTTGAGTACTCTTCTGCCTTGCCCTCTATATGAGTGTTTGCCATTTGTTCAACCCTTCCTGTGTTTTTGACCATGTCTAGCAATAAAAGCTTGCATATGGATCCGCACGCCTCTCGTCTTGTCGGCCCCGTTACAGTAATCTCTAGCTTCCGTTAGCTGTATGCATGTTCACAAGAGAATGGCGTTCGAGCAGATGACGTAAGAAGTGACAAATTCAGAAGCACAGAGGAGAGGGCAAAACAAAATGTGTCATGAATTAGAAGTACAAAACAAGGATTTGTATAAAAAAAATGTTTGAGGATTTCGATATAGGCCAAAAGCAGACTGTTTTTGCTTTGCTGTAAACAAAATATGGTTCTCAAAAGACTAGCATATTCTCATCAGTGCCTATGCCACGCCTATGTCCTACGACATCTGCTGGAACGCCACCTTTTCTGGAATGAGTGTACGATAGTTAGCAGAACCTAGAGATTATGCCTTATAAATCTCACTTTGTATAAACTTCAGATTCATTTCAGAAGGCTTTTATTACCCCCACTGCTATAGAGCATGGAAGAGCCAGGATATTTGCAATATAACTCAGAACTATATTCATCTGAAATAAGAAAGTCATATACACATAGGATGACTCTAGGGTGTGTAATTTTCATTTTTGGCTGAACTATCCCTTAACAAAGTAACCAAAACAAGTCTTCAATAAAAAAAACATGTAATGGGTCCGAACTGGAGAAAAAAGCTAACAAAAAAATAGCCATGAAAAAAATATACTTGGCCAGGTGTAACAGAACCTTGCAGAGACAATACATGTTGCAGAAAGTATTGTGATAACGTCACTTTTGGCATACAGACACACATCCTTGCGCTCCGACACATCAAGCATGAAACAGGATTTACAAAGATCTCCCATCTCCCCCCTTGGCAAGTCACTTGGACAGAAAAGACTGTCTCTACTTATACTTTACCATCAGTTGTTTGTGATAAAAGGGGTCTGGTGTAAACTGAACTGACTCTGTTGACACGAATTACATTAATGAGCAAAATCTTCTGACTACCACAAAAGCCAAGGTTTTTGGAGACAAAGTAGGCTATGCAGGTCTTACAAAGCTTGTCCTGTAACACAGAATTCTGAGAAGTAAGAGGATGCATTGTTATTCATGTTTCTATTCAAAATCATTAGCAATGCTACACTCAGGGTTCTATGAATAGAACCAGGGTTCTCGTTTGGCTCTCAACGGAGGCGGTCACTTTTCTCACTCCCCGTCCTTCCCTATTTTCCCTGCTTGCTCTCCAGTATTGTCTGATCTATTGAGAGACTCTCTCTGAACTGCTCTTCAAACTGAGAAATTATGGATTTGATCAACTGGTCTCTCAGCGCTATTGACACCATCTTTTCGACTAGAAAATTGGGTTCCGGGGAACCTGTCTGCCCTGACGGAACGTTCGCAGCTGGGTATATGAGGGATGTGTGGGAGAGGTTGCAAATCGTATGTCTTGCGGCTCTTTCCGTGGAGGACATTGAAGATATCTACCTTTTCGGAACCATGATAACAGGTCTTCTGCTGATTGGATTAGGCTTTGCCCTGGGTTATCGAAAAATTCAGAAAATGGGTACAGCTGTCCAAAGCCTCACAAGGCTGCCCGCCATGACTGAAGCAGTGGGAAGAGCGGTCAGCATTGAGACTGAGACTATTAACCGCAATATGGATTCTATCATGGAGAAGCTCACGGCTTTGCAGAGAAAAATTTATGATCGAGACCAGAATGGACAGAGAGAGTAGCTGTTTTGGAATGCGGCTACTCGCCTAAACAAATCGCAATCTTATCTTTTGGCTCCCCCGTACCAGCACTGCCCGGCAAGGTTGTTGTTGGAAATTTATCCCTGGGAAAGAACACTGCAGCGAGACGCTCTTGTTCCCTCCCCTATTACAGACATTACTCCCCTCCCCCGATCAAACTGCCTCTGACCGCTTTGTACCGCTACGCTGTCGAGCAGGTCTGTGACCGGCGCCGCAACAAATGGCACCGGACCGGATGGCTGCTTGCCAGAGCTGGATATGTTTCCCCCTGTTGCAAAGTCATGTGTTTATGGTATATGTGCTTTTGTGCTGAGGTGTGTTTTTTTCTGTTCTCACACTGTACTCCCAAATGGAGCATAGTCTGGGGGTTAATTTTTTTTTTCTCCTCCCTGTCCTCATGTAAATGCTGTACTTTTCTTCCATTCCCTGTCTTCCTGTTCTGTCTACCCCGTTGTCATATGTATGTTGTGTATGTATGGACAGGTTGATGGCTAATTTCGCTGGTACTTGTGACTAGTGACAATAAAGGGCTACTACTACTACTACTACTACTACTACTACTATGAATAGTGAACATTTTGCTCAGCAACCCAAAGAAACAATGAGCCTTATTTTCGTATTTTGAAGGAAGTGCTAATAAAACATCTCTAACTATTTAGCTCTTCATAATTCACAATATATCTGGCAAAAAGCTGGTATTTAACTGAATTTAATATACAAATAAATGGTCCACAAATCAACAGACAACACCCTTTTTTTCTGTTTGAAAATCCAATTTACTCCACAAAAGCTTGTTTGTTTTATTGTTTATTTCAGTTTAATTTTGGGATCAAATTATTCAGATTGCATTTTTCTCCTCTAGTGATACAGCTAAGCTGCAGCTTATTTGAGAGGATCCGTTTATGACTGTTAATTTTCCTTTTCAAAGACCTTTAGTGTTGAACGCTAAATACACACACACACACACACACAACACATGCATTGGTTTAATCCATACTGAATACATCCATAATATAAATATATATATATAAATACATATTCTATGCAAAGTTCTGTTTTTGTTTATACTTCAGCTTAACACGTTAGGTCACTAACTGCAAATTTAGTAGGATAAAAAATAATAATACAAAAAACATTGGTTTTACGCTTACCTTAGCTTATGCCCATTCTTTGATATGCTGATATTAGCAACATTACCTTAATGTATTCATTTTGTTGAGGCAGGATATGTGGTGAATGATCTCTGCACTGAAGACTCACACCGCATCAGAATTGGCCAGATAAAACAGCTTACCGATAAGAATCTCGTCAAGGTCACGGTGAGTATTTCATTCACGGCTGTGATGGGAGTACAGACACAATATTTTCTCAGGATAGCAGCGAGCTCCTATTGTTAGATCATGAGATATTACACCACTGATTGAGATCAAACCCTTCTGAGCACACAACCCCGAATCTAAAACTGCACTGATGCACTTTGATCAGAATGCAGTGAATAGTGAATGAGAATTGACACAAACTTGAGTTTAAAATGTATTACTCATAAAAATTATAATAATATATATATATATATATATATATATGAATTAATCAACATTAATATGAGTTGAAGTTGAAGTTACTGCTTGTTCTAATCTACTGACCTTAAAAAAATATTTGTACTTAGTTGACATAAAATGAAAGTGCAAACCATCAATTTTTAATTAACATTTATGCATTTAGCAGATGCTTTTATCCAAAGCAACTTACAGGCTATACATATTTTGTCAGTATGTGTGTTCCCTGGGAATCGAACCCAAAACCGTTTGCGCTGCTAAAACGTAATTCTCTACCACTGAGCCACAGGAACATATCTGCAATTTGTCAAATGTATTACTTTTTGTAAACAAGTCATAAATGTGTATGTTTCATTCATAAATAAATAAATAAAATTGACGTCATAATTTTAGATCAAAATATCATAACTCAGTCTTCCAATGACTTATCACCAGTAAAGTATGGAGTACCACAAGGATCTGTCCCAGGTCCTCTGTTATTTTCATTATACATGTTGCCCCTTGGTAATATTATTAGAAAATACGGGATTAGTTTCCATTGTTATGCTGATGACACTCAACTATATATCTCAACAAGACCAGATGATACTTCTAAACTGTCTAAGCTAATGGAGTGTGTTAAAATATAAAAGATTGGATGTCCAATAATTTTCTCCTATTAAATTCAGATAAGACAGAGATATTACTTATTGGACCTAAAAACAGTACACAGAATCTCTTGGATTACAATTTGCAACTAGACGGATGTACTGTTACTTCCTCTACAGTCAAAAAATCTGGGTGTTATATTTGACAGCAACCTATCTTTTGAAAATCATATTTCCAATGTTACAAAAACAGCATTCTTCCATCTTAGAAACATTGCCAAGCTATGGCACATGTTAAGTGTTTCTGATGCAGAAAAGTTAGTTCATGCATTCATGACCTCTAGACTGGACTATTGTAATGCACTGCTAGGTGGTTGTCCTGCATCTTCAATAAACAAGCTACAGATAGTACAAATTGCTGCGGCTAGAGTCCTTACCAGGTCAAGAAAATATGATCATATTACTCCAATTTTACAGTCTCTGCACTGGCTACCTATTAAGTTTCGTATCAGTTACAAAATATTATTACTTGCCTATAAGGCCCTAAATGATTTAGCTCCTGTGTACCTAACTAATCTTCTATCACGCTACAATCCAACCCACTCCCTAAGGTCGCAAAACTCTAGACTCTTGGTAGTACCTAGGATAGCAAAATCCACTAAAGGAGGTAGAACTTTTCATATTTGGCTCCCAAACTCTGGAATAGAATTCCTGGTAATGTTCGGGGTTCAGACACACTCTCTCTGTTTAAATCTAGATTAAAGACACATATCTTTAGCCAAGCATTCATATAACGCATCTCACAATCTTGTACTGCCAGTCTATCTGAACAAATGCACATTAGTATGCTTTAGCTTGGGTTATACTGATAATTCCATCCAGTGTTATTCCTGGATGCAACTGCTACGCTAATTGTCTTTATTGTTTCTATGTTTCTGCTATGTTTCTATGTTCAAGCTAGGAATTACACAAGCTTCAGTCTGGATCCGACCCTTAAATGATCTTAGATGACCAAACACCTGAGAAGAGATGATGACAACCCTTCGGAGGACCTCAGAGGATGATTATACTAACTTAACCAAATTTTGCCATAAATGGTGGATCAGCACCTAGAGAAAACCTCTACAGCCCTGAACGTCAGCGGAGTCTAGGACACATAGATGAGCCCCAGAGACAGATCTAGACAGTCACCTAGACAGCCATCGGGAAAAGACCCCTGGAACCAGTGGACCACTTACACTCTGACTTTGCTGCAGTTGGAACAAACTACTGGTTCGTCTGGGCAGAGGGGAACTGGCCCCCCGACTGAGCCTGGTTTCTCCCAAGGTTTTTTCTTCATTCTGTCACCAATGGAGTTTAGGTTCCTTGCCACTGTCGCCTGGCATGCTTAGTTGGGGAATCTTCATTTCCAGCAAAATCATCGACTTGATTGCACAGATATTATTTAAACTGAACTGAGCTTGACAATGCCATTACTAAATTCAATAATGAAATGCATTCAGCTGAAAATTTAGTGTTAAATACTGTCATTTTACATTATTGACACAATTTGCCTATTTTGATACTATGCAGTGCTTTGTTACAATTTGTATTGTTAAAAGCGCTATATAAATAAAGGTGACTTAACTTGACTTGACTTATCTCTGGCGATGTATGACCAAGTTCTCCAATCATTTAGGGTTAATTTAAAGGACAACAATGTACTTTGTAGTTCTTGCTAGTGTAAGTTTCACGCAAATGTCAATGTCAGAATGATCCCCTTCCACAACAATCCATTAACATTTTAAAACTGTATTATGAATGTCAGGCCAGTAGTTGGCAATGCCATTTTGTAAAGAAGCACTATGCGTCTACACATGTACACATTCCTATAGGCTGAACACAACACCCATGCGCATGACAGATGTATGCAGATGACACAGTGGTGTATGCATCTGGTAATACCAGTACTTCTGTGGCTGACAAACTAAATACCAATTTAGACAAAATATAATCTTGGCTGTCCTCATCTTGTTTAACTTGAAATACTAAAAAACAAACTTAGTTTGCTTTGCCATTAAAAAAAACTGCCTCTCACACAATTTCTGAATGTACAAATTATTGGGGAGCTTATTGAACAAGTATCTGAAGTGAAGTATCTGGGAATAATTATAGACTATCAGCTGAATAATAAAAGTAATATCAAGCCAATCTGTGAAACCATCAAGGCCAACCTGGGCTGTATCATGATGATAAGAAATTGCATGTCTCTTGACTGTGCTTTTATTTTGATAAATTCTATGATTATTTCACACATATCGTATGGCTTAACCACATGGTACCAAGCTCACCAGCCATCAGTTAAGACCATAGAGTGTCTTTATAACCGAGCCTGGAAAGTCCTGGACAAGAAGAGAATAAGGTACCATTCACTGCCAAATTCTAAGCAAATATAAGATTTTAAGTTTTGCAAATTCTACCTCCCTGTATTTTGTTAAATTGGTCTTCAAGTGCCTAAATAACGCTGCTCTCACATCCCTTTGCAAAATAATAACAAGACAGCAAAGTGGGACAAGATCCACCACCCGATCAGCGTTAAAAGGCAATTGTAGTATCCCTTTCCATCGAACATAATTTGCCCAAACTGCCTTTTCAATAAAAGGGGCAAAATTATGGAACTCTCTGACAGACCACTTGAAATGTATCCCAACATTAGCCATTTTCAAAAAAACAAAATGTGGCTAATTAAGTAACAATATTGCTCTCATATTTAGTTTTTACATTGTGTTCTCTCTGTATACATTTATTTTAAGTTATTTCATTTATATCTTATTTTTACTGTTTGTTTAAACCAAAAGCCATACTAGGGACAAGTGTTGTAAACTATCTTCAGCTAAAAAACACTATGATGCATACATCAGATGACTGTTTAAGTGTATCTATGTTTTTTGTATCTGTCCCTATCTAAATAAACTCTAAATAATAATACTAATGACAAATTTCACAAATTTGCACATTTGTACTTTGCACAGACAATAATGGTATTTTCAAAAATTTTAACTTTCAAAAGTTTGCAATTTCAAAAGTGCAAAATGTTATTGTCATTTAAATGAACAACCAAAACACATAAAATGTTTTCTGTTTTTGTCTGAAAACAAGGTTATGTAAACACACCTGTAACAAAGTTCGTAGGAAGGAAGGAAGCGGACAGGGTTGGCTCGTGAAGACTCGGGTGAGTTTATTTAAACAGATAAACTTAAACAGGTGCGCACTCTGCGCGTCCTAGATACATCAACTCTCTCGGTTGTCTCAGCGATCACTCTCTGTATTCGTTCCGGCTGTCTCTCTCTCACAGCCCATGCGCCCGAGTCTTCACTCCGTCTCTCTCCTCGAATCCCCGCTCCACGGATGCTTTATTTGGTCTCTCCACGCCAATTACTGCAATCAGAGACAGGTGTTCCTCATTTTGCACTTGACCCACTTACTTACCGCTGTCTCCTGAGTCTTTCTCCCGCTGCAGACTTCGCTGAACCACGCCCCCCTCGCCACATACCCCCACCGCCCGACTCAGGCTGGGAAGCCCTCCGGCGTTGTGAAGGCTGACTTTTCTTTGGATAAGGGCGATAAGGGGATCTGCCAATATCCTTTGGTTAAGTCCAGTGTCGAATAAAAACGCAGCGGTACCCAGCCGATCAAGCAACTCATCAACCCGCGGCATTGGATAGGCGAACTCCACCCCATTCACCTTGCGATAATCCACGCAGAACCGGACCGAGCCGTCTGTTTTCGGTACCAAAACGATCGGGCTTGCCCAGTCACTGCGGGACTCTTCTATCACTCCCATCTCTAGCATCGCCTCTAATTCCGACTGGACCACCTTTTTCTTGTGCTCCGGTAAACGATACGGCCGGCTGCGCACTACCATGCCCGGCTCGGTCTCAATATGGTGCTGGATAAGGTTGGTTCGACCGGGCCGGGGCGAGAACACATCCGCAAACTCTTTCTGCAACCGGGCTACATCGGTGAGCTGGGAGGCGGTGATCCCCGGGGCCAGAGTGAGTGATGGAATTTTGGTGTTCACTTCTGGCCCGAGATCTTCCTCGCTACCACCGCCGCCAGCATCACCGGCTCGACCTCGTTCCATTTTTAGGGAGGTTGAGGTGGTAAATTTGATGTGCCCGCCCGGTCCGTTCAAACCACCTCATAATTGAGATCCCCTACCGCCCGTGTGACCTCGAACGGTCCTTGCCACTTGGCGAGTAATTTAGAGCTAGAGGTGGGAGTAACACAAGCACTTTATCTCCCGGTGTGAAATTGCGTAATCTGGCCCCGATTGTATAGCCGCCTTTGCTTGTCCTGGGCCTGTAACAAATTCTCCATGGAGAGCTGCCCCAGAGTGTGGAGTTTTGTTCTCAGGTCCAGCACATGCTGAATTTCATTCTTACTCCAAGGTCCTCCTCCCAAGTCTCCTCAGGACGTCCAAAACCCAGCAGGGGCTGGCGGCCGTACAGGAGCTTCGAAGGAAAACCCGTGGAGGCTTGGGACCTCCCGCTGTGATCAAAAGGGTTCCAGCCACTTGTCCCAATTTTTGTGTCCTCGTGAGCGAACTTTCGAATCATTGTTTTCAATGTACGATTAAACCGTTCCACCAGGCCGTCCGTTTGTGGGTGGTAGACGCTGGTGCGAACCGATTTAATTCCCAATAATCATGAACGCCGTGCCCTGGTCGGTGAGAATCTCTTTCGGGATTCCCACCCGGGAGATCATACTGAACAGAGCCTCCGCCACACTTTTTGCAGAAATGTTGCAGAGCGCTACTGCCTCCGGGTATCGGGTTGCATAATCCACCAGAACTAATGCAAATCGATGCCCTCGTGCCGTCCGCTCTAATGGCCCGATGAGGTCCATACCAATTCGCTCGAAGGGGAAAATGAGAGACAAATGAGAAAAAATGCCTCTAGTGGAATCTACTTGCTGCATGAACTGCCACAAACTTCTACAAAGGATTGTGGTTCTTGAAACAAAGTTACTTGCTGGACTTCCAAAACAGACGGAACATACAGCAGACGGTCACCACGGACCCCCTCAGCATACAGCCGGTGAGTCCTGTGAATCTAGTGAATCTCAACAGTTTATACCAAGTGTAGAGGAACAAGCCGAAACTGATCGACGGAGCAATCGATGGCACAAACAGGGAGCGAGACTCAAAGGCTCTCGAGACATCAGATTGTCACGAGTATCTCGTATTGCTGCTGTAGCATCCTCTACCCCAGATACGGCTATGACAAGACTTGTAAGCACTGGTATTCTACAACCCCCTATACATCTTGAGAACTGATTTGAAGCATTGATAAATCTGGATGAGTTATCCCAAAATATGACAAAACTCGGATCGAATCAGCCAGCAGCTAACATTGCTACTAACAGGCGCTAAAGGTCGAGCAGACGGCGGCATTCAGCTCAGAGTGCAGCCGAGCCCAGGACTCTGATAGTGGGCGACTCTATTATTAGAAATGTCAGTACCAGGATTGCTACTACCTGTTGCTTTCCTCAAGCAACCGTCTCTGATGTGAACAAGGAACTTCGGAGCATTGTGATGAAGCACAAGACTGCAAATCGAGTCATCATCCATGTGGGGAAGAATGATATTTGGAAAGGGCAGTCAGAAATGCTTAAGCAAGATTTCAGTGAACTCTTTGAAACACTTCAAAGACTTGAAGTTCAGTTGTTTATCAGTGGACCACTCCCGGCAAGGGGAACTAACATGTTTTCACGGTTGCTTGGGCTGAATACATGGCTACAAAGAACCTGCAGTACAAAAGGAGTCAACTTCATCGACAACTTCAATATTTTCTGGGGCCACAGACAACTGTTTAAACTGGATGGCCTCCACCCAAACAAACTTGGTGCAAGAGTGCTAAAGGACAATTTATATTTCTCCCTCCGTCATCCCTCAGTGGCGTGTGCCAATTCACCCACACACTCACCTGAACAGAATATGAGTGACCACAGGACTTCATGTCAGCTTCCGAGTCATTATGTGGTTGAAGAATCCCACAAGGATAGTGATAACGCCACACAGCCAAAACAAGCACTGCTCATGGACATCCCGGCTGAGCCCTGCCCACAGAGCTCATCACATGCAGACTGTGACGTATTACAACAGCTACAAGACTCAGCACCCAAGGACGACTTTCTGGAAAACAGCCTGGGAAGCCAGGACAACACATCACCGGAAACACCAGAGCTAGAGCCCCGCTCACCAGACACACTATCCCTCTCTCCAGCATCTCCACTTCTAAGCTTTTCACAGAAAATGGAGGAATTGGTGTATTGTGCCAATCCACCCACACACTCACCTGGACAGAATATGAGTGACCACAGGACTTCATATCAGCTTCCGAGTCATTATGTGGTTGAAGAATCCCACAAGTATACTGATAACGCCACACAGCCAAAATAAGCACTGCTCATGGACATCCCGGCTGAGCCCTTCCCACAGAGCTCATCACATGCAGACTGTGACGTATTACAACAGCTCCGAGACTCAACACCCAAGGACGACTTTCTGGAAAACAGCCTGGGAAGCCAGGACAACACATCACCGGAAACACCAGAGCTAGAGCCCCGCTCACCAGACACACTATCCCTCTCTCCAGCATCTCCACTTCTAAGCTTTTCACAGAAAATGGAGGAATTGGTGTATGCTGGGACCAAACTCTCTGCAAGTCCCCAGATATCACCTAAAAAACGGCGGGCCCCCAACCACCAAAGACTGCAGGCTCAGCTCTCCCGCCTCCTCCTGTGAGAGCTCTCCGACCGCTGCCACAACGCCAGGGCCGAAACCCTCCTCCATCTGCTGTAGGTGAACCAAAATCAACTGATAACAACCCTCAGTGATATGTGTCGGGTCCCCGCTATATTAGCAGCAACATTCACAAACGTTTACAAAACAAGCGGGAACCCAGTATGCCTGTAGCCTTCTCTATTTCTGTTTTATCACGTGATAGAAGGTCTAAGGCCTTCTCAAGCCGTACGGCTGACCCATCTAATCTGCGGCCTGTAATGCATCTGTAAAGAATGACTGGTCAGAGGCGAGAGTAGATACACTTGCAGCTTTATTAATACAAGGAGGAGGTCAAACAGGCAAATATCAAGCAGTGGTATCGAGGGCAACGTAGACAAGGCAGAGTCGTAATCAGAGGCAGAGCAAGGGGTCAGGGCAGGCGGCAGACAGAGAGGATTACCAGAAAGCAGGCGGGGTCAGAGAGGCAGGCAGCAAACGATCAGGAGAGGAAGTCAACAGTCCAGGTAGAACACGGGAAGACAAACTAGGGAAAACGCTCGGAAATGTTAGCCAGGGCAAAACAAGACTTCGCAGTGAGTGCATGTGAGAGTGCTGCTTAAATGTGTGTGAGTGAATGAGGTGCAGGTGAGGTGAGACAATCAAGACTAATGAGTGAATGGTGACAGCTGTGTGATGGGTGTAATGGTGGACGGGAATGTGTGGGTGCAGTGCATGATGGGAGATGTAGTCCATGGGTGATGTGCAGTTGTAGTGAGTGGTAACCAGATTCATGACAGCATCAGTCTAAGATTGCTGTAGAGACAAAATGTAATTCCATCAAGTTAGCATTTTTAAACACTCGCTCACTAAAAAATAAATCATTTGTGATCAACGATTTAATAACCACAAACAACCTGGATTTTATGTTTCTAATTGAAACATGGCTAGAAGACAACTGAAGTGCAACAGTCCTCACTGAAACAGTCCCTCCTAACTTTAATTTTATAAGTGTCTGCAGGACTGTTAGGAGAGGTGGAGGTGTAGCTGCTCTGTTTAAAGATGTTTATCAATGCAAGCAAGTGTCATTTGGTCAGTACTTGTCTTTTGAATATCTAGGTATAGTGCTGAAAGGCGCCCCACGCATTCTGTTTATCATCATTTACAGGCCCCCAAAATACTCTCCAGCCTTTGTTGAAGAGTTCACAGAACTGTTATCAATGATTTCCTCAAAGTTTGACTGTTTTGCTATTGCAGGGGATTTTAATATTCACATAGACAATGCTGAAATCAAAACTAAACACTTTTGACCTGATTCAGCATGTGCACGGACCCACACACAATTGTGGACACACTCTAGATTTACTCATCAGTAGAGGTCTAAACATTTCATCCATTGTCATTAAGGATGTAGCTCTGTCTGATCACTTCTGTATTTTCTTTGATATATTGATCTCTGTCACCACTGAATCTAGATCTGTCTCTGTCAGAAAGAGATGCATTAATGAGAACACTAGTGTGCTATTTATGAAGGCAATATCTTTAACACCAAGCATTTCTGCAGACTCTGTTGATCTTCTCCTGGATTCATTTAACTTAAAAGTTAAGAATGTTATTGATGATATTGCACCGATAAAGGTCAGCAAGAAGAATGGCAGACAAAAATCATTTTGGAGAAAATCAACAGCAGTTCAGAATATGAAAAGACAATGCAGAAAAGCTGAGCGGATGTGGCGGAAGACAAAACTTGAAATACACTATAGCATCTATAAAGACAGCCTTCATGCTTTCAATTTGGAACTAGCCACAGCTAGACAGACCTTCTTCTCAAACCTTATAAACAGTAACTTAAACAACACTCGCACTCTTTTTGCTACTGTTGAGACACTGACAAACCCCCCAAGTCAGATTCCCAGTGAAATGCTCTCTGACAGCAAATGCAAGGAGTTTGCTTCCTTCTTTTCAGAGAAGATCAGTAATATCAGGAAGGAGATTGGCACATCTTCCTGTAATACAGAGGTCACACAGATTCGACAGCAATCTCAAAAAGAAGTGACTATGTCTGTTTTAAAACAATTGATAGCAAAATTTGGGAAGAAATAGTACAGCATCTTAAATCGTCAACCTGCTATCTTGACACACTTCCACATCTTTTTCAAAAGTGTGCTTAACTGTTTAGAAGCAGATCTCTTAGAAGTGGTGAACACCTCACTTCTTTCTGGGACTTTCCAAACTCCCTGAAAACTGCAGTTGTTAAGCCCCTTCTGAAAAAGTGCAATCTTGATAACACCATGTTGAGCAACTATAGACCAATATCAAATCTTCCTTTCATAGGTAAGATTATTGAAAAGGTAGTTTTTAATCAGCTGAACAACTACTTAAACTCAAATGGATATCTGGATAATTTTCAATCTGGTTTCCGCGTGCATCACAGCACAGAGACAGCACTCATTAAGATAATAAATGATATTCGCTTTAATTCTGATTCTGGCAAAATATCAGTGCTGGTACTACTAGATCTTAGTGCTGCGTTTGACACTGTCGATCATAACATACTTCTAGAGAGACTGAAAAACTGGGTCGGGCTTTCTGGGATGGCACTCAAATGGTTCAGGTCATACTTAGAAGGGAGAAGTTATTTTGTGAGTATAGGAGAGCATAAGTCTAAGTGGACGTCCATGACATGTGGAGTCCCACAAGGCTCAATTCTTGCACCGCTCTTGTTTAGCCTGTATATGCTCCCAGTAAGTCAGATAATGAGGAAGAACCAAATTGCCTATCACAGCTATGCTGATGATACCCAGATCTACCTAGCCTTATCTTCAAATGATTATAGCCCCATTGACTCCCTCTGCCAATGCATTGATGAAATTAACAGTTGGTTGTGCCAAAACTTTCTTCAGTTAAACAAGGATAAAACTGAAGTCATTGCATTTGGAAACAAAGATGAAGTTCTCAAGGTGAATGCATACCTTGACTCTAGGGGTCAAACAACTAAAAATCAAGTCAGCAATCTTGGGGTGATTCTGGAGACAGAACTTAGCTTTAGTAGTCATGTCAAAGCAGTAACTAAATCAGCATACTATCATCTCAAAATCTTGGCCCAGAATTAGATGTTTTGTTTCCAGTCAAGACTTGGATAAACTTGTTCATGCCTTTATCACCAGCAGAGTGGATTGTTGTAATGGCCTCCTCACCGGCCTTCCAAAGAAGACCATTAGACAGCTGCAGCTCATCCAGAACGCTGCTGCCAGGATTCTGACTAGAACCAGAAACTCTGAACATATCACACCAGTCCTCAGGTCCTTACACTGGCTTCCAGTTACATTTAGGATTGATTTTAAAGTAATTTTACTCGTTTATAAGACACTCAATGGTCTAGGACCTAAATATATTGCAGATATGCTCACTGAATATAAACCTAACAGACCACTCAGATCATTAGGATCGAGTCAGTTAGAAATACCAAGGGTTCACACAAAACAAGGGAGTCCGCTTTTAGCTATTATGCCCGCAGCTGGAACCAGCTTCCAGAAGAGATCAAATGTGCTAAAACATTAGCCACATTTAAATCCAGTCACAAAACTCATCTATTTAGCTGTGCATTTGTTGAATGAGCACTGTGCTACGTCCGAACTGACTGCATTATTTTATGTATAATCCTTTTCTATTTAACTGTTTTAAATTTCATTTTAAATCAATTTCTATATCATTTTAAAATTCCTTGTTTTATTATTTTTATTGCTGTGAATGATTATTTCACTTTATTTTATGTAAAGCACTTTGAATTACCACTGTGTATGAAATGTGCTATATAAATAAACTTGTCCTGCCTTGCCTTGCCTTGCAGCCATGATGTTGTAATTGATGCAGTATAATGCAAGGTCTTCCCTGAAAGAGACGACGTCTGGATGGGAGCATATGTTGTTCTAGAACTTGGATATACCTTTCAGCATTGATGGTGCCTTTCCAGATGTGTAAGCTGCCCATGCCACACGAAATAATGCAACCCCATACCATCAGAGATGGGCTTCAGTTCAGGCTTCTGAACTGAGCGCTGATAACAACTTGGGTTGTCCTTGTCCTCTTTAGTCCGGATGACATGGCGTCCCAGTTTTCCAAAAAGAACTTCAAATTTTGATTCGTCTGACCACAGAACAGTTTTCCACTTTGCCACAGTCCATTTTAAATGAGCCTTGGTTCAGAGAAAACGCCTGCGCTTCTGGATCATGTTTAGATATGGCTTCTTTTTTGACCTATATAATTTTAGCCGGCAACGGCGAATGGCACGATGGATTGTGTTCACCAACAATGTTTTCTGGAAGTATTCCTGAGCCCATGTTGTGATTTCCATTGCAGTAGCATTCCTGTATGTGATGCAGTGCCGTCTAAGAGCCCGAAGATCACAGGCATCCAGTATGGTTTTCCGGCCTTGACCCTTACGCACAGAGATTGCTCCAGATTCTCTGAATCTTTGGATGATATTATGCACTGTAGATGATGATAACTTCAAACTCTTTGCAATTTTTCTCTGAGAAACACCTTTCTGATATTGCTCCACTATTTTTCGCTGCAGCATTGGGGGAATTGGTGATCCTCTTCCCATCTTGACTTCTGAGAGACACTGCCACACTGAGAGGCTCTTTTTATACCCAATCATGTTGCCAATTTACCTAATAAGTTGCAAATTGGTCCTCCAGCTGTTCCTTATATGTACATTTAACTTTTCCGGCCTCTTATTGCTACCTGTCCCAACTTTTTTGGAATGTGTAGCTCTGATGAAATCCAAAATGAGCCAATATTTGGCATGACATTTCAAAATGTCTCACTTTCAACATTTGATATGTTATCTATATTCTATTGTGAATAAAATATAAGTTTATGAGATTTGTAAATTTTTTTATTCACAATTTGTACAGTGTCCCAACTTTTTTGGAATCGGGTTTGTATATATATACAGTAGAGATGCGCGGATGAGCTCAAACGTCACCCGAATCCGCTTCTTAAAATAAATCATCCGACCCGCACCCGATTGTCACATTACAATTATTATAATTCGACAAATTCGTAGTTTTGCATGATGATATGATGAATGGATGGTTCATTTTTAACAGCAGATTCAGTTATGTGAGAGCTGATCTGCGCATTACGGCTCCGATGCGGCCACCGGAGCTGATCACGGTCGCTCTAGTCAAGTCAATGCTTGTTTTTATACCCATTGTTACGTTCCTTGTCTGTATTTGTTTGCCACTTGTATTTTCTGTTCTTGACTTTCTCTTTGTAGTTTTGTTTCTTGATTTTTAGGTTTCATCTATTGGCTGACTCATTCCATCAGTTGACCAATTAGGCTGGACCTACCCGTTATAAGAGGGGCCGGACCTCCTTGGCTGTCATCAGTCGTCCTGCATTTCAGCCAGCGGGCGGCTGTCCATTTTTGTCAACCACATTTATTATGCTGTTCGATTTAGTTGATTTGCTACTCTTTCTGTGACTAGATAATTTGTGACTCCTGAGGTTCATTTAGCTGCATTGAACAAGAGTTTAAGAACACCTGTCAATGTAGGATACTTAAATTACCATAATATGCTGTGTAACCCAGATTGTCTAAATCAGACCAGTATGGCCTTTGTCGCTTGAGACCTGTTAACATAATGTTGGGAAGAGGAGATAGGTAAGCCTTTTGTTTAATTTTCTTTCCTTGTTAGTTACAGGTAAGGAGTGACAGCCACCCGTGTATTTTCTTTTATTATTAATAAGAGTAGTTTAGGTTGGGCGTCGGATACGCTGAAGCTTGCGGTTTTATTTCTACATTTTTGTTTGTTAGTTAGGTTAGCTGGGTTGGGGTTTAATAATAGGGTTGTTTTGCTTTTTGATAATTTCTTTGTTTTGGTGTCACTCATTCTTCTCCTTTTCCTCACAAATTATTTAGAGAATGTACGAGTCTTCAACGATTGTAATTAGTACCTCTCTAAATAAAATCAACTTGTGATAACACTGCTTGCTTGCCTCCCGGGCGTTTTCTTCCATTGCTTGCTTCAGCGTCAGTTGTGTCTCACTTAAATGTTACGAAACATCCCTTAAAAATATCTAACTCGTAACACCCATATATCAAATATATATATATATATATATATATATATATTTATATATAGTATAACAGCCATGCCACGGAACGTTTCAGAAGCATCCCAGAATCTGGGGGTTTTGCGAATCCAGTTGCATCTCTCCTGGTGTGATTTAGCACTGCATGGAGGACAGAACAAAACGTCGTCAGAGCCCAAAGGGGTAACGGTAACAGGCTAATATAATGATAATAGGCACCTTTTTAAATTAATTTAATTAAAAACCAAAAAGTTCTTCTTTAGCCAGATTAAAGTATGCACTTTCTTAATAGCAAAAACACACGCTTTACTCCATTCAAACTTTATCTGGAATGCCACTGTATCTGTCACTGCAAATTCCCGAACAGGCAACTACACACAAAAAGGGAATCTGTGTCTGTCTGGCTGATGAAAAAAATTATTTAAAACACTTTCATATTTTAGAGAATACTTGCACCACTAATGATTTATCTCATCCACCCGCGACCCACTTGCAATTAATTAGAATGTATTTTTTATTACATGAACCACCCGACCCGCGGATTACCCACGGGCCCCACGGATACAACCGCCATCCCTGCATCACTAATATACAGAGTTCTGGAATTAAACTCTACTTGGCACAGTCCAATAGGTCTAACTCAATCTGATCTAATGACATCATTACCACATGGCACAGCTAATTGTTTTTTTTCCTGTATCAGTAGCCAATGAGCTCACTAAGCTCACTACTCAATATTCAAATACCTAGCTTGTGTTTGCTGTAGCAGTTTGCAGCACACTTCAGAACAGCTTAAATCAACATCTACTTGATAAATGAATGCTCATTTAATCCATATAGCTGTGTATATTTGTGTGGTCTGCGTAATTGAATGCAAAAATGAACAACTATAAACAAGTTTAAACTAAGTGTCATGTTAGCAGTTTGCATTGCATGCATCAGCAAAATATTAAGCATATTAGCAGCAGCATTTAGAATCTGTGTTTATACAGCCGGAGCAAAGGCAGTTTATAGCATATAATGTTGATAGTAATGCACACGAAAAAGGTTAAACGAAATAAGCATTCTTGTGTATGCATTTCAACTGGGGTTCAACATATACATCAGCGTAATCTCAGTGTTCACGTTCATTATTTCTAAGGTCAATGTTTTCATCTTAATGAGTGTGTGGTTGATTTCAGCTACACGCAGCGTCAGAAGCAAGCGCTTATCGCAGTCATATCAATGACAGTGTTGTGGAAGAAGGGAATTAAGATTTATCGCTTAAGATCACTATCTATTGTTGATGTAGTCCTGAATAAAATGGATTATGAATGAATGAGTGAATGATGCATTGATATAGCGCTTTATTGTGTATTGCTGTACTCCCAAAGTGCTTTACAATCATGTGGGGGGTCTCTCTTCAACCGCCACTGGATGATGCAACGGCAGCCACAGGACAGTGTCAGTGCGCTCCCCATACACCGGCTACAGGTGGAAAGGAAAAAGATTCAAAGAGCTAATCAAGTGTATGGGGATTAATAGGAGGCCATGATTGATAAGGGCCAGTGGTGGTAATTTTGGCCAGGATACCGGGGTTACACCCCTACACTTTTACGAGATGTGCCATGGGCAAAACATATGTGAGATCTGCAGGCGCTATCAGCCAGCCCTTTTTGCCTCGAATTCTGGCCTAACGATTCTAAGATCGTCCTGAAACCATTCCTTTTGGACATACCTAATCTACTCTGTGATCTTCCATGTGGAGAATTCTAAGAGTTTAATACTTTTGTAAAGTGTTATCACATGCTTACCCATTTATAATAGCACCAAATCTGTTGCACCACTGATTCGTATTTATCACAACCATCCATATGAAACTAAAATATAGTTATAACTTTACAGGGAACAGTAATACGTCACAGGTTAAGAAAAATACCATAGGTTCCACTTCAAAGCAAGCTTATACAAGACATAAAATATAACCTTAATATATATTGTCTCTTGAGTATGTTGCTAAAATAGCAGCAGCAACTATTAATTGTCTTTTGGCATAAAGTCCATAACAGTTTGCTCGTTATTTGTCTGCACAAGAAATTAACAAAACGGTTCCTATAGCATTCCAGAGGAGGAAATGGCTTTCCAGGGATCAGGAAGTAATTTCCTGTGGACGTCTAGTGATTTTCTCAGCTCGGAGTCTCATCGTAAACCTGTCTTCCTCGTTGATGGTTCAAGATGGCACCATGTATGGTAGCCGTGTTGCGAGCTCCGAGAAAGCTTTGCAGTTTTTCGTATGTTTTATTTGTTATTTTTTTGTTTTACTTGTTAGATGTTGTTAGTATAACTGTCTACGATAGACACACGCTTTTAAACATTGGTTCCTCCGTCGCGCAACGCAAACCGGACTTTGAGTTCTTGAATGCCGGTGCCTTGTTCACAGACATGGCATCAGAAGCCTTTGTGTGGAGTGCACGACCCGTACGACCTTGATGAAAGAAACGTAGCCGAAGAAGAGGGAAGAGAGCTGGCGTCCTCGTCAGACTGAGACGCCGTGCTTTCCGACCTCCTCTTCAAACAATTTTGCTGGCTAACTTTCAGTCACTGGACAACAAACTCTGTGAACTGCGGGCGCGCATCTCATACCAACGAGAAACAAGGGACTTCTGCGTTATTTGCCTCACAGAAACCTGGATGTCTGCAATGGTTCCAGACTCAGCCATCAAGCTAACGGGGTTCTCCGTGCATTGTTCGGACAGAATGAAAGAGCTCACAGGGAAAAGCAGAGGTGAGGGCGTTTGTTTCTATATCAACAACTCGTGGTGTGATGAAAGGAACCTACACTCTATTAAATCCTTCTGCTCCCCTGATCTGGAATTTCATATAATTCTGTGTCGACCATTCTGGCTACCAAGGGAATTTACAGCGATCATAATCACGGCTGTTTACATTCCCCCTCAAGCCAACACAGCCGTCCACGTCTCCCGTCCAAGGCCTGTAAGCTGACGGCCAAAGATTATAGCGCTGCGGGCCAGGCAGCCTCCGCCATGCACGCCATGGCTATCCTGCAGGTTCACCAAGCCAAGGCGCTCAAACAGGTGCACGAGGGTATGATCGACCTGGGGTTGATGCAGGAGCTGCGCTCGGCGACTGACTTCGCTCTAAGAGCGACGAAAGTCACAGCACGGTCCTTCCACCATGGTGGTCCAGGAGCGCCATCTCTGGCTCAACCTGGCAGAGATGAAGGACGTCAACAAGGCACGCTTTCTCGACGCCCCCATCTCCCAGGCAGGGCTGTTCGGTGACACCGTCGAGGGCTTTGCCCAGCAGTTCTCGGCGGTACAGCAGCAGTCCGAGGCGATCCAGCACATCCTGCCCCGGCGTGATGCACCATCCACCGATGACCCCGGGGCCAGGCCTCAGTCTGCCTGTCGCCGTGGGCGCCCTCCTGCATCCTCCAGAGCTGCTCCGCCCAAGGCCAGCGCAGGAAAGCGGTGCCCCCCTTGTCCCAGCCAGGCCCCAAGTCATCCAGGAAGTCGATGAATCGGCCCTGACGTGGGCAACCCGGAGATGTTGGAATTTGCTCTTTCTCAGGAGACGGCGAGAACAGCGCCGCTCCTTCCCCGGTGGAGGGCCGGGAGGAAAATCTTCCGTTTCATTTGTTTCTGTTCCCACAGAACAGAAGAGGGTACGCAATTTCCTTTTCCTCCGGGTTCTCAGGTCCATGGGACGACAGTGTGCGACGCACTGCTTCCTCACTCTCGCCCACGACTCATTTTGCCAGTAGCCAAGAGATTACGGTTCGGAGACGACATTCCTCCCTACGCACCTCTGGCCAATCCCGCTTGGGACCCAGGGAGTTCGGTGAGGATGCCTCAGAACGCACCGCCTTCTGTACCATCCACCCCTACTCCCTTTCGCTGCACCACCACAGGTATGTCGATTGTACCGTTGGAGCCGCTTGCACAGCGTCTGGAGGCGTGGCTCATGCTGCCCAACCTGTCTCGCTGGCTCACGCACACAATTCTACTCGGCTAAGCGATTCAGTTCGCCAGGCGACCTCCCAAGTTCAACGGCGTTCTCGAAACGTCGGTGGCAGGCCGGAACGCCCCTGTCTTGCGCGAGAAGATTTCTGTCCTCCTGGCAAAGGATGCAATCGAGCTGGTCCCTCCAGCCGAGATGAGGCAGGGTTTTACAGCCCTTACTTCATCGCACCCAAGAAGGTGGTGGCCTTGACCAATCCTGGATCTGCGAGTCTTGAACCGGGCTTTACACAAGCTCCCGTTCAAGATGCTGACGCACAGGCCCATGATCAAATGCATTCAGCCCCAGGATTGGTTTGCAGCGATCGACCTGAAGGACCACTGGCACACAGCTGGTCTCGGGCCTTATGCAAGTATGCGTTTCCCCCAGTGAGCCTATTCGCACACACACTGTGCAAGCTCAGGGAGGACGAGGAGCAGGTCCTGCTGGTTGCGCCCCATTGGCCCACCCGGACCTGGTTTCCCGAACTCATTTCCCTCGCGACAGCACCTCCCTGGCACATTCCTCTGAGGAAGGATCCTCCTCTCTCAGGGGCTCAGCACCATATGGCACCGCGTCCAGATCTATGGAACCTCCATGTGTGGCTCCTGGATGGGACGCGCAGACTGCCGGTAGAGACCATCATTCAGGCTAGAGCTCCTTCAACAAGGCAAACATACGCACTGAAATGGAGTCTGTTCGCTAACTAGTGCTCTTCTCACCGAGAAGACCCCGAAGATGCACAATTGGAGTAGTGCTTTCTTTCCGCAAGAAAGGTGGGAGCGTGGGCTATCACCCTCCACCTTGAAAGTGTATGTAGCCGCTGCGGCTCACCACGATGCAGTGGGCGGCGGTCCCTGGGAAAGCATGATCTCATCGTGAGGTTCCTGAAGGGGCCAGGAGGATGAATCCTCCAGGCCTCCCCTTGTGCCCTCTTGGGACCTCTCTATCGTCCTGGCTGGACTTCAGAGGGGCCCTTTGAGCCGCTGGACTCAGTCGAGCTGAAGTTCCTGTCTCTTAAGACAGCGCTCCTGACCGCTCACTTCCATCAAACGGGTCGGGACCTCCAGGCGTTTTCGGTGGCGAAGAGTGCCTTGTGTTCGGGCCGGTCTACTCTCGCGTTGTCTTGAGACCCCGGCCTGGATATGTGCTTAAGGTTCCCACCTCGCCCTTCCGCGATCAGGTGGTGAACCTGCAAGCACTGCCCTCGGAGGAGGCAGATCCAGCCTTAGCGTTGCTGTGTCCCGTAATAGCATTGCGCATATACGTGGACTGCACCCAGAGCGTCAGAAGCTCTGAGCAGCTCTTTGTCTGCCACGGAGGGCAGCAGAAAGGGAAGGCTGTCTCCAAACAGAGGTTGGCCCACTGGATAGTGGAGGCCGCCGACTTGGCGTACCAGTCGCAAGGTGAGCCGTGCCCCCTGGGGGTGAGGGCTTACTCCACCAGGAGTGTTGCCTCCTACCATGTGTTGGCGCACGGCTTCTCCTTGGCAGACATCTGCAGAGCTGTGGGCTGGGCGACACCGAACACCTTCGCAAGATTCTACAATCTCTGCATTGAGCCAGTTTCTTCCCGTGTGTTGGGTAAGTAATGGGCAGGAAGAACTGGCCGGGTGTCACGCTTGCTGCACCATCCCCCCTCACCCGGGGATACGAGCACCTTTTTTCTCCCCCAGTTCAGTTCCCCGGACGGTGAACCCTGGTGGAATCCTCCAAGCACCCCGGCAGTCAGACTGGGTGGAGCAGTCTGACGCCAGGCCCAGTACTGGTGTTAGCTCGCCCGGGCCTCTGGTCAGCCCCTGTACTGGGCTAGGTGTCCGTATGGCCTGATTCCCCTTCGGGTAATCCCATATGTGTATTCTTCCACGGTAAGGTTTCCCTCACGGTAAACCTGTGTCTTCTCTGTGACAGAGCTTCTGTCAGGTTCTGCTGGCAGCCCTCCTCCCTAATCCTAGGTAGGATCTGCCCCAGAGTCCAGTCGTATGTAGTACTGCCCCAAGCCTGGGCCAGTCCATATCAGTGTCTCCACATGTTACCTCCCTTCGGGCAGGATGTGGCCTCCGTAGCGCCCTTCTCTGGAAGGCTCACTTCCCTGCCGTTACGGCAAGCTGTAACAACAAATAGGAAAGACCTGAAGCTGTCTTTCACTGAAGGTCGAAATATCTTCCAATTCCGCGGGGAAAGGAATAGCGGCTTGGCTATCTCCAGCAGCGATGTACTCAGTGGTCCCGGTGGGCACCAAGGTTAGCGAATTTGCGCTGGGGCGGTAGGAAGGTTGCAACCTCTTGCATGGCATTTGTCTGTCACGCACTCGCTTGTCAACATCTGCATGCCACAAGGTTGTGACGGGGTTCAGCTTGTGTCACTGCGTCGAGACGCTTTTGGGGAATGCCATCAGCGATATTCAGCTCTGAATCATATGTGTAATATGCTGCAAATTAGCGCACTCTCACTCAAGGGGGAAGAACTGCAGCGCAGGCTTCAACCCCGAGAGAGCGCTAGACTGGGGAATGCAGGTGGAAATAGGGCGAACCCGTCTCCAACCCGTCCGCCAGATCTATGTGGGATCCCCGTGATCTCAATCACCGCAGTGCCTCAGCAGTAGCGGGACCGCGAGATCATAGGCACAGACACACTCCTCGGAGCGTGCCCGGCGGGAGCACAATGCATTGCAGCGGGGAACACACGTTTATCAGCCCCTTCTTTTTTTCTCAAGAGAGCTGAGTATGCTCTTCTCTTTTATAGCTCCGCTCCCCAGATATGTTTCTCTATATAGCTTTATTTGTTTTTATTTATTCACAACATTCTTGTGCAAACGTACGTTTTTTTGAAAATGCATCGACATCCTCCCTGTCCCCCTCCTCGGAAAAAGACAGGCGGAGCGTCGAGCCCTTTCTCTGGTGGGAAGAAAAGCGGGGCAGGCTTCCGATCTCAGAAAGCGGACGTTGGATCTGATTGGAAAGGAAGAAGATAGGGGCTCGCCCATCTTAATTCCCTCCATCTGATCCATCTGCGATTGCCACGAACACAGCCACCGCTCTGTGTCAGTGGCAGCGGGGCAGGTGCTGCGAGGATGCTGGTGAAAACTCCCTCCTCAAAGAGAGTTTCCCCCCCGGGAGCGAAGCATACGCAGTGGAAGCCACTCATAATGCGGGCAGTCGGCCCCCTCGAGAGCCGACTCTGCATGCATCACTCCCAGTCAGATCATCGCACAAACTGTGTGTATCTCACTCGTGATATAACGTGGGCAGGGAGGAACACACAGTCTGTAACGAGATCTACTTTCACCCTTATTTGCCTTTGATATGTCTGCTTCCTAGTATTTTGCTTTTCTCGTTCTTTCTTATTTCCTATCTTTATTTGACAAACGACAGTAAATAGACTCACAGAACATATACGTGACTGACACACACACAGAGAGCTTTGCTGAATGACGTTGCTCCTCATGTGGTTTTTAAAGCTTCCTGGTCATTACGTCACCCGCCCATGATGTCTTTCCCATCGTTTGTACTGATTATACATATGATTCAGAGCTGGATATCGCTGATGGGATTCCCCAAACGCGTCTCGACGCAGCTCGAAGTTCCCGAAGGGGAACTTGGAGTTTGTGGTCGCTGTCCTATCTCCAAATAAGAAGTTCATTTCTTCTGTGTTTATTTATGGCAAGCCAATCAAAGGAACAACGATGCAATTCTGTTTCTAAGTGTATCTGGCAAGCAAAGGTCAGTTATTAGGTCGCTCAAGGATGTGGCTCTATAAATCTCTCCCTTCCTGTGTATTTTTCAGAGATTAGCAAAGGGGTCCTCCAGATGGAGCAGTGTCATTATTGGAGCTGGTTGACATTTACAACTCGCAAATGTTCAACAAAATAATCTTATCATGTTCCTTTGATGTGTGAGAGTCCATAGTAATTTGGGCCTGTCCACTCAAGTGCTACACAAGTATATTATATTTTGCACTTTGCTACATTTTAAAACACATTATATACTGAGTAAAAAATTTAAATTAAATATTATCTCCCTGGAAACTACTGCAGTAAATAATGGGAAGAAGAACCAACTGGCGTTAAAACCACAAGAAAGATGCAGATGGACAAGACAGGCGTTAAGGTGCAGACCCAGCTGAAAACAAAACTCTGCGTATTCGGCTGAAGTTGAACTCGAAGGAAATTAAGTGAACCCCTGGCCATATGTAAGCTCTATTATGCAGTGTAAGCTGTGTTTGCCTAGGGAAACCAAACTAGCAGCTTCCAAAAGCTCGACATCAACCCTTCAGAAGCATGTAGAAGTAAGGTACTTGCATCATTGCATTGATGGTTAAAACGAAGCTTTCACAGTTTAGCAAAAGGTTTTCCAAAAATTTGCCAAAAAGACACTGGAGCAGGGTGTGCGATATAGTCTGCGATAATATCATAATTGTTGTTTTAATTATGTGCGATTTGAAAGGATCAGTATTCTGAATAAAACCAACAAAAAAAAACACTCCTACAGTTTGCCGTGAAATCTAGTAGATTAGTGAGCGCGCGCATTTAGAGAGCGTTATTTCACTGCATGATTCAGTCTGTTAAAATGCATTTAGAATGATCACAAAATTTAAGATATAGGGGTATAAAATGTATATATTTATATCGTGTCATATAGTAAATCAACAGCACATGGAGACTAGTAACTTTGTGCAACTAATGTTACAATTTAGGATATAAACTCACATGTATAAGAAATACATTTACATTTACATTTAGTCATTTTGCAGACGCTTTTATCCAAAGCGACTTACAATTGGGGAATACATAAAAGCGATTAATCTTGAAGAGGCAAACAAACAGAGGAAGTGCCCCTAACACCAAGTCTTAGGCATTGTTCAAATAAATACAAGCTAGCAAGGGAAGGAGAGAAAGATAAAGAGAAAGATGAAGATATAGAAGAAGGGAAGGATTTATTTAAATTTTTTATGATGAAGTTTTCAGTTGTTGCTTAAAGATTGACAGGGATCCAGCATTCCGTATGGGGGTGGGAAGATCATTCCACCAGCCAGGAGCGGTGAAGCGAGAATGTTCTGGAGTGATTTTGAGCCTCTCTGTGATGGTACCACGAGGCTCGCTCACTAGCAGATCTCAGACTTCTGGAGGGATGTAGATTTGTAATAGTGAGTGGAAGTAGGAGTGCTGAGCCTGTGGTTGTTCTATATGCAATCATCAGTGTCTTAAACTTGATACGAGCTGCAACTGGTAGCCAGTGCAAGGAGACAAAGAGAGGTGTAACATGTGCTCTTTTGGGCTCGTTGAAGACCAGTCGTGCCGCTGCATTCTGAATCATTTGTAGAGGTTGCTCCACTCATGGTACAGCAGCAAAGTTCCTTGATTGTTATGCCGGAATGAGTGTTTGGTCATAGAAAAGTTGCATCTAGAATATCGCTACTTTTCATTTTCCATCGGTCTTATTACAAGATGTAACTACAGAAGAGTCAAGCTTTAAATAAGAAAAATATCGAAATATCGTTTTTGATGACCAAATGCTAATGGTCTAATCTGATTAAATGATCTATGCTAAGCTAAACTAAAAGTGCTACCGCCAGACATGGAGATGAGCTGAATGGATTTAAAACTTACGGTAAAACTCAACTGTTTAACTCTAGGGAAGTATTAAAATGAGCCTATTTCCCAAAAAAGTGGAGTGTTCCTTTAATCATTTAAAAAGAGAACTGGCAGCTCAAGTAGAAATAAACATATGTATCATGATCTCTGGCATGGATACTAGCATGTATAAACATTAAGATATTTAGAAATCAATTAAACCTTTATACCTGTGTTTTGGAAAAAGGGTGGATAGATGATTCGGCTGTGGGTGCCATTTTCTTATGAGACTGGGAATTTTGGAGTTTGACAGTGCATCCATTGCAACCAGGGCCCATTATATCCAAATCCTCCAAAATTTGTATATATAAATCCTCGTTTTGTGCTCCTAATTCTAATTAACTGATGTTTAGTTTTCGTCTCTTCAATGTGCTTCTGCATAACAGTTAGCAGGAGCTAGAGGTAACAATTTTAAATATGGATTTTTTTTTTCTAACACACACACACACAAATTAGCTTTACAAGGCCTTTATTAACCCCACGTGGTGAAGTTTTAATGATGAATTTATGCACTTTTATTGGGCTTTCATTCACTGTTATTATAAAGCTTGGAAGAGCCAGGCAATTTGTTTTTATATAATTATAATTGTATTCATCTGAAAGAAGATGGTCATATACACAAGGGATGTCTTGAGGGTGAGTAAAACTAGGGGTCATTTTTGTTTTTGGGTGAACTATTCCTTCAGTTCAAAAATGTGATTAAATTAGTAACAAAACCACGAGAAAGGCATACAGAAGTTATGCTGTGGTCTTCAGCAAAAAAACTAAAATTACAAAAATTAAACAGACTAAAGAGTGTCTAAAGTGTAATGCAATATTAACTTATTTATTAAATGATATTATGAAATCATTATCATATTTGAAATTGTGCAGACATGGGAAACAAGCATTCTTGCTTGTGTGATATTGGTAAACTTGTATCATATGATTAAAATATAAGAAAAAATAACCATACATGTCATAAACTGAGCCAGAAACAACAGGTAAGTGGATAATCAGGTTATCTATCGACAGGAATGAATGAAGATAGTGAGGATCAAATGGCAGGTGAAGATATGGTTGAAGAGACCGTTCAATGAGCTTAGTTGAATGCTGATGGTGGATTGTTTTTGCAGGAATGAAGGAGAGTGGGACCAGGAACTGAGGAGGCTATGCTGGAGAGTAGCGGAATGAAGGTTTGGAGTCCAAAAGTGTAAGAATTCACAGAGAGTCGCATACAAGGTCTGGGAACTGTTCAAGGTAGCGAACGGTAGACTGGACAGTGAGTGACAGGATGGAGCGTGCTTTTGAATGGTGTCTTGATTGCAGGGGACAGGTAAGGGGAATCAGAACTCAGGAGATTGTGATCGGGTGATTGTGGTGGCTGGTGACTGAGGTGAATCCCTGACAATACAGGAGCATTTTTGCCCTCATATCTTTTAGGACATATAGAATTTTAGGACATATGACGGGATTCTAATAGACTACATCACGCAGCGAGACATCGTCCTGCATGCAATGTAAGATGATGGTCTGGGGCGGGGCGAGTGAATATTATGAGTTAATCATTTTAATACGTTTTTTTTTCAGAATTAATTGCACCATATTAGCATGATACATTGAAAACGAAAGCTAAATATGTGATGTAGGCAAACAAACTTTTAGCATTTTAAAGACTCAAGAGCCATGTGGCGATTCAGGTTTCTGGACTGCATTGGTGTACAGTTCCAGTAAAGTAGCCTACGCCAGATTGTGGTAGTGTGCTGTGAAAATTGCATTAAGCCTATTTTTTGGGCAGCTTTTCACTGATTTGCATAAACCCATTGGTGCTAAAACAATGCAGACAGCGATAGCAAGTAAATGCTGCTATAATCAAATGCGATTTATTCTTAGTGAATTCCCTCCTGTTACATTCAATATTGACACCCACACAAGAAAGACCTTGGTTTTCTAAAGTTAAGCCAACAACCTCATTAGTGTATTTAATCTCATGCTCATATAAACTGGTCTCTAAAACCAGACAAAAGGAACAAAGGAGAGGAAATGGATGAGATTAGTCTCCAGGTTGCAACATTCAGCCACGTTCAGAATTATTTTAGCCCGCTAACCAAATAGAAAATTGCATCACATAATACAGATCAGCCTGACAATATAGAAACGTAGGCTGATTTGTGCCACTCTTTCCTTACAGGCTGAGGGCCCGAACACTGGAGGTTGTGCCACTGCCAACCTCGCTCTTTCTCTGAGCTGTGAAACCTCAACACAGATAATGGCACTCGCTGGCTGTCTTTCAGGAGAGCAGGGGGAAGTGGGCCACAGCCAACCCTGGGCTATGCAAATCCATCCGCTGTTTGATCTTGAATTCTAATCTCAATAAATTGAAACGTGTCTCTCTCACTTGCTTTTCTGTTTTCATTATTTTCTTCTTTTCTCCTTTGTTCTGCTTTCTGCTGGCTGTGTCAGTCACATGCACACGTGCACATCAGCCTGTAGCACTGTGGGTTATGACCACAAGTTGTGATTCACAGTTGGACTATCATTTTCCACAGTGAACAATGCTAACAAGCTTTTCAATGAGTCTTTGGGGAACACAAGGTTCTGTTCCTTTTCAGACATGTGCTTACATTAAACTCTTGCATGTGAAATAAAAGCAATATGTGGAGTGAGCATCAGCAAGTATTTTTTTCTTTCATTCAAAATCATGGCTTTGGAGCACAGGACGGCTGTCAGTCAAAATAACATAATACTACTAATAATGAACATATATATATATATATATATATATATATATATGAAGAGCTCTTTTCCAAAACGCTATAAATCCATTTTAATAGTTTTCATGAAAATGACATTTTTTTACCTAGACCCATACATTTTGTTAATATTCAATTTATCCTGTTAAAATGGTCTGTTGGCTCAGTCTGAACATGTTAAACTCGAACCCGGGTCTCCGGCGCGGGAGGCGGGCACTCTAACAAGGAACGCCAAAGGCTACAGCCTCTAGCGTCAGTCGCTAGAGCGCCTCTTTTTGAGGTCAGGAGAGTGAGGTTTACACACCGCCTTTACTGGCATACACATCTGTTGCATTGACATCCCACAGTGGGTATTAACGCGCCACCTGAGTGACGAACCTTCTGTTTTTTTGTGATTTTCTTTCTCCAGTCTGCGTTTTCTATCCCCAGGTGTAGGTCTCACTGGCTCATCCAGGCCATCAAAAGTGTTATTAGAGTTTAAAGCACTCATTTTGACGACTGAGCACAAATAAACGCTTCAAAGCGTCGCCATGTTGGATTGCATCGAACAAATTCTGATTGGTCGAGAGGACATATCGCATTTAGGCTAAAAACTGTTTCGGCGCTTATAGCGGTTTTGAAAGGAACTGCATCTTGCAGTACATTTAAAACAAGGAAATATAGCGATTTGGCATGAAACATTGATGGAGCAGTGAATAGGTTCAGTACTCAGTTTAAATTTGGCGTTTATCGCGTTTTGGTATATATACAGTATATATATTTATAAAATTACCAGGAATCCCAAATTCTGATGTCTAAATTCGGTTTGTCAAATTGAAGTTTGATATTCACGTTTTTGTTAATTATTTGGTAATTAAAGCCTAAATACCATATGGATAGTAAGTGAACAACTTAAACAAAAACAAATAAACAAATAAACAAACTAATATTTGTTTGCAATGAAACTGAATGAGAAACGTGTAACTAAAACATAAATATTACTAAAACTAAATAAATTAAAGATTAATATGCATGCAATATGAATGTATTCATTTTCATTCGTCTTATTTTAAGTTGTCGATGTGTGTAAAGTGTATGCAAAGTGGACTTTAAAAAGAAGGGGGGAGGAGGTAAATATTAATAATAATACATCTTGCGTGAAAAGTTGCACAATGATTTATTTGTTATATATAATTATACATATTTCTTAATTCTGATATCTAAATTCTGTTTATATAAGTGAATTCTGTTCCTAGTTTCTTCTTTTGATACCTAACCTCAAATCTTGTGCTCTATGCTTCCCTGATTGGATAGTTAAAGGCACTCGTTTTGTGTTATCTCCACGTCTTCTCGTCTCCTCGTTCCTCCCGTAAGCAGATTGTGACAGAACACTGGACCTAAATCAGTTCAACTTGCATTTTTCTCTCCATTTGTTTTCTGCGTTTTTCCCCAAAAAATGGGTGGAGGCTCACAAATAACCCTCCAACCGCCTGCTCCTGCCTCCTCTACAGCTGTCATCTATCAGCCCCTCTGCTCGCCCTCAGCCAACCATTTGTACGTTGCGAGCTCCGTGGGTCTGCCATCCTCCATTGTCATCATGGCTGGATAATCCCTTGCCTTCGCCTCCAGCCTAATCCCAGACTCCACTTCGGCCCATCGATCCATCGGCTCCACCATGGCCCGGCATTCCACTGGCTCCGCCGGGCTCCCTCGTCGCTCCAGCTCCACCTTGGTCAAGCATCAACCATCCTGCACTTCGTCCCTCTGGCTCCGTCAGGCTCCCCCATCCCCTAGGCTTCATCTTGGTCCTCTGTTGCTCCGGCTCCACCCAGCCTTTTGGATCCACGCGTCGGTCATCGGAACCATCAGTTCCACCTCGCCCATTCCGGATCTTCCCTATCGCCCTGGCTCATCAGCTCTCCATCTCCGCCTCGGGCTCCTCCACCACCTGCTCTGCTGCAGTCGGTTAGCCCCCTGGAGTCATCAGCCCTTCCTCCTCCATGGATCCTCCTTCCGTCGGCTCCAGCGTGGGATGCAATTATGGCTGTGGCCTGGGTCCCGCCTAACTCCTCCTGCTCCAAGCCCCTCCTGTCTCCGTCTGTTCCAACCTGGTTCATCCTGTCGTCTCCCAGGCTCCCTGGACTCCCTGCTCCACCAAGGCCTCCTGAATTGTCTGATCCACCCTGGAAGCCTTCCTTGTCCCTGTCTTGCACCAGCCTCCAGGGTGAACCCCTCCTCCTCCCCTCCTCCTCCTCCTCCTCCTCCTCCTCATCCTCCTCCCGGTGGAATTATTAAGGCATGGGAGGGGGGAGTAATGTCACACCCATGGACGGTCCTTCCTGGAGGGGGGAGTAATGTCACACCCATGGACTGTTTTTGTGTTGTTTTTCCTGCCCATGTGCTCCCAATGACCTAGTTTTCCCTCGTGTTCTCTAATGCCCATAATTGGTTTCGTTCCTGTTTCTAATGTGTTCATTGATCCCAGGTGTGTCTCATGATCCCTTCATTTAGTTGTTAATTTAAAGTGAGTTCTGTTCCAGTTTCTTCATCTGTGTCTAATGTCAAACCTTGTGCTCTGTGTTTTCCCAGGTTGGATTATTAAAGACCCTTGTTTTGTGTTATCTCCACATGTCCTTGTTCCTTCCGTAAGAAGCTTGTGACAGTTATTAAAGCTGCATTTAATTAAACTAATTTAAATAAGAAATGTTGCATTGTTGAAATGTTGCAATTACTAAAACCGAAACCGAAATAAAAAACACATGTAAATATTAATTTATTTATTTTAGCAAATGTATTTTATAGTATGACAGTCTATTAGCTTATTCATTAGCTAAATGTATCTCTGTTTAGTTTTACCATTTAGCTAATAATGAAGTTCATATCGACCTGACATTTTTAGCAAAAGGTCTAACTGCTAGTACTACTAACATCTTAACAGGCTTTAAGCTACTAAGCAGATCTATGGAATTTTATTTCAAACACTTGACCCTAAAATGTGTCCAATTAGCATATTAACCTTCCCCTATTTGCATGTCTAAAGAGGCATGCAGGAATTACAGAGATACGCTTGTGTTGTTTGGGTCCAACTGAAGCGTTTTTATAATGAGCATGCGATAAAGAGGTGTGGGGCTGCTCTCCTGCCAAACTATCTGCAGAAGCCTCAGTGAGGGTCCGCCAGGGAGGTGTTGAGTTACAGTCACAGGTGAAGGTAGGACAGTCTGCCAGGGGTGTTTGGAAGGCACGCTATTGGAACAAAATGTAGTAAAGAAGCAAAGCAGGACAGGCAGGTTGGCAGACACTGAGACACGAGCCAGCGTGTGCCACCATCTATATTTCAGCCAATGTAGGAAAAAGTGTTTTAGAGGTTAAACAATAACAAAAACCTGTTAGGGAAATCACCAATTCTGAAGTCTAAATTTGGTTTGTCAAACTGAGTTGCACCCAGACTTATTGTTAATTTGCAGTCTCTTTGTAGTTATTTTGTTTAATTGGTTCCCTAGATTGTATCTCCAGATGTGTCCAGTCTTCTTGTTAGCTTCGCTATGTATACATAGCCCAGCGGTTCAGTCTGTCTCTGTCAGTTGTTTTCTTTGTATTTTGCAAAAGGTGCTGCATTCTCTGTCCCTGTATGGATTATTTTTGTTTGTGTCTTTTGAATAAAATTTGGCAGACTCTGGATCTCTGCTTCTTTTCTGCATCTGACTTGCAAGCCATGACATTTAATTGAAATAAAGCTGCAATAAAATACAAATATTAGATAAACTAAAACAAAAACTTTTACTAAATGAAAAAAAAGTATGTTTAAGTACTAAAATTACTGAACATATAATTTTTTATAATTTATATATATATATATATATATATATATATATATATATAATTTATACAAAATATTAAAGGATTTTAAAAAAAATAAAAATAAATGGTATACAAGTTAGCATAGAGGGAAGCAGGAGTTTACTTAGGAAGTTATCAAACTGATGTATATGTTTTTGCAAAGAGTCAAACAATTTTATATTATTTATTAGTAAACTGCTTTTATGTCTAGTACATGGTGACTGTTTGACTAATTTAAATTATATCCATTTAGTCATGAAATACCACATGCAGTGGCTAAATTATTTTATACATCAATTTACAGAAGCTAAAATAAATTATTGAATAGAAATCGCAACCATTAATGCATTGTATCCTAACGGATGAAAATAAATAAAAAATAAAATGGCCATTAAAGTCATCATGTACATATGAATTTACCTGTAGACTGAAAGTCAGATATCTTCACTTTTCAGAAATGTGATTGTCAGTGATTATGTCACATCTCACAAGAGTTTCACCTTCAATGTAAACAGACAAATTGATTGTTGCTTTGGTTCCAGTTGGCCTCTTCTTTACGTTCAGTGTCATTTCTTCTGACTGCCACCTTTCTGCTTCTCTATAGGGCTCAAGGCCATTATACTGCACATTTATGCAGCTGAAAGCCAAAAAGTTGGAAGGCTCAGCTTTGTATGAAATAGTTCATCCATATTTAATATGATTTGCTTTCAACAACAATGGCATGTTACATGTGCCCTCAGTTAGGCTGTGTGTTTTTGCAGATCGTTAGATTTAAAGATGGTTTAAATGTACAACATTCTGTTATGTCAGCAGACATTGTTTCTATACATTTATGAAGTTGTGCTTGTTATATCTATAAATCAAATTAATGTGAATTAACTGCATGAATATTTGCTTCAAAGCTTCAGGTAATTAAGAAAAATTAAGATAGATAGATAGATAGATAGATAGATAGATAGATAGATAGATAGATAGATAGATAGATAGATAGATAGATAGATAGAATACGATACTTAAAAAAAATATGTACAGTGTATGTAAATGGTTAATTTGAAATGTGTGTATATATACTTTTAGCAATCTTTTTTAATTTTATGATTGAACATAAATAACAGTGACTGACTAATGGTCTGTCCGAGTTTTAGCTCTTTGTTGTTGCCCTCCATATAACAAATGGCCTGTGCTGTTTTGAATCCATTAGTGCTGTGTATGTCCATTCCATCAACAAGTTCTCGTTTGGCACTCAACAGAGGTAGTCGCTTAGATTTCACTCCCCGCCCTACCCTTTTTCCTCCCTGCTTGCTTCTGCTGTCTCGTCTCATCTATCTATTGAAGAGACTCCTTCTGCACGGCTCTCCAAACTAGAAAATTATGGATTTGATCAACTGGTCTCTCAGCGCGATTGACACCATCTTCTCAACGAGAAGTCTGGGTTCTGGGAACCTGTTTGTCCTGGACGGGACGTTCGCGGCGGATATACGAGGGATGCATGGGAGAAGTGGCAAATCGTCGTGTGTCTGGCGGCTCTTTCCGTTGAGGACGCTGAGGATATCTCCTTTTCGCACCATGATAACAGGTATTATGCTGATTGGATTAGGCTTTACCCTGGGTTATCGAAAAATTCAGAAGACGGGAACAGCTGTCCAAAGTCTCACAAGGCTGCCCGTTTGATTGAAGCTGTGGGAAGAGCGGTCAGCAATGAGACTGAGACTATAAACCGGAATATGGATACCATCATGATGAAACTCGCAGCTTTGGAAGTGAAACTTTTCAGAGATCAGAATGGACAAAGAGAATGAGCTGGTAGTTTGCAGCTGTTCGCCCCAAAGTCACAACAATTTAATCTTATCTTTTCTGGCTCCCGTACCGGCGCCTTGGCCAAGGCCGTCTGGATAACCACCCTGAGAGAGCGATGGAGTGGGACTCTCTTCCTCCCTTCCCGACTACAGACATTACTCCCCTTCCCCATTCAACTGCCTCTGTAACGCTTTGCACCGCCACTAGGGCGAGCAGGTCTGCGACCGGCGCCAAAATAAATGGCACTGGACTGGATGGCTGCTTGCCAGAGCTGGATATGTTCCCCCTGTTGCAATGTCATGTGTTTATGGTATATGTGCTTTTGTGCTGAGGTGTTTTTTTTCTGTTCTCAGACTGTACTCCAAATGGAGCATAGTCTGGGGGTTAAAAATGTTTTTCCTCCTCTCTCTCCTCATGTAAAAGCTGTATTTTTCTAAATACCCTGTCTCCTGTTCTGTCTACCCCGTTGTCATATGTATGTTGTGTATGTATGGACAGGTTGATGGCTAATTTCGCTGGTACTTGTACTAGTGACAATAAAGGGCTACTACTACTACTAAGTTTGAGGCTTTCAGTTATGAAATTTCTTAATATGATGTACCTTCAGAAATTTTATTTGGACAATGGGGCATTACATTTAGCAGAATTACTAGCATTTTTAGGGATACTTGTCAGCATTTTGTCTGTTGTGCTGTCCTGTTAACCAGTTTGAGAAGAGTGCTTACTATAGTTATTGACATTTAAAAGGCCACTTTCACAGCAGTCAGCAGGCAGAACCCCATTTATCGCTACTTACGCTTTTAATATTTCTTTATCTTAACCTTTCAAAGGTCTTGTAAGTGTTCGGAAACGTATATATATAGAGAGAGACTTTTAGTCTTTCTTTATTTGAACAATTAATTACATTACAATAAGTCAATATTCACAAAAAAAATCATAAATTACCAACTTACACAAGTCAATTTAATTTAGTAAAACTCCATCTTCTAATTCACATAAAACATAATTCAAACCCCAAGTATATGTAAAAGTATCAAGATCTCCAACCATTTTATAGTACGCAACAGTAAGCCAGGCAGAAATCAAACCTCTTAAAGTCATATTAACATCAGTAGAAACACCCCATTAATCTTTTCATTCATTGTTAGCCACACAGCTAACATTGCTTGACCATATAAAAAAAATGTATTAACACATATATTCCTCTATTTAGATACTTATACTTCGGGCCATAAATAAAAAGCATTTACTGTAAATTCATCAAGTTTTTAATCCATTCTTCCAACAATAAAAATATTGGCTTCAATCTTTCACACTGCAAAAAAATAAAAACGATACACATCTTCATGCTCAAAACAAAAAAGACATTCATCTTACTGTTGAGTCAATATGTGCCCTATGTCTATTAGTAGTTACTATTCCATGTACTAAATGCCATTGAAGATCACCAGTTCTCTTATTAATAGGACATTTATATAAAGTCCTCTAATTGCCCTTAGGTGACACATCACACATCTCTATCCCTTGTCATTTAGATTCTGGAACACATTTTAATGACTCAAAATGCATCAATTGTACACAAGTATGATACAATGCTCTCTTTCCTGTGTCAGCAAACAAATTAAGTTCTGGAGTTTTAAAACTAAACAGCTTCCCCTCATCTTCTGCACTTGTCTCCACAGATGCACTTACCCCTACATTTGGAAATTCAACCATCACATTAATACTTTGCTGTATTGTTTCCTCCTCTTTCAACAATTCTGTAAATGTTGGTGGTATTGCAGACATGAATTAATTCCTTAATCTTTCCGCAACATGGAGTTATTTAATACCAAGCTTTGATGTAATATCCTTTGAAGACAACCATTCACTCTTACTCCAAAGATGAGAAACTTTTATAAACTTGGCTTTGACCATAGCATCTTGCATGGAATGGAAGTTCAAGCTTTTCATAGGTAAAGCCAGATTATAAAGAAGAGTTTCTAATTTAATCCATTATCCACTTACAATACCTTGTTCTCGAATAATTCTCAAAACATTCCATGATTTTAAAACTGACCTATAAAAAGGAGTTATTTCAGCTAATATCACATAATTTAAATTTATTAATAACAAGTGAAGAGCTCTTTTCCAAAACGCTATAAATCCATTTTAATAGTTTTCATGAAAATGACATTTTTTTTACCTAGACCCATACATTTTGTTAATATTCAATTTATCCTGTTAAAATGGTCTGTTGGCTCAGTCTGAACATGTTAAACAATGATTGTTAAATGAAACAACAATATTGTCAATTATAAATGCAATTTTTTTTTTTTAAACGCTACAAATACATCATTATTTTTAATGTTGGTTTATGTCTTTAAAAAAAAAGAGAACATGCAACATATGACATTAGGGACTCATACTATAAACCGATCGCACCAGCCTTGTGTTGATGTAACCCGCCCGCACCATCACACCGAACGGGTCTCGAACCTGGGTCTCCGGAGGCTACAGCCTCTAGCGTCAATCGGTTAAACACCACCTTTTCTTTTTTGTGATTTTCTTTGTCCAGTCTGCGTTTTCTACCCCCAGGTGTAGGTCTCACTGGCTCATCCAGGCCATCAAAAGTGTTTGAAGACTGAGCACAAACAAACGCTTCAAAGCGTCGTCATGTTGGATTGCATAGAACGAATTCTGATTGATCGAGAGGATATATCGCATTTAGGCTAAAAACAGGTTTGGCGCTTATAGCGGTTTGGAAAAGAACTGCATCTTGCAGTACATTTTAAACAAGGAAATATAGCGATTTGGCATGAAACATTGATGGAGCAGTGAATAGGTTCAGTACACAGCAAAATGGCATGACAAACTCATTTTTTTTTATTTGGCGTTTATCGCGTTTTGGAAAAGAGCTCTTCAAGTATTGGTCTAATCCCAGTCGTCCTCCTTTCCTCAAAAGACCACAAGCCACAGACATCTTCCCCATACAAAAGTCTCTGGGCAGCTTGTAATCTAAAAGCAGCAATCCTACAACCAATATCAATTAATCCTTGCCCCCCATAATTAAGAGGCAAGTAGAGTACAGCAGGTCTCAGCCAATGCTGCCTGTCCAGAAGAAGTCATCAAGACATCTTTGAATTTCCTTAATGACAACAGCAGGTGGGTCCAATACAGTCATTTTATGCCATAAAGTTGAAGCAACAAGATTATTGACTATTAGGAGCCTCCCCCTATAGGACAGCTGTTTTCCTTATATGTCCCAGAACCTAAAACACTCTTAGAAACTTAAATCCATCTCTTCTCCAAATAACATTATTAGGCAGCTGTGGGACATTAAATCTCTCTGAACCACACCATAAGGCTTCACTTTTTGTCCAATTAATTTTTGCTGATGATGCTCTTCCATAACATTTAAGATTCTGTAAAACAACTTTAATATCCTCACTGTTCCTAATTATTACAGTTACGTCATCAGTATAAGCTGATAATTTTACATAATTTAAAATATTTGACCCCTCAATATGTGTACCAGTCAACTGCTCTCTTAATTTGCACAGTAGGGGTTCAATTACAAGACTATTCAGTTGCCCTGAAAGAGGGCATACTTGCCTTATTTCTCTCTTTACTTTAATAGGAACACTTAAACCTCCATCTATTTTGACCATACATTCAGCTTCATTGTACAATAAATTAACCCATGCGATAAAACCATCTCCAAAACCAAACTCCTTCAGTAAATCGAACAAATTTGCAGGTTCAACTCTGTCAAACGCCTTTTCTTGATCAAGAGATATTAACCCCAAATCATTTTCATTATATATTGCATAATCTATTATATCTCTTATTATAAATGAATTATCCTCAATACATTGCCCCTTTACACAATATGGTTGTTCTTTCATGATTAATACACCCATATAATTATTCAATCTATTGGCAATACATTTCGAAAATATTTTATAATCCACACATTAATGCAACAATTCTTCAAACAAAACAAATCACCTTTCTTCGGTAACAAAGTGTCACGGTTCACACGCTGGGGAGCCAGGAACGAGGAGACGAGGATGTAACAAACAGGGTATTTAATGGATGACGAACGGAGGAGACACAGGAACACGGGGAAGAACATCCAAACAAGCTTGACACATGACATTTACAATAATCCACAGGAAACATGGGGCAGAACAGACTATGTATAGGGAGACAAAACTGGAAACACCTGGGACACAATCAAGACACAAACGGAGACTAATCAACTAATGAAGGGGAACAGGACGGACCAAATATGGGCACATAAGTGTAAGGAAACACAGGCAGAGGAAGACAAAGTCTGACACAAAGACAATACTGCCCTGTTACAACTTGTAGGTAAAGACCCAGTCTGTATTGAACTTAAAAGCATTTCAAAATAATATTTTCCAATCACATTTCAAAAATGTTTATAAAACTTAGATGAAACCTATCTAGGCCAGGAGCTTTCTCTGATGATAAAACTTTTACAGCTTGTGTAACTTCTTGAAACGTAATTGGTAAATCAATCACCTCCTGTTGTTCAGGTGTCAGCTTTTTAAGACATGAAA
This sequence comes from Gymnocypris eckloni scoliostomus, assembly GCA_027564155.1. Classification (NCBI taxonomy): domain Eukaryota; kingdom Metazoa; phylum Chordata; class Actinopteri; order Cypriniformes; family Cyprinidae; genus Gymnocypris; species Gymnocypris eckloni. The sequence goes on along the minus strand of CM050412.1, from coordinate 15,760,911 downwards.
ATAATAAATCCATACATCTAGAATCCGTGTCATTAGCTCCATACAAATCAGAATAAAAATCGACAGCAATTCTTCTAATTTCATAAGAGTCACATGTAATAACACCATCATCTTTTTTTTAAACCAACCATCAATTTTCCTTGATTAGTCTTTTGTTCTAAATTGAAGAAGAATTTTATAGGTCCATCAATGTCTTTGTTTTGGATACATCTCACCCTAACAAGGGCACCTTTCCCTTTATCATATAATAAATTATTTAATCAAAGCTTTTTTTTGTCCAATTGAAGTCCATTCCTCGCCATCATTTCCTCCTCTATATCAGAAATCTCAGCCTCCAATTCTTTTATCCTGGTCTATAATGTCCTTTTTGAATATGATGAATATTGCTGACAGAAAACTCCAATTTGCACTTTTCCAATGGCCCACCATTGTTTAATATCACCATAATTCGCTTTTTGCATTCACCACATTTCCCAAAACAAATTATCACAAAAACATTATCTTGTAAAAGTTTCTTATTAAAATACCAGTACAAACTCCTTTTACTTTCTTTAAAATAACAAATCCATTGTGATAATTTTATGAACTGAAATTATATTTGGAATAATATTCACATTGCCCACTCTGTTTCTTGAGTCACCAGTAATATTAAATCGATCCAATCTAGCAGCATGAACTTTACCATCTGTGACTTTTACCCAAGTGTATTGTTTAAGCAATTATTGTTTTATTCTCAAAACATCTTCAAGATTCACATTTTTAACCACATTATATAATACTAGTGCTGATTTTTGGTGAGGTTCCTCAGCATTTCTATCTACAGTTGCATTTCAATAAATTAGAATGTCGTGGAAAAGTTCATTTATTTCATTAATTCAACTCAAATTGTGAACTGTATTAAATAATTAAATAGCACAGATTGAAGTAGTTTAAGTCTTTATTTTAATTGTGATGATTTTGGCTCATATTTAACAAAAACCCACCAATTCACTATCTCAACAAATTAGAATACTTCATAAGACCAATAACAAAAAGTTTTTATTGAATTGTTGGGTTTGTGTTAAATGTGAGCCAAAATCATCACAATTAAAAGAACCAAATACTTAAACTACTTCAGTCTGTATGCATTGATTTTATTTAATACACAAGCTTCACAATTTGAGTTGAATTAAGTTGAACTTTTCCACGACATTCTAATTTATTGAGATGCACCTGTATGCTACTAAATAAATTAATACTTTTGAATTCTGCAAGGGTGCTTTAAAATAATACAAATGTGACAGCAACGACATTTACAATGTTATAAAATGTTTCTATTTCAAATAAATATTGTTCTGTTGAAGGTCTGTTCATATTAAATGTATTTATAAAATCTAAATAATAAAATAGTATATGCCCACACATGTTCTGTAAACTATGTTAATAAGATTAAATTGATCAAACAACAGAATAGAGACATTTATAATGTAAAAATAAAACCTTTCTAAAAATATATAAAGCAGCACAACTAGTGTGGTGATGAGTCATTTGGATCCATTTGCAGCTTTTAATAAGAATAGTCAGACAGTACAGGGTCAAATACCGGCAAGGCAGAAGAGCAGGGGATTGACAGAGACAAGGTCGAGTACCAGGCAGAGGGTCAGGGCAGGCAGGCTAGCAAACACAGTTCAGGTGAAACGATCCACCAGTAGGTTTTAGAAGTGATACATGGAATATGGGAGAAATGCGATAATTAGAAGGCAATTCCAAACGAAATAATACTGGAGAGATTTGTCTAGAAATTTTGAAGGGACCAACATACCTGGGACTGAGTTTTTTACATGGAAGTCGGAGGCACAGATCCTTGGTTGACAGCCAGACCCATTGGCCTGGGGTGTATTCGGGGTTGGGGCGTCGATGTCGGTTGGCCTGTTGTTCTTGACGTCTTACGGCATGAAGTAGATTGGTATGAGCCCGGTCCCAGACCTCCTCGCTCTGTTGTAACCAGTCCGTGACTGAAGGTAGTTCGGTGGGTTCGCAGACCAGGGAAACAGTGGAGGTTGGAAGCCCAGAATGCATGTGAAAGCGGTGATACCTGTGGCGGGTTTCACCAAGAATTTTGAGCATATTCCGCCCATAGCAGATACCTGCTCCAGTCTGATTGTTGTCGTTGACAGTAAGATCTGACGAATCGTATCACTTCCTGATTCAGGCACTCCGTTTGTCCATTGGATTGAGGACGATATTGACATTGAGATTTCTGAAAAAAGCAGACCATACCCTAGAAGTGAACTGGGGACCCCGATCAGATACGATGTCTTCAGGTAGTCTATAGAAACAGAACACATGGTTGCAGAGCAGTTCAGCAGTTTCAAAGGATGTGAGAAGTTTAGGCAAGGGAATCAGACGGCAGGCTTTGGAGAATCGGTCTACAATGGTAAGTATAGTGGTGTTAACTTGGGAATTGGGTAGGTCGGTGATGAAATCGACGGCAATGTGAGACAAAGGTCGGCGTGATGTAGGTAGGGGGTTGAGTAAACCGACTGGAAGCTGTTGAAGGGATTTGGATGTGTTGCATGTGATACAGGTTTGGATATACTTGGTGGTGTCAGTCAGCAATGTGGGCCACCAAAACCGGTTCCTGAGCAGGTTTTCAGTGGCTGTGATTCCAGGATGACCTGAACTGAGCGTTGTGTGTACTTGGGATAGTAGTCGTGGTCGAAGGGATTCAGGGACATAGGTGAGGTTAGCAGGGCACTCAGAAGGTGGCGGATTTTGAAGATTCAGGTGTTTGATCTCAGTCATGATGTCCCACTGTACTGGAGCTAAGAGCATTTTTCCGGGAATTATGTTGTCGCTGGAATTGGGTTGGACTGTTTCCTCCTCCTCAGTTTGGCGGGAGAGCGCGTCAGCCTTGGTGTTCTTGGTGCCTGGTCAGTATGTTACTGTGAACCGAAACCTTGTGAAGAACAAGGACCATCTGCCCTGTCGGGGATTTAAGCGCTTAACTGAGTGTAGATACTCCAGATTATTATGATCCGTGAGAACAAGGAATGGGTGAGTTGCTCCCTCCAGACAATGACGCCACTCTTCAAGCGCTAATTTCACCGCAAGAAGTTCACATTTGCCAACGTCGTAATTCTGTTCCGCATCTGTTAGTTTGCGAGAGAAAAAGGTACACGGATACATTTTTGCTGGTGACCCATGCTGTTGGGACAGTATTGCCCCTACCCCCGTGTTCGAAGCGTCGACCTCCACGATGAACTCACATTCTGGTTCAGGGTGTCAAAGAATGGGTGCGGAAGTGAACTGGGTCTTGAGTTCAGTGAACGCTTCACGTGACTCTGGTGACCAAGTTAATCTGGCAGCGTGATGTTTAGTCATGGTTGTCAGAGGAGCGGCGATCGAACTGAAGTTTCAGATAAATCGGCTGTACAAAATTAGAAAATCCTAGAAAGCGTTGCAACTCTTTGACTGTCTGGGGTTGTGGCCATTCCAAGACCGCTTTGACCTTCCTCTCGTCCATTGCTACCCCCTCTTGGCTGATAACGTAACCGAGGAACGAAGTAATGGTCTGATGGAACTCACATTTTTCAGCTTTGGCATAGAGTTTGGCCTTATTGCATAAGGCGTTTCAGCACTGATCTGACATGACGAATGTGTTCCTCTAGAATGTTTGAATAGATCAGTATGTCGTCAATGTACACGATTACCCATCTGTCGAGCATATCACGGAAGAAGTCATTCATGAACGACTGGAACACTGACGGACTGTTGGCAAGGCCGAAGGGCATAACCAAGTATTCATAGTGCCCACTAGTGGTCGAAAAGGCTGTTTTCCATTCATCCCCCTCCCGTGTACGCACCAGGTTGTAGGCATTGCGTAGATCTAACTTGGTGTAATACTTGGCCCGGCGCAGCTGTTCTAATGTGGCAGGGACCAGGGGCAATGGAAGACGGGATTTAATTGTGATATCATTGAGGCCGCGGTAATCAATGCACGGCCGCAAGCCTCCATCCTTCTTCTTTACAAAGAAGAACCCGGCTGAGGCGGGAGAGGTCGAGGGTCTGATGAAACCTTTGGCTAATTCCTCCTCAATGTAGAGCTTCATGGCTTCTGACTCTGGTTGTGATAGTGGGAAAATTCTACCTTTAGGAGGAATAGCACCGGGCATCAAGTCTATGGCACAATCGACAGAATGGTGATTAGGGAGTTGAGATGCCCCTTTCTTACTGAACGCCTCAGTGAGATCAACGTACTCGGCGGGCAGGTGTAAACCCTCCGTACTCTGAACAGGCGGGGAAGATGCCTGACTTGAAGCTTGGGGAATCTTTAAGAGACAGTGTTCATGGCAGGTAGAGCCCCATTGAACAATCTGTCCTTCTCTCCAAGAGATGTGTGGATTGTGTGTGCGCAGCCAGGGAAGTCCAATAATTATAGAGTGATTAGGTGAATGGATAACGTAGAATTGGATGAATTCAGTGTGCATGATTCCTATTTGCAACTTGACTTCTTCGGTGATGTGTAGAACCCTTCCTTCACCGAGAGGGCGGCCGTCTAGCGCCTCCACTGCCAGGGGGGAGTCACAGGAGGTCAGTTTCAGTTTATGTTGCAGGGCGAAATCTTGTGATATAAAGTTACCGGCTGCCCCTGAGTCTATCAAAGCAGTCTTGGTAATTATCTTGTTTCGGATAAACAATTTGACCGGTAACTTAATGCTTGACGCAGAAGTTGTGCAATGGGAGTTGACACCTATCGAGAACTGGACAATGGACGGGCCGGGCAGGAGACTCTCATGTGTCCGGCTTGACCACAATAAAGGCATAGTTGGTTCTGCATGCGGCGTTCTCGTTCCACCGGTGTGAGGTGAGTGAATCCAAGTTGCATGGGCTCGGCTACGGTGGTGGTTTCTGGCATATAGCGGGGCGTGGCTCAAGTTGAACGACGAGAATGGATCAGATTGTCAATTTGGATGGCAAGATCAATGAACTCACTCAAGCTCTTTCCCTCATCCGGGCAGGCCAGCTCTGACTGCAGTTCTAGATTCAGTCCCCTCCGAATCAAGAGCTTTAGCGTGTCCTCTACCCATGTAGTCTGAGCCGCGAGTGTTCGGAATGATAGGGCGTATTCTGCAGCCGATTTTCTCCCTTGAGAGAGAGTCAACAGTTGGTCACCCACACTTCTCCCCTCGGCTGGATGTTCGAAAACCTCCTGGAAATGTTGGAGGAATATATTGAAGGTAGGAAATGATGAACCGTCCATCCTCCAGACAGCGGTGGCCCACTCCAGCGCCTTCCCGGTAAGTAACGAGCAGACAAAATCAATACAGCTTGAGTCTGTTGGGTACAGCGAGGGCTGTTGGTTAGTGAAAAGCAAACATTGGAGTAGGAAGCATTTGCATCTGGCGGGTTCGCCATCAAATTTCTCGGGGAAAGCAAGTCGTGGGCTGATTGGGGGTGTCTGGGCAGGTAGGAAGCTACTGCAGATTGGGACCTGCTGAGCGGCGGCTTCAGGGGATGATACGCTGAGTCCTTGCAGTGCTCTGAACAATTCCTCGGTCAACGTAGAAAGCCGGGTTAATTGTTGTTGGTGCAAGGTGAGCTGTGAAGCCTGTGCAGTTAGCTCTGTGGATAACTGCATGAGAGCTGCTGGATCGCTGTGGGGCGAAGTCTTCTGTGGTGATGAGTCAGAAGCGTTTGGATCCATTTGCAGCTTTTAATAAGAATAGTCAGACAATACATGGTCAAATACCGGCAAAGAAGAACAGCAGGAGATAGACAGAGACAAGATCGAGTACCAGGCAGAGGGTCAGGGCAGGCGGCTAGCAAACACAGTTCAGGTGAAACGATCCGAGATTGGGGCAGGCAGAAAACAATCAGAATAACAGGTAACGGTCCAAGGTCAAGCACACAGAAATCAAACACGGGTATAACGCTCAGAAAAGACAGCCTGGGCAAATCAAGACTTTGCATGTTTGTGTGGCTTATATGTGTGTGTGTGTCAATGAGCTGCAGGTGTGGATGATCAGTCAGTCCCAGGTATGAGGAATGATGGGAACTGGAGTCCAATTGGAGATGGTTAATATTCAGGGGATGGCTCCCTCTTGTGGTGCGAGGAAGGCGGTACAGGAGGCTCCTCTGTAACAACTAGCTATATTAAGATAATATTATCCCAATATGGCATTATAGCATACTGACATTTAAAATGTCAGAGCAGAGTTACCAAGGAAAAAGCCCTTTAACACCACCACCTTCACCGTTACAGTGATTTTCATTAGCACATACTGTATCTAATAATTTATTTACATCAGACAGTACTCTTTTTTAATTTATTTACATCAGACAGTACTCTTTTTTGTTCAGTATCATTTTTGTTTACTGTGTTGAGACTTGCTGAAATTGCGTTTGGTCTCGTACTGTATCGCGTCTCTTGTCAGTGTCTGTGCTTGCTTGGACATTTGTTGTGATAAACAGGAAAGTGTATTCAGCTGAATTCAAATAATGTAGTGATTTGTTAGACGGGGTTAAAAAAGGTTAATTTATTGCAAAGAGTGCAAAGACCATCTACTCCACCGGGCAGGGACACCGGGATATAAGTATCACTTTTTATTTATCCTCTTTCCTACTACTCATTTCACTTCTGTTTTAGTTTTTATAACCAATTATTTATATTCAAAACAGAAGTATACTTAGGCCTTTAGTGTTGTGTTAGAATCTGTATTATACTCATACCTTTTCTTGATTTAATATTTTGACTTGTTTTTAGCTTTATTTTTTGTTTTCATTTAAATGTATAGTTTTGAAATATTTGTTGCATGCATTTGAATTTTTCTTAAATTTCTTTATCTTTGAAATTATTTCTAATGAATAAACTTGTTTTGACAGAGCAACGGAATCACTTTATTCTTGCTGAAAGTGGTGAACACCCTCCCAGAACCCAACATGTGCCATTAACCCCCGTAACTGCTACGTAATCACGTTTCCTTAAAGGAATACACACCCATTACATCTCCCCTTTTCAGTTTTTCTCTGAACAGCATTAAATATGCCTTAACATTTCTCGTTGGTATTAGGGCATTTTCAACATCTTTAAACAAAACAAAACAACTTATTTCTTAATTTCTATTAAGCATACATGGCTAGCCTATTTTCCTTCTTTCTCCTTTTTTTTCACAAATCTAATCTTTCTACTGGTTTACTTATTCTGCCAGATCTAATCAACAGTCCTGTTTGTGTCAATGGGGGTTGAGAAAAAGTTGTCCCAGTGTTCCATGTCGACTCAGGCTGCTGTTCATCTCTATGTTCACCAAAGTCACAGTGTTCCGATAAATCATAGAGAGTTCTAATAAAGGTTTCAGCCTTTTCACCAGGGCACTGTACTCTTTGTTAAAAGCAGGCTCGCTCGTGAATCACGTTTCATTTAGGGAAGAAGTACTCGTCGTATTTTCTTAACACAAAGTCGAATTTCTTCTTGTCACCCTCCTCATTAAAGGTGAATGATTTAAATATGTGTTCAGCTTAATTTCCCATGGCATAGATCAATGAACTGACCTGGTACTTCCCCATCTTCTTTATCCAATTTGGTAGCACTACGAAAATGCTGAAAACATTGTTTCCAGTCAGCCCAATCATTTGGACGATGAAATGGAAAACACTCCGGGGGGTTGAATTTTGCCTTCACACCGAGGCGTGTGCTCGTCAAGCACTTCTGAGACCATGTAATAATTTCTAATGAACAAACTTGCTTTGACAGAGCAACGGAATGACTTTATTCTTGCTGAAAGTGGTGAACACCCTCCCAGAACCGAACATGTGCCATTAACCCCCGTAACTACTACCTAGGGCTGTAGTACTCGAGTCCGGACTCGAGACGTTTTTCTATTGTCTCAGACTTGTCTTGGACTCGTTGGTATTTGGACTCGGACTTGTCTCGGACTTGGTCATCGGACTCGCCAAATGTTCAAGTTGGTCTCGACCGAGTCCAGCAATATATGCTATTTTTTTCTCTTTCAAAACAAAACCATTAATCTGGCTCGCTTGTTCCGCAAATGGGTAATGTAATTGCCATTGGTTTAACTCCATCTAAAACGGGCATTGTCATTGGTCGCCTGTTAAATGCACAGCTGCGTCATATGAGTGTGCGCCTGGCTCTGTGTGCGCGCTGTGTGGAGGCATAAATAATCTTTATTTTGGCCACAGACACGCTGTCGGCAAGTTGCATAATACAGTTTGGTTTTACAGTTCGTTGGAGTTTTCCCTCTCATTTTCCTTCGCTTTTAAATTCCTTATTAATGCCCATGCACATTTTGCTTTCACTTTCATTTCAGGTCAATTGCTTATCTATAACTTACAACGACACATTTTCTGCAATAAACATGGGACTTTAATTAACAAAACGAATAAAAATACACCATTACCATGCTATAAGCCTAATATAAAATTACAAACTTGTAAAATGATTAAATGTAAAAAAAAACAACAACTGACAATCATCAAACGCCGTGGCACCAAATGAATAAGAAAAAGAACGAATAAGAGCAAAACGAATAAAGCCCGGAGGCACGGAATACAACTGGATGTAAAATAAAAAAAATTACACAAAAACGTAAATAAATTAAAAAATAAGCAAACACTGTGGCAATGGCTGGCCGATTTATCAGATTGTATCGATTAATTTGAATTTAATGTTTTGCCACAATTAGATTTTTTATAAATCGAGGAATCGCGATTTTGAATAGAAATATTACCAAACGCTATAATTAGACACTTTGAAAATAACAGTAAAGAGAAAAGAACAATCCAACCGCTTGTCGGTGCACATTATTAACTGCTCACGCGTGATGCTCTCTAGGTGCTATTCACACAGAATGTGTTTTTGTGTTGATGCGGGCAGTGGAATAGAAAAAATACAAGAAGATGTGAGTTAAACATATTTTAATAACTAGAGTGCCGCATTTTAAGAAACCCGTTTCATGCACGAGACGCTGCAAGAGACGCGAGCGCAACAGTCAAACGCGTCCATGCTTACATAGAAAAAACAACGGAACAGCAGCGTAATCAAATACAAAACCTGTGACGAACTACTACTGTAGGTCTGATATTTCAGGTTTGCATCCCGGTGACAGGCTGAAAACTGCTGTTCATTGTTTTACAGAGCCTTTATAGTTAATAATAGCACTCTAGGTGTTATACCTTCAGTCATTTTGAATTGGAATTACTTGAGTTTTTTGGAGCATTTGTCTTGTATTATTTCAGAACATATAGCCTAATATGCATAATATAAGTTTGTACAAGATGTAGTTGTAGTTCATCTTTTCTGCAAAGATATTTAGTGATTTGTTTAACATTTACATCATGAAGACAACGTCATGTGTGGTGCACTTAGAATATACTTTTCTTTAACTAGAGGGATAATGAAGAAAAAGTAGCTTGAATCATGTTGTAGTTACATTTTCAAGTTGACTAGATAAAATCTTACAAAATCGAGAATTGGTCAAATATAAGTGAAATTGCTAAACCGAAAATATCCTCCTCAGACGCCCCCCTAAAAAAAAAGTTTTCATGTCATTACATTGTTTAGACCATAAGATTTTATTTATTTTTTTACTTTATTTTATTCATATTTGATTATATGTACTCTTCTGTAGAGGACACAAGGACTAAAATTAAATGGCATGAATAGAAAACGGCAAAATCAATGGGAGTTTTTTTAAATCACCAAATAGATTTTTAGGTTTCAGGATTTTTTTTATACTAAACTTTGTTTAAGGATGATTCTCAACTATGTTTTAAAATGTATAACATAATTATTTGATATACCATTTTGTTTTATGCAAATGTGTGTAAAAAATTCCATAAAATGGTTTCCCATTAAACACAGTGTACCTATACACTGTATCTAATTTGCTTATTAATGTATTGCTGTTGGGACAGAATGTTGAAAAAAAAATCATAATGGGAGTAATACATGGCCAGATTTTCATAATAATATTTCATAAGCAAACTGATATATAACTTATTTCCCTATTCAATAGCTATGTCTCCCAAAATGCATAATAAACATGCTTTTAGTCCTGGGGTCCGTTCTTCGTACGTCGCTCATTACATCCGAGATCAAATGACAGATCCAAGATGATATCATCGCGCTAATCAGGATCTGGCTAATTCGGTTCTTCGAACGCACCTGCTGTTGATGATTAGTATGGCTGGATTGAGTTATCTGATGGTTTAAAAGGGGCTATGCATCGATACTCGAAACCACGATCAGCAATGTAGCGATTGGCTGGTGGCAAGACAGCAACGTAATGACATCATATCATTAAAAAAGTCACCTGACGAAAAACTTGACGACAAGATTTCTGGACTTTTATAAGGAGACAGCCAAACGAACAAACTACATAAATGTTATAATAGATAAATGAAATATGCACTGTTTTTAATTTATTTTAATTGTGTTACATGATTCCCAATTATTTATATTCATGATTTCTAGTATTTCTTGTACAGGCTTTACATTTTTATTTCAATGTAGTAATTAACAATTCATTTAATTTTATCTTTGAAATGGATTTGTTACTTGACAGTAACAAGTAACATTAATTAAAGTTTCTTAAGGGTCAAAATCAAGTTACCCGCATCTCCTGCGCTCCATTAAGCCACTCCCATAATATCTGTCACCCCTCACATTAATCGTGCATTAACTGTATAGCATGTCTGTAAGACTCTAATACAATTATTTAGTAATTATTTTATGACGACTACATCTTTCAGTGAGTAAAACTGGCTGGGTCTATAGTATTATAGACGACACAACATTATTATAATATTTTTAAATGATTATTATTTTCAATTATTGTCCCTGGATCAGTAGGGTACACTTGTAATAAAGTAGCAGTGGCTGGGACATATTTTAAGTATCAAGTCTGCTTAAAAGGATGCGATCTAATCCTGCTTACATGAAATAAGCCTGCTCCCGAGCAGGTTTAAGCTTACGGACTCGTTGCTATGACAGCAACTCCGGGATGAGCTTCGAAGAACCAAACAATCCAAGATCAAGTGAAATCGTCAACAATCAAATCCAGCTAACTGAGTTAGCGACGTACGAAGAACAGACCCCTGGTATCCTCTACATTGAACATGTATGAAATGATGTCCTGTTTCATAACAGGAAGTCATATTTGAATTTGAAAACCCATAACATTTTCCTGAGATATTGCTTTATGACAAACAATCTGAAAATGATTCAGATGTAAAAGACATTACAGAATATAATCATATTTCCATAAGGATGTAAAATCTTTCACTAAATAAATATAAAATATATTATAAATATATAAAATATAAATATAGCCATCTTTAAAAACGTATGAGAGGGTTTAAAAAAAGATTTAGTATCTCTATAAAGCCCTGAATGTGCTCTGTACAGGACATCCAAGCTTATAACTGTGACATGTAAGGTCTCAGAGAAATTCACTAAAATAGAATGTCCACTACAGAGGCAAAAACTCCATAGCTGGGTCTCAGGAGGATAAATAAAATAGCCTAATTTGATCCTACAGTGTTGCTGCACATGCTTTTATATCATTACAAACAATAATGCAAAATTATTATATTAGAATAGAAGATATACCGTCTCTCGTATCACATCAATTATCAATAATTAAGTATGTGGTTTTGAAGAAGATTTTTTTCTTTCTCTGTTTTGACCGTCTCATTTGGACTTGGACTTGACTTGGACTCGAACCTCTTTGGACTCGGACTTGACTCGGCCTCGAACCTCTTTGGACTCGGTCTTGACTCGGACTCGAACCTCTTTGGACTTGGTCTTGTCTTGGACTTGACAAAGGTGGACTTGACTACAGCCCTACTACTACCTAATCACGTTTTCTTAAAGGAATACACCCATTACAATCTTCTTAAATGTGTATATCTAATATTTATTTACAATTTTAATTGTAGTTATTTTTTCTCATGTGTAAGTCGCTTTGGATAAAAGCGTCTGCTAAATGTCTAAAAGTAAAGTAAAGTACCTGATGAATAACTATAAATTAGTTAGTGGAAGTATATGTGCGATATGTTGCTGCTTGCCTTGGTTGAAGTATCTCTTGTTCAGTTCTCCAGTGCTGTGAGAGTGCGTTACACTATGACTGATTATTTGATCTCCTCCAGGGTTTGAGACCTGCTGATTTTCCCAAGAACTCTACAAGGTAAACCCCATGGTGTCGGATGCTTAATTGTCTTTCTGTGGGAAGGTAAGAATCATTATCTGTGATGGATTGAATTGAACTTTCAAGGGCAAATTAAATGTCTGAGAAGGTGAATGTTTAATTCTTGATCAGGGCAAAGCTGATATTAAGTACAGTGCTCAGCATAAATGAGTACAGCCCCTTTGAAAAGTAACATTTTAAACAATATCTCAATGAACACAAAAACATTTTCCAAAATGCTGACAAGACTAAGTTGTATATAACATCTGTTTAACTTATAACATGAAAGTAAGGTTAATAATATAACTTAGAGAAAAAAATTTTCAGTTTTACTCAAATTAGGGTGATGCAAAAATGAGTACACCCCACTGAAGGTCTCTGGAGCAGAGCAAAATTTTAGACTACAAATGTCTAATTTAACAAGAATTCAACCACAGGTGAGTCTGATTATTCATTACACAGGTGTTCAGCAGACAGTTGACTATAAAAGGGTGTTACTTAAAGAAAACCCCTTCCCATTTCATGCTGTCAGCAATGGCACCACATGGAAGAGAAATGTCACAAGACCTGAGAAAGAAAATAATTTCTTTACACAAGAAAGGTGAAGGCTACAAGAAGATCAGCAAAGCTTTACTTATCAGTCAGAATACTGTAGCAAAAGTGGTACAAACATTTAAAAAAGATGGAACTGAAACCATCTCACAGAGACGTCCAGGTCGTCAGGAGCGTCTTCTGATGAGAAGGGTTGAAGAAAATCGACATGCAAGTTCACTGCCGTTATCTAAAGAAGTAGAAAGCCAAACTGGGGTGACTATTTCCCGTGAAACAATATGGCGTACACTGCAGAGGAATGGCATGCATGGGTGCCATCCGCGAAAGAAGCCTCTCCTAAAGCCCAGGCACAAAAAAGCCGTCTAGAGTTTGCCAGGGCCCATGCTGACAAAGATGAAGATTACTGGGACTCTATACTCTGGAGTGATGAGACCAAGATAAATGTTTTTGGAACTGATGGCTTCAAAACTGTATGGCGTCGCAAAGGTGAGGAATACAAAGAAAAATGCATGGTGCCTACAGTGAAACATGGTGGTGGGTGTGTCCTTATGTGGGGCTGCATGAGTGCTGCTGGTGTCGGGGAGCTGCATTTCATTGATGGCATCATGAATTCACAAATGTGCTGCTCTATACTGAAAGAGAAGATGCTACCATCACTCCGTGCCCTTGGTCGTCGTGCACTTTTCCAACATGACAATGATCCTAAACACACATCTAAGGCCACTGTTGGATTTCTGAAGAAGAACAGGGTGAAAGTGATTCAGTGGCCAAGTATGTCTCCTGATCTGAACCCAATCGAACACCTATGGGGAATTCTGAAGAGACCAGTTGAGCATCACTCTCCATCCAGCATCCAATCTCTAAAAGAGGTCATTCTTGAAGAATGGAAAAAGATAGATCTGGCAAAATGTTGCCAACTTGTTCATTCCATGCCTAGAAGACTTGGTGCTGTCATTAAAAATCATGGAGGTCATACAAAGTACTAGATTGATTAGTTTTTGTTGTGGGGTGTACTCATTTTTGCATCACCCTAATTTGAGTAAAACTGAAAAATGTGTAATCTAAGTTATTTTATTAACCTTACTTACATGTTATAAGTTAAACAGATGTTATATTAAACTTAGTCTTGTCAACATTTTGGAAATGGTTTTTGTGTTCATTGAGATATTGTTTAAAATTGTACTTTTCAAAGGGGGTGTACTCATTTACGCTGAGCACTGTATGTAGCAATGTCTAACCTCTGACCACCTCATGTAAGAAGAAATTACTAATTACTCAGGGACTTATACTTCATGAATGACAGACAGCACAAAACACATCTAAATTGTTTAAATTATTACACTATAAAAACAAAAAAAAAGTTGTTTCAACTTCAATTCATTTGTTAACTTGCTGCCTGAATATTTTTAGTCCACCAAAATATTCCTGTTGCCCCTTAAATTAACATTGAATAACTTAAAATATCAAGATGACTAAACTAAAAAAGTTTAAGTAAGCGGGGTAGCAAATTATTTTAAGTTGAAACCACTTGTTGATGTTTTTTTGTTTTGTTTACAGTGTAGGTTGGCAATATAAATATAGATAATAGACCTAACAGAGCATTCAAATAGATAACACTGAGTTTTAAATGGTGTTGCAATGATTTGGTGCAACAGCAATATCAATCGATATCAAATTGCTGCTCAATATTTTTGAGATAACGATGCTATTACACTACTACACTACTATTCAAAAATTTGAAGCGCCAGTAGGTGGCGGCAGGTGACTGTCTCAATGAGTGAGTCATTTGAATCATTAAACGCTTATTCATTCAAAAACGACATAGTTCTGGATTCGGATAGCGTACTAGCATACCAGTGTACTCTCAAAATATATGGTAGAATATAATGGTATATGGTAGAAATAGTAAGACTACTTTGCTGGATTGCTTACTGAATTATTTTACGAATGAGTCATTGGTTCATTTTGTACAAGTGATTTGTTCAAAAATGGTCAATCATCGACAAACAAAAACAGCACTGTGTTTGTCGGTGTTAAACGGTACTGCTTCGTTTGAAGATTTCCGTTGCCGGAGCAACACAGACGGAATTACTGGCAATTGTGTCTAAAACGTAAGATTATCGATATTAGCTTATTGTTTAGTTATTGAATAGTTATATGAAAACCAATTCAATTACAAGCTGCCTTCTTGTTTCTCCAGTTGGTCAGAAACAAAACCGCCGTTGCATTGTCGAATGGAGGTGTTTTCGTACTAGCAACAGATCCTGCATCTGTGGCACAAGAAATTAACTTCACATAAAATCATTTTTTTGATAATGATTTTTCCTTGATTATTTATATATCATGATCGTTTAACTGTTCACTGTTGTATAAAAGCTGCCAGCCAAAAAAACACTGTGATATTGCTTTAATTTTATTTAATTTTGAGAACAAGAACATTTTAATTCAAGATACATTAATGCAAATAATTGTAGGCCTTCATATCGTTGCCCTATGCGATATTAATATATTTTTGGTTGTTGGTTGATGTGAGCTGCGTGACTATGCATAATAGACTAATATAATTCATTTGAGATTTGATTGGCCTTTTATGAACTGCATCCGGTGGGGATCATCTAAAAATAATTGTGCTCCAATTCATGGTTATTTCTTCATTACCAGTGCTAATTGCATGAAAACATGACACTTGAACTAAACAGATATATGAGAGAAGGTGTAAAGCATGCAGTATTTTGACCAAAGTGTCACTAGTTCAGTCTGATTATGGAAAATAATATAAAGACTCTGATGATACATCATTTTGAGAAATAAGTTGATATGTTCAGGTCTCTTTTAAAATATCTGCATTATATATAGTAGCCTTGAGGTTGACACGCCTCTACATCATTCATTCAAATATAATTAGTCTATAAGAAGTAATGGGTTTTTAGCCAAGAATTGACTGACCAAGATGTTGATTTTGCAGTCAACACTTCATGTGCTCTGCTATCTCTCTTTGAGAACATTTAAAGCACAGAGTTCAGTTGAGCAGCCCAATTTGGTTACATGAACTCGCTCAGTTCAACAGAGGCTGGAGAAACACAAATCCAATTTTCTGCTTCCATTTATATTCAAGTGATAATGCAACGGGCAAAAACAGATACCCTCACATGCATAAATGTTCTGTGAAAAGTAATTCTAGCCATAAATACACTTCATCTCCTCACTCAAAACCATTTACTTAAAACTGTCAAGTGTCATGAATATGTTAATGAAACCTTCATGAAACCTTCGCTATGCCAATCATCAAACGCTTACTTGTAATAGACACATTATATGGCTCTTAAGAACCAAGTGCCATCATAGTACTGCAATTAAAATTTGTTTTTCTGCTGATATAATACAGTTTAAATATTATAATGTGATTAATACAATAATTTCATATTTATTTTATTATATGTTTTATATTTTTAATAGTATTGCTTTTTAATCGATGTACAGTAGGTGTAAATGTATGTAGATAATAGTGCATTTTGTACCTGTGTAAATGTGTATTGTTATCTGCACAGAAACACAAAAGCAACTCACATTATTCACCACAAATGTACATTTTCTCATTCCCTGGAACCCCAGATACCATTTTAATATTATAAAATAATGAAGATTATTGATTGAGACAAATGCAGTGTGAAGATGAACTGCTAGCTTGTTTGTCATTGAAGCATTAGTAACGTTTACTGTGGAAATATTTCTGATGTAGGGAAACATGATTGGTCAAAGTGAAGCATTTAGAATTGTCTAATGTTTTTTTTTTTTATTCTGTAAATGACTGGAAAGTTGAAATATGTAATCCAGTGAATACATATCCACACATCTGGGGATATAATGCATATTAATAGTAAGTGTAAATACCTGAAAGATTTTCTAATTTAACTGGGTCTAACAACTTTAAGTTCCCGGTTTAAGTGTATTTACAGGTTTTTGCAGGTTTTCTTGTTAAGATATTGAATCACTGTGCTCTCTCATTAAGATAATCATTCAGGAGCTCAGAAAAATGGATTCCATTTCAGTTCATCTCTCTCTGCTTGGTGGCTAAAATGTGTTTAAAGATAGATTAAAAGAGGTAGGCAGTCTCAATTCCCACCAGCACTCAGCATTGACCTTCATTCTGGATCAATCTGGAACGATTACTCTTAAAACTCTCATTAAGAAATTAATTGGAGCTGCAAGACTTTCGAAATGGGAGAGGATGAGTGCAGTGCCGCCCAATTGATTTTACACACTCTTAGCTTTAGGGCCTCAGGGGCCGACTTCTGTTCAACACAATGGCTTTTTCGGAGTTGAGAGGTAGGAAAACATTACTGATAATGTGCCCTAATTGTCTAATTTTGCTTGAAATTATAGGTCATATCAGATCAGTTCTGCTCATGAACTCAGCATGATAGCTCTTATTCACTCTTAGTGTCTCCGACCTGACAATAAAACAGGGTGCAATAAGCACCCTTGATGTCTGTTATAGATTTGATGAGAACTAGAGCAAAATAGCAGTGCATGGTTTATTAGTTTCTTGTTGAGAGCCCTGTTTATAGCTGCGCTAGATAAGGATGGTGCTTCACTAATGTGAGCTGGCAGAAATGAGCTGTGCTGACACACACACTCTTATACACACCAGTTTGCTTGCAGCCCCTTGGCAGTCCGGTTTATTGATTGAGACAGATGCATTCTGTAGTTGAAGAACGCGCCCACAAATGAAAAGCGAATTCAAGACTGTAGATGAATTGTTAGCTCAAGACAATTTCGCAGCAAGCTGAATGTCAGCGCAGCATTTGTTTTCCTACCTGTCGTAACAAACTGTCGGACTCTGACAGGTATTGATACTTCCCTGCAGAAGGAGTGCAAGCGGGTGGGCAGTGTGCTGTAATATCGACTACGCAGAGCTCAAACCAACACGATGTGTGGTAGTTTTTATGAGGAGGAATTTTTTGATGTTCTGCCAAATGACAAAAAGGTGATCCGCACTTCAGTAAGTCTGGTCTGGCTAACATAAATTAATAACCTTGATCATTAAATAAAAGTAGGTCTTCTTTTAGATCTGTGCCATTTAACTTCTCTTTGAAACATAAAAAAAAAAACATTAAATCTTCAATGATAAATAGGTGGTGTAATGTTCAGAGATTATACTTAAAATAATCTGAAATAATTTAAAACAAATTTAAATGGCATAATCTTAAAAAAAAATATTTTAGTATTTATATAAACAAACTGCAGTACAGTTGTATTAATATTTGAAAAACATCCTGCAGTGCCATCAATCACATATAAAACTTTATTTGTGCATATTAGATAACTTTAAGGTATAATTCCATAATAAACTTATGTAAATAAATACAAATAACTATATTTTTTGTATAGAATGCATGCATGTATATGATGTTAATGTATATTTTGTATTAATTTATTTATATTTAAAAATGCTAAACTGACTAATAATATGTTGTTACATGTTTTGTTATTTTGCTGTTATCTGAGATATGTTGACCTTTTTCAAATCAAATTAAGTAACACCAAGAAAAGATCAAAATATCATGATATGACAATATTTTTTTGTGAGAATGCAAGTGCAATCCAATCTCAATAAGAGCTCTAGGAAATTTGTTTAAGGTGTGTTTTTTTCTCAACTATTTTCTCATAGTAATGATGATGCATAAGATATAAGAAACAGATGTCACAGTACAACAATAGTTGGTTCAGCAGTTGTATTGTACTTTTAATAGGGTACAACAAGCAGATTTTTAAATAAACATTATATAATATCACATTACCAAATGTATAATTGCTGTTTCAACCTTTTAGATGCCTGGAATATTAGTGTCCTAACACGCCATGCACTTTGCTTAATTACATTTTAAAGTGGTGAAGATGAAAGCCGTCCAAATGCTGGTTAATTAAAGAGCTACAAGCCTTAATCAATTTGAATTTAATCACGTCTTCAAACCAGTTCCACACATAATGCAGGCGTGTGGATCTTTTTGTTGCTGTTGACATCGTGACCAGCTTTTCCCAAAAAACAAGATCTCAAACAATTTAAAGCTCAACGTGCATCCAAGGGATTTGGCATTTAGCAGAATGTCATATCAACATGATATCACGCTCTTCCATTAATCTTCCAGCTGTAGCGATATGTGTCTTGATGACAAATGTTTATATCCTCATCAATCATCATGTCCTCAGAAACTAAACCTTATACATCATAAGTTCTCATTCTTTATAAGCCATTCACTAAAGTTAATAAATTCAAAGATGTCAATGAAATGATTAGAGAGAACATGAAAAATGGCCATTTTAGTCTTAGGACATGATTTTAGCTGACGCAGTATGATGAATGCGGTTTTAAAATGGTGAAATGCTAATTGAACTCAGCAGTCCGTGCCGGTGACTGCTTAACAATCCTGCTCAAAGTGAACCGCTCTGATCAATTAGACTCATCAGACTGTGAGAGGTGATGTATGTGGATGACAGCAGTGATTTTTGGTTTGCCTGCGGTCTGCAGGAACATTGTGAGGGCTTCCTGTGGGCATTGATGCTGTGAATGTTTTTTTTTTTTTTTTTATGAAAAATAATTAATAAATAACAAAAATCATTTATATTCATCTTGAGGAAAAGGACAAAGCCCTTCACAAACTTTTTAAAGTAAGTTTTTCAAAGTATCCTAGTTGTCAGAATATATTTGTATTTATTTCTGTCTTCCTGGCAGACGTACAATTCAATGAAATTAAATTAAATTCAAGATTATTTGTATAGTGCTTGTTACAATACAATCGTTGCAAAGCAGCTTCACAGGAAATTAAGTTTCTACAATAGATGAACAATGTAATGCTCTCTAAATGTAACTAGTGTTTGACGTGAGTTATTATTTAGTCAACAATAAAAGCAATGCAAATTCAGCAATTAATGTGAAATCCAAGCCAGTTGGGTAATTGTTATTAACTATATCACTAACGTTATATCTCATTGAGCAGTTTTATATTTAAATTAAGCTCATGTGCGTTTTTGGGAATTTTCGCCTACATTTTCACACTCAAATTAAAATGTTTACCTTACACACGTACAAAGGAGGACATAAAAAAATTGTTTCATTGTAAAGGAAACCCTTTGAACTATATCATATGAGTGTAATTATTTATCAATACCATTATATATGTTTCAAATATTACAATAGACACAAAAACAACATAGGCGCTTTTTGATTTTTTTCCATCTTGACTGTGCTTATTTCACTTCTCCCCTCACTGCAGCTGCCTACTCTCGTCTAGATTTCAGGCTAGGCGAGGCGCATCTCAAACAAGCCTCTTGCCTTGTGCTACTCTTGTATGTGTGTTATGTTCTGATTGGTTTCTTGGTTGCATGTGCCTTGTTCTCATTGGCTTTTTTAAATATGTAATTCAGGATCTATTAGGGCCTGTTCTTTGCAACTTACTTTGTTTGATGCCACTAGATGCCAAAATGCACCAGCATTTTTTGTTCAAATAAAAGCTTCAAAACAGGAGTTACTGCATCATAAATGAAGCGAGTGAAATTGTCATATTTTGCATCTACAAGTGTCATTTTGAGTTTCCTTTGCAAAAACAGGCTATAAAAAAAATCATTACACCCATAATCCTATTTTATTATGTGCCATAAGCACTTTTCTTGATTATTGATGGAATTATGTTTAATTTGTATGTTTTTCTAAGTAGTAATGCACAAAATTGTACACACGAATTGGAGATAATTTCATATTTTGTGTTTTATATTATCAGATTTATTATTTCAGGAGACACAAGACTGTATAAATTATAAAATATATCTACTCTATCACAATCTAAAATAGAATCCACATCTTTAGCTTTATAACATTCCATTTATGTGCATTCTGTATTGGTATACAGTTTGGAGCATCAGCTCACCTGTTCCTCTGTAACTTGCATCGTTGGTCTCCATCATCAGTTGCCCCTGGACACAAGCTAACAGCTCCTCCGTGTTGTTAAAGCTTTCTGTCACGGCTCTCCGCCCCCTTTAGAACGTCAAACAAACAAATATCTCTTTATCCACACTGCACTGTAATAATCCATGTATATTTACTGTATATTCACTGAAATGCAAACTGTACAACACTTTTCTATCAATAGTGTCCATCAGACTGTTCGCCATGCTATCACGTTCTCACCATAACGATTTGATAGAAAAAAAAAATTGGACACGCTCTCTAACTGTGCGCACCCACCACCCCTCTTCTAACTCAGAGGTGTCAAGTTTCACAGCTCCGCGGGCAGTGACTGACAGCTAATCTGACCTATTAGACAGCTCTGAATAGAGTAGAGTTATAAAAAATCATATGCGCTTTCGTCCAAGCGCATATGATTTGAAGAGCTGTTTTTTTGGCAAGAGCGCACCTCTCTGGTGCATTTCTGGAACACACAACGATTTATCAGCTTTTGGAGCACGCAGAAACGTGAAAATGGTCTCGTTTGAAAGAAGAGGTCCTAATCTAAAATATAAGATAGAGTCTGTGGCTGTTTGCAGATTCTAGGCATCGCAATTCTATTAAAGATAATTCGATCTTTGATTATCACACAATGAAATAATTACTGAGAATGAGAACTTTCTTGTAATGTATGACTTGACCGTATTGTGAAAAATATAAAAAAAACAGATTCTTATAAAAAAATATTCGCAATCGTTAGGCGAAAATTTGTGTGTGGAACGTTTACAATTGTAATCTTAATTGTACTGCTTTATGTATGATACAACCAAAATGCATGGTATTCATTGCAACGAAGAGGCTCTAAGCTTTCAAATGAGACAATATATGGGCTGATACCATATAAGCAAGGCAATGTAAATGAAGCATACATTTTTTTTATATTGATTTTAGACCCGTATACGGGTCCGCACTAGTTATGATATAGCAGGGGACTACTTTCATGCGCTGACTAATATCATTGCGATAATTCATCATTGTGAATCATTATTATTAAAGTCCCAAATTATGAAAGTTTGTTCTTCTTTGATATAGCTGGCTTTTGATCATTTAAATGAAAACAATTCCAGAAAGTGATCTCCTGCACTACAAAGCCTATCTTGTTTAATGTAAGCACCCGCTGGGGCAGCTAATGATTCTGAGCATCAGGAACTGCTTTGGAGGACAAAAGGTATAGATAAACCTCCATGGGCATTCTGGGCACCACTGTACTGTATTGTCCTGTTTTTCTTGCTGGAGTGGTGTGGGGTATTGTGAGATTGAGTCAGTCTTTTATAGGTGCTTGTTGGGCACAAATCAATATGTAAATGAGCTCATGCAGGCAGGATATGAGATTTGACTCTAAAACATTGGCACACTAAAACAGGTTATATGTTTGATTAGAATTGCTCACATTCGAAAGCACATATGTGAAACTTGGCACTAACTTGCCGTGACACGAATAGGAGACATACCTAATGCTGAGACAATTTTCCCAACCACACACATTTCCATCGCTGTAGAGGAGTAGAAAACAAATGACACAATGCTCAAATCACCATGTTTTCATGAAATAAAATTGAATGGTGACTACTGGGACTGTATGGGAAAAGAGCAGCTTGGGCCTTTAACTAATGTTTTCTTCTTTTATTTTGCACAACAGTGAAATACAATGGGTTTTAAGCAATCATTGAGATAGAGAGAGAGATACACACATTTTTAAGCAATTTATTTATATACACTACCAGTCAAATTAATGTTCAATGTTTTTTGAAAGTCTCTTATGCCCACTGTAAAAACAATAATATTCTAAACATTATTCAATTACAGTAGTTATGTTGAAACATTATATTAAATGTATTATTAATAACATATAATTGTATTTAATAGTTATTAAATGTATTAATTATTTACACTTATTTCCGTGAATGCTAAATTTTCAGCATCGTTTCTCCAGTCGTCATTGTCACATGATCCTTCAGAAATCATTCAAATATGCTTATTTGCTGCTGAAGACACATTTCTTGCTATTATCAATGGTGGTAACAATTGAGCTGCTTTATGATTTTCTGGAAAAAACTGAGAAATTACAAGTTTGGAATAAGTATATAAAATAAAAATAAAAATAAAACTAATATATATATATATATATATATATATATATATATATAAATTATAATAAGATATAAACAATATTAACATTATTTTTAACAATATTACTGTATATATATATATATATATATAAATAAATAAAATCAAATAAATGCAGCTTTGTAAAGCAAAATATACTTTTTCAAAAACATAAATAAATAAATAGATACATATATATATATATAAATACATACATACATACATACATACATACAAATCTTAACTATTCCAAACATTAGACCAGAATTGTATTTATAATAATATATTTTGTTTGTCATCTGTTTGATGACAAAATGTACAGTGAGGTCAAATCATATATATGTTTTTAAAGTATTGTAAATCATTGAAATAAGCAGAAAGTTTTGAAGGATTTTGGTGTTAGGAAAGTAAAACAAAGAAATATGCAATGTAATAACCAGCTGAAACCATTGTCTCATGTAGATATTTGCACTAGGAAGACAACAATTTTCCATCATGCCCAGCATAATTTGCATTTGTTTACTGCTGTAGTATAAGACAGTTATGGAAACGCATGACACATCCCTGTTCTCTAATATAAAAAGTCTAGATACAGCATGAATAATGCAAGGTGCCAGCAAATTCTCTCGTAAGACGACTGTGTTTCCAAACTCCAGCAATTGTACACGTCTCGGCTGGTATCTCAACTTGAGAGCTGCGCTCAGACGAAGGGTAGTCACTTACTGTTGTCATTATTAAAGAAGCGCAGGCCAAATTTATGACTGTAATTTTATCAGGACATGGCAGTGTTTGTCATACACAAGTGTTTTGTAATATGGCAGTGGGAATTTGCATAAGACAAACACAAACACAAACAAGATATATGCTGATGGAGTAAATTTTGAGGTCAGAACTCTCAGCCAATCATATTAATGGACAGGAACTGTTGTATATTGATGGCTTCAAAGCGAACAGACGTGGACTATAAACTACAAAACTTAAATTTTAATTTAATTGGGTCTTTAATTATTGAACAAGAACAAATTATGCATGCATGAAAGACACCAGGAAGAGACGAAAATAGAGAAACAGAAAGCACAGATATCTTCTACTGTAATCAGATGTGCTAACTCAGTGGGGAAAGGTCTAGAAAAGTTACAGAGATTTTATTTTCATCTTTTTGACCATGAGAAAGGTACTTCAGTCCAAACTGATCCAGAGGGACCGTGCCTGCAATCTGTGCAGCTGTAGATAAAAAAAAGTGTGTCCTAAATGTCTAATACCACCTTACAAAGGCAAAATGCAGTAACTAACTGTAATTTGATTAAATTGATATTATGTTTCACACAATTTTCCCATAATCTCTCCATATCCTGAGCAAAATATGTCCGTACAAGTCAAAGTCTGATGTTGGTCCTAACTCAATTTTGACTAACTTTATAGCAAGGAAGAACATCATATTGATTTAAAACATCATGAATATAAGTATTGTTGAAAACGTTTTTTACTGGTAATTTTTTATAGAAATAACACATATATTTGTACAGTATAAAAACCATTACACTTTAGAGTTCCTGTAAACCCCACTGTGTATCATCCTTCACAATTCACAGCATTTAATCCGCATTCCTATTCTCTGTTCGCTCACTTTCACCTGTCAGAGACCATCTAAGCCAGGACTGACTTCACAGGATTGAGCTCTCAGTAGTCGGCGGTGGAATGCCAAGTCTATTCTGGGGTACCAGCGTTGATTCGAGGCTCATGTAATTGCTGTCTGTTCCCCACACTGTCAGCCACACAACCTCCAAGGTCAGAACACAGTTTCAGCAGCCCCTCATGCATGTGCCGCCTTCATAATTAGTCACTGCTAGAGAGATTTAAGAAGCATTCAGTGTAACAATGCACTTATCTGCCTCTCTCGTCTCTAAAAAAAAAAAACACAAGCATGTGATTCTGATTCACAAGCTCTTGATTTGATTCAAATTTGATTAGATGGTAGCAATAGTAGTATTTACATTTGTATTTAAGTAAATAAATAGTATTGAATTATTTGTATATATTTATATAATTTCAGTATCCAATTTGTTTATACTGTTAAAAAGTTTGGGATTGGTAATGTTTGTTTAATGTTTTTGAACAAAGTCTCTTCTGCAAAGGTTGCATTTTTTTGATCTAAAATAGAGTAAAAAATAATTATTTGTTATGTAAATAACAAAATATATTTTAAACTGTAATTTATTCCTTTGATGAAAGCTGAATTTTCAGCATCACTCCAGTCTTGAGTGTCACGAGAT
The DNA here is from genome assembly GCA_027564155.1 of Gymnocypris eckloni scoliostomus. Lineage (NCBI taxonomy): Eukaryota > Metazoa > Chordata > Actinopteri > Cypriniformes > Cyprinidae > Gymnocypris > Gymnocypris eckloni. The sequence continues at coordinate 15,735,793 of CM050412.1, read as the reverse complement.
CCTTCAGAAATCATTCCAAAATACTGATTTGCTATTCAAATAACATTTATTAATCTTATCAATGTTGAAATCAGTTGTGCTGCCTAATATTTTTGTAGAAACATTTATGTATTTATTTATTTGCATAAAACAATATTATATAAATGATAATAAAATACTTGTATACAATATATTAAAATAAACAATTGTATAAAATAATGTATAAATTATAATATTTTTTTAAATTATTATAAATTGTAATACATTTATTTAATATCACTTTCGATTTAATTGATCCTTGCTGAATAAAAATATAAATTCCTTTCTATGAATGAATGAATGTGTTACAATCGCCAGCTGGTGGGAACTCCATTAGAGGGCACTCCACCCCAGACTCTTGCCATTGTTTTCTTGATTCCATTTCCCATGTGTTATTTGCTCCTCATGTGAAACTAGGCTTGTCTGACATGAGCTAAATCTGTGCAGAACCAAGCACCGCGAGATGCATGCCGGATAGAAAAGTGTCAGAGTAACGTCCGCCTTGCTCTGATGTCATGCTTACGTGTGCCAACAAACTCTCGCGATGGCGAAGCGTGTGTGTCGGATTGAGCAGTTGCGCGCAGTTGCTCTCCACCGACTGTGCTAAACAAAAGTATGATAGGAAACAACTGACTGACGACACAGCTTAATCCTCATTGGTTCAGACAACCGTGGTGCTGCGTTCTCTGCTAAAAGATTTTATTTTTTAATCTGATTTCATGTGATTATGTATTTAAATTACGCATGAATATCCCCAAACACAGTGAATAACAGTACGATCTCTGTGTGAAATATGTGATTGTTGTCATATTTTGTAAAGTAAAAATGTATTATAAAAATGCCTTTCGTATTTCGTGCCTTTGGTATTAAATAGCAAGCACTTTGAACGTCTTGTTCATCATATATATTTTCAAATAAACAGAACTGAAATTATATCATGTTCATCAGCAGCACAACACATGAGTGTGAATAACGCAATATCTGCCTTTGATCTCGTTGGTATCTGTTCTACTTCGAGAGGTCAGAACTGTCCATCTTGACTGCGCTTATTTCACTCCTCCCCTCACTGCAGCCGCCTACTCTCATCTACACTTCAGGCTAGGCGAGGCGCATCTCAAACAAGTCTCTTGTCTTGTGCTACTCTTGCACAGTATGTGTGTTGTGTTCTGATTGGACTGAATTCATTCCGATTGATGAATCTGAATGTTGTGTTTACATGAACGCTAAATGAAGTGATCGGGTTGATGTGTGCGTTTATACGTCACAAGCTTATAATCAAAAAAAATTTCTGACATGCGCACACTGCACTATTATAGTTTATTGCTGTTTGCATATAATAACCACTCTTCTGCACTGTTTCTTTATTTGTTTTTAACAGTATAAACCATTTTTCAATTTCTGGATAAATATACATATACCACTGTGCCGTGCTGCTCATATTTATCACTAAGAAAAATGCCCAAACCGGTTGCTTGATGATGAGATTCCGAAACAAGGACTGGTGGGAGTTTGTCCTGCACCACTTAACAGTTGCCGAGTGAAAAGAAAATTGTAAAATAACAGGACAAAAATGTATACAAAACTTTATTCAGAATGAAGAACTGCTCGTTGTGCACGTCATATGTCATTATGCTATTTCTGCATCATTGCAGATGCGCAGTCCTTTCCGTTTCGGTTTTCAATCCGATCAAGTGTTTACAGGCACATTCAATCGTATTAGAAAAGGAATAAATTCCATTCCGATCGAGCTCAATCGGATCGATTAAGGTGTTTACATGAAGCCTTTTCAGTCCGATTGAGCCGTCAATCCGATTACAAACGGATTATTTGGTTGCATGTAAACGTAGCCATTGGTTGGATTTATCATGTGTTTTCCTGGTCTAGTATAAAACATGATCAAACTCACTCTAGATTGCTGCTTATTGAATAGCCATTTCCTTGTTCCTAGCTTCTGTGTTCCCTTGGACTGTTTCCTTGTTTTTTTATTTAATACAGCCTGCTCTGACCATTGCCTGTGTATTGGATTACTCTTTTGCCTTGGATTATACTGTTTGCTGTTGCTCGACCCTGCCTGTTTTGACCACATTTGTGAATAATGCCTTGCATTTGGATCCTCCAACTCTGTTGTCACGTCTCCCCATGTTACAAAATGAACGAATGAATGAATGAATGAACAAATGCATTTATTTTTTTGTTGGTTTAAATAGTTTTATTATTAATTTCCTGTCCCCAAACGTTTGTCTGACAGTACAGTAGTGCTCTTCTGCAATAAATTCTCAGAAATATAATTTAATTGTTCTAATATTATTATATAAAAAAATGTTTTTGCTTCTAATTTCACATATAATATTCTTAATCAAATACTGCTCCCTAGATGCCAAATTAATTACACTTAAAACGTATTTTATTTGTACAATTGTTATAAAATTATAAACTCTTTTAAGCAAAAATTACCCTTAGAGCACAAATTTACAAAAGCACTGATGGGAGGGTAAAATTCAGCATGTGATTTACTAACTCGCACATTAAAGAACACAGACGCAGCCAGATAATTTCCATAATGACCAGCACAATCTACCAAGAGCAGCTCAAATTAATGCTTGCTTTAAGACATGCTTTTTTGGGGGCGTTAAATAATGGCACAAATAGCAGTGAATTGACGAGTGCAAATCTTAGTAAATCACGTTGGATGATTCATTTAAATACTCTCCTTCCATAAATTTACCAATCAAAATGGGAACTCCTACAAATGCATTTTCAAATAAGGTCAGTCTCAAAAATAACTGTCTATGCCTTTTCAGTGCTAGTTTCCCACTGTGTGTCTTTAGTAAATCCTTACAGTAGTTTTTTTTTACGCCAAATGAGGGTCTGCGCTGGTGCAAGCTAATAGTAAATATGGCCCTTAGTGTAAACTCCCAACAGAGTATAGTGAGATTGTGAATCTTTTGAATGATTCAAAATAAGTAGTTCTTTAAAGTGATTTGTTGTGAAACAGATTACACAGGTCACGCTGTACTAAAGAACCATTCATAAGAATCATTGTTCTGCCAGTCAGCTAGCTTTGTCACAATCTCATTTTCTTCCAGCTTCAATGCGACTGGTCATGTCATTCACGATAAACTATCATGCAATTACGTCCAAAACGTAGTGCCAATAAACAAAGATAGCAGCTTTCAATGGTGTACTTGCGCGAGTCAGAGCCAGCTGCTATTGAGACAAATGTGAATAGCAGATAGCTTTATCCAGGTATTTTAGCTCCGCTGCAGATATGTGTGTGTGTGTGTGTGTGTCCGTGTGCGCTCATGTGTGACCTTGTGTGCATTTCCCCTCCGGAGCAGTCAGCAGAAATGACACCCGCCCATCTTGTTCCACTCCACTCTTTTTCTGACTGCTCTTGATGCTTGACAGCTCTACATGTGTAAAGGCCATCTCTAAAGGAGCAGGTGTGCTTCCAGCCTGCAGGTGACTTTACTGGGACTTGTAAACACATTTTTACCAGGCTAAGCTGCACCACAGGGAGCCCTAACTCTGATATGAACAAGTCTACTAAACCAGAGTGAGACTCCAGTGCTCTTTGCTGTAGAATATTTGACCTTTTCTCTGAAAAGTGATGAGATATGACAGTTAATAAAGGAGTGAAGCAGCAGTATTAGAGGCTTAATTATAGAATACAGGCACAGTTGTTCAAAAAAGCAAATGTACCATTCAGATTGTAAAAATGTGAGATACATTAAGCTCTGTAACTTCTGACAGATTTTATACACTCACAAATAAGTTAAATGAAGGTTGCAGGCTGTGTAGGATTAATCCTTTGAGAAAGATCAAAGCTGTAAATTAACTGATTTGAAGGTTTCACACAAATACCAGGGTTGAAAGTAGCAAGCTGAAGTATGAACATTTTAGACAGAAAAGCAATAAATTAATTCTGCAATCTTGACAATTTACTTCATGGACATACAGCAAACTTAATGCAGAATTGTTATATAAATGCGATGCATTACATTTGTCTAAGTTATTTTACATTATGTATTAAACATTTATCAAAACCCATAGGGTATTTTCAGACAATTTGGATGATAGTGATAATAATTCAAAATGTCACCTAAAAGATATTGGTTTAGGATAAAATACACTACATTTATTTAATTTTTGTCACAGTACTTCAAGGAAGGTGAAGACGGTACTCCACTAAGAATATATTTAATTATAATCCACATGAATACAGGAAAGACAATATCTCTGGGTAGCAGAAATACATGTGACACAAAACAATAACCAACAGCAAACTTAACAGAAAGGAGACTTTAAATAGAGCAGCTGATGAAGGTCAAAAAGGTGATGGGAGTTAACCAATAATGACTAACGAGAAAATCAACTCAAGAGCTAAATCGAACAGGAACAAAACCATACACGGAAAAACAGGAACAGGCAGACACAACAGAAAAAGGCAACACTAAAGTTCATAATCCTAACAATATTATTTTGTTTTGTTTTATTTTTTTCAAAATATCTTATATATATATAAAATATCTCTCTCTATATATATATATACTGTATATAATACTATTTTTTTCCACATTTTTTACATATCTGTTTTCTATTTTGATATATTTTTTAATATAATTGATTCCTGTGATACAATACTGATTTTTCAGCAGACATCTATCCAGTGTTTAGTGTCACGATACATCAGAAATAATTCTAAAATGCTGATATATCCAACCAAATTACATTCATTTGGATATTTATTTTTTATAACAGACATCACCAATGATATATTTATAACATTGATAATAAAGTACTAGTAGTATTTTATATTACATTTAATTAAATTGAATTAATTTAAATGCTTACATTTATCTGCAACTCAAGTGCTATAGGGTGTTTCAAATAAACATATTTTTCCAAGTCCAAGTCCAAGACTACTGAGTCAAGACCGAGTACAAAGAAGTTCGAGTCCGAGTCAAGTCCGAGTCCAAAGAAATTCGAGTCCAAGTCAAGTCCAAGTCCAAATGAGACAGTCAAAACAGAGAAAGAAAAAATATATATTTTTCACTGTCCAAAGCAAAAAGAAAAAAAAATTGTGAAGTCAATATATTAGATATTTTTTTGGTATTTTGGAACAGCATGTGACATAAATGTGGAAAATTTCTTCCACTAAGCTACTAAAGCAAACTAATGAGGAACAAAGCTGGATGTATCAGACAAATGCAAACTAAAATCTAATTCATGCTGTGGTGGGTCTTGCAGTTCAATCACACTGATTTAAAAATGGAAAAGGATCAATAAAAATGTGGCTGGAGGATCCAAAAGGAAACAACCAGAATCCTAAAAAAACAGACATGGATACAACCTTGTTTTCCTTTATTATGTCATCCTCTTTCATGTCCTTTTTTCATGTTTTACCACATTAATTTGCTTTATTAAAACCACACATTTGCAGCAGGTTATCAATCCGCTCTTGAAAACATGTAAAGGAAAACACATATTGTAGGTGCAAGTCTTTCATCACACAAAGTCTTTTTCATCCCGGCTCATTTATAAAGTGATACGGGAACAGATCCGGGGTTCAGTTGCTGCACTATTCATTAAATCTCGTTTCGCCTGCAGTAACATTCTACATTTCCCAGCATCGGCAGTAATATCGACATCTCTGTGAAATGATTTACCTTTTCCCTTTCTAACCCGACATAAAAATGATGTATACATACCAAATATTTTCATCTGCTCATCCTAGCTAGACTATCGGCGCGTGTGTGTGTGCGTGTCTGACATCTCTATTCAAGCTGTGCTTTTGGTAATGGAGTTTCCAGAGGGCCGGCAGCACACTGTGTGTCCTCATCATTCAAAGGTTCAAGGTTTCAACGTGATAGGTCCTAATATGTTTTAGTATTGATTAGCAATGTGCATGATTTCCCAGAGGAAATCTTTGTACAATGTTTTAATATGTGCACACTGCCAGCCTGAAGTGTCTGGAATACAAAAGCTCTTTTAAAGGAATAGTTCACCCAAAAATGAAAGTTTGCTGAAAATGTACTCACACTCAGGCCATTCAATATGAGTTTATTTCTTCATTGGAACAGAATTGGAGAAATGTAACATAACATCACTTCCAAGCAGCTTATACAAACATCACAATAATCCACAAGTATTCCACACCACTCCAGTTCAGTTAAATTAAAGAGTTAACGCCATGAAAATAGAAAATCATTTGATTTTGTGGGTGAACTATTCCTTTAAGAACTCATGACCTTGAGAATTAAAGCTAAATCTAAACAAAAACTTTGCTTCCGAGTGTGTCTACAACAGTAGTCTTGACAACATTTGGCCTTGTCCTACATCTGACTTCGCCACATAACAAATCAATCATAAAGACGAGATTTTCAGGACACATTGAGCGAACAGCAGCCACTTATCATGTGCCGAAAACCATTTCCAAAATGTATTTCCTGCACTGAGACAATACCCAGCTTTCAAAACAACATCTTCTCAAAAGAGTGATGGTTTTAAAATAAAATGCATCTCACAGGTCTGTTAATTATCCCTCTGGGGTCTGAGGGTGATTTGGGTTGCCTTCAGAAGTTTTGACAAATGCCTGACATTTGTTCTTTTTTTTAGTTGCTTATAAACAAATACACGGCTAAAATCTAATAACACTGTAATCAGCACAAACTGGGCTATAATAATATGTTAGCAGCATTTATGTTGTGTTTTTGAGAAAGCAACGTTTATGTGTGGTTAGTGAATAACTGTTACAGACATTACTAGCTCAATTAGATTCTCCTCCCACATACCAGGGACTGATCATCTGCACCTGTCATCAATACACCCACTCACACCATTCCCCATAAAGGACTGTGGTTCCTGCACCTCAGTGCGAAGTCTTGATTTGCCCCGGTGATCACTTCTGAGCGTTTATTCCCTGTTTGTTCTGCCTGCCTGTGTATTACTCTGACTGTTTCCCCGATTACGATTCCTGCCGCCTGCCTCGAACCTTCTAGCCTGTCCATCGACTCTGATCTGCCTGCCGCCAGCCCCGACCCTCTGCCCGTCTACTACTTGTGTTCTGTATTGTTTGCTGTTGTTAATAAACTGCAGATGGATCCTCAAGCTTCTGTCTCGTCACAGAAACTAAGATTTTGAAGTCACTGAAATAAGGCCTTAAAATACATACAGAACATTTGTTCACAAGACTTTTGAAAACTGGATATTGTGGCCTAGAGTTTTTGCTTCAAAATTAAGTGAAAATCATCTTGTTTACTTGCTCACAGAAAAAAAATATATTGATTTAAATTTTCTAAGACACTTTTTGAGAGAGGGCGTGAACTATCATTAAGGCTGAATGTTGTGATTCACAACTGAGAAGGCAAAGGCTCGCATAATGAGCTGCAAAATGAGCCATTCTGTCAGGTATGTGACTGAGAGGGAAGAGTTACAAGGAAGAATAAAATAAAATAATATATTTTTTTGTTTGTAACAAATCAACTTGAGATTAACTTTCCATAGCATGATGGCAAAAACTGAGAGACTTAGGAGGAACTTCTTCCCTCAGGCCATCAGGCTCCTAAACTCAAACTCAGTCTCATAACATCAACATGACTTAATTTAATAATCAGTAAGATATTCATTATTATCTACCATTTGTATTGCTGCTATGTATATACCATGTACAGCCTGTTCGCACATTCTTCTTGCACATTCCTGCTTATATTATTATTTATTTAGTCTACAGTATACTGTTCTGCACATTTTATTTTATTGCACATTTTATTTGATATTTTCTATTTCCTTTTTGTATACCTATATTTATGTATATTCTCTTGTGTTTGTATTCCATATAATTGGACTGTCCATGGAGCGGACCTGCATTCCACTGCTGATTATATTCTGTATAATTGTGTATGTGATGACTACAACTCTTGAATCTTGAACTTGCGAGTGTAGTTAAACAGTTTATTAGGAACAATCAAAGCTGACTTTTGAACATCATTACTCCAGTCAAATTATCCTTCAGAAATAATTATAATATTGTGATTTCCTGCTTAAAAAACATTTATTAGTATCATTATTATTATTTTTTTAATTAATATTATGTTGTTGAAAATAGCTGAGAAGTTTATTTTTTATTTATGTTTTATTAATAGAAAGTTCAGAAGAACAGCATCATTTGTAACATGATACATGTCTTTATCATCACTAGTGTGCTAAATAAAAGTTTTAATTTACATATATACAGGTGCTGGTCATATAAATAGAATATCATCAAAAAGTTGATTTATTTCACTAATTCCATTCAAAAAGTGAAACTTGTATAATCTATACATTCATTCCACACAGACTGATATATTTCAAGTGTTTATTACTTTTAATTTTGATGATTATAACTGACAACTAATGAAAACCCCAAATTCAGTATCTCAGAAAATTTGAATATTACTTAAGACCAATACAAAGAAAGGATTTTAGAAATCTTGGCCAACTGAAAAGTATGAACATGAAATGTATGAGCATGTACAGCACTCAATACTTAGTTGGGGCCTTTTTGCCTGAATTACTGCAGCAATGCGGCGTGGCATGGAGTCGATCAGTCTGTGGCACTGCTCAGGTGTTATGAGAGCCCAGGTTGCTCTGACAGTGGCCTTCAGCTCTTCTGCATTGTTGGGTCTGGCATATCGCATCTTCCTCTTCACAATACCCCATAGATTTTCTATGGGGTTAAGGTCAGGCGAGTTTGCTGGCCAATTAAGAACAGGGATACCATGGTCCTTCCTGGTATATGGCTGTGTTGACATTGGACCTCAAAAAACACAGTGGACCAACACCAGCAGATGACATGGCACCCCAAACCATCACTGATTGTGGAAACTTTACACTGAACCTCAAGCAACGTGGATTCTGTGCCTCTCCTCTCTTCCTCCAGACTCTGGGACCCTGATTTCCAAAGGAAATGCAAAATGTACTTTCATCAGAGAACATAACTTTAGACCACTCAGCAGCAGTCCAGTCCTTTTTGTCTTTAGCCCAGGCGAGACGCTTCTGACGCTGTCTGTTGTTCAAGAGTGGCTTGACACAAGGAATGCGACAGCTGAAACCCATGTCTTGCATACGTCTGTGCGTAGTGGTTCTTGAAGCACTGACTCCAGCTGCAGTCCAATCTTTGTGAATCTCCCCCACATTTTTGAATGGGTTTTGTTTCACAATCCTCTCCAGGGTGCAGTTATCCCTATTGCTTGTACACTTTTTCTACCACATCTTTACCTTCCCTTCACCTCTCTATTAATGTGCTTGGACACAGAGCTCTGTGAACAGCCAGCCTCTTTGCAATGACCTTTTGTGACTTGCCCTCCTTGTGCAAGGTGTCAATGGTCGTCTTTTGACAACTGTCAAGTCAGCAGTCTTCCCCATGATTGTGTAGCCTACAGAACTAGACTGAGAGACAATTTAAAGGCCTTTGCAGGTGTTTTGAGTTAATTAGCTGATTAGAGTGTGGCACCAGGTGTCTTCAATAATGAACCTTTTCACAATATTCTAATTTTCTGAGATACTGAATTTGGGGTTTTCATTAGTTGTCAGTTATAATCATCAAAATTAAAAGAAATAAACACTTGAAATATATCAGTCTGTGTGGAATGAATGATACATTATACAAGTTTCACTTTTTGAATGAAATTAGTGAAATAAATCTACTTTTTGATGATATTCTAATTATATGACCAGCACCTGTATATACTGACTCCAAGCTTTTGAATGGTATAGTGTATATTATTACACTTAGTAATGATGCTGAACATGTAGATTCGATCTCAGGAATACATTACATTTAAAAAAAAATATTAAAATAGAAAGCAGTTATTTTAAATAGTAAAATACTTCACAATATTTCTGCTTTAGCAAATACAACTTGTATCGAATTTGGATCAAATAAATGCTTGGTGATTTCAAAAACTTTTGACTGGTAGTGTATCATGTTTAAATATATAATTGAACATCACATACCTGTAATTTCCAAAGTGTACTGTATATAGTTTATGTGTTTATGTTGTGTATATGTTTATGTTTATATTGTTCCATGACTGAGTGGGCTTCTTATTTATATGGGTTTCTTTGCAACAGGTTATTTTGCACTGTTATTCTCACATCTGAAATAAAAAAGTAAACATGCTGTTTACAAAAAATAAACTACATTACTAACATTATTGTGATACTAGTACTGATTTATAGGGAACAAAAGAACACAAATACCACATAGCACACATATTTTACCATAAAGCTAAATAAATACATTTAAAGTAACATCTGTAAATTAGTAAATGCACACTTACTCTGTAAAATTCTGAATAAAGATGAAAACTGACCGAGACCTGCGTCCCATTCCTGTGTGAGATGCAGGTGAAGGCGAGATTATGTATTCACAGTCCTAAAAGAATGTTATAAACAATCGTAATAAACAATTTCTATTTCACAGTACAGTAAAGTATATGCATAGGCCTACTTGATGAGAAAACAGAATGCCGATAACAAAGTAACTATATTTTAACACTACCAACAACGAATAATATTACCATATGAAGTCAGATTGTGACAAAGATTAAATAATACACTTAAAATACAATGGAGTCCAAAAGGGCAGAGACCAATGGGGTAATGATAGCATTTTTCTAATTTGATAAAAAATCAATTATGTATTAATTATATTATCAGCATAACTATTTATGTGCAATCTAAATTTAATCAAATAAACAAATAAACAACCATAAATAAATAAATATGGGAGCTTTGAACATTATATTGCATAAAGGAGTCTACATGGTAAATATCAAACTTTTGAATGTTTGTCAAGTAGTATTAATAAAGTCATTTATTATGCGTAATTAATAATTAAACACTGACAATTGACACACAAACGATGGGATAAACTATGCTAAAGATGGAAGCCTGTGTTTAAGGAAGAAGTTTGTAAGCACCAACTCGTGCTATAATATTTTTAATAGAAGTATTAGCATGTAAACACAGATATATATATCTTTTTTCAGAAAGTAGCTCAGTGAGTACAGCTGTGGCCTTGTAACCACAACAGTATGTGAATTGAGTTTAATGGTAAGCAGAAGTTCACATGATTTCTGAAGTGAAATATAGAAGGATAACAACTTTCTCACCATCATCTGTTACAGTCTCTCTGTTCACACAAAGCACTTGACCTCTGAACCCACAGCTTGCAGTTCTAGTTTTATTAGAGTCTACCAATACAGCTGCAGGTAAATTACCAAAGCAGCCTTCAAAAAGTAATTATTTACAATCTTTCACATTGCAAGACTTTCTTCAGTTAAGTGACATAGTTTTTCATGCCGTTGCCGAACATGAAAGACCACCAAACATATGGGATACTGAAGGGTCTGTTTGTTTTTTCTGCAAAGCACAACCTGTAAAACTCTACAAGGTCCTCCTAAAAGCTATAGTGCATTACAGTGTTTCCACTATGCTACATTAGCATCTGCCGTGTGGCTCTCTTAGCTTGATGGAAATGTGTTGCTGTCACCGCTGACAGAACTCTCGCCCTGGGTTATCGACATCTGCTTCTAAGGGTTGATGGGGATTTTAGCCACATCTTAAAAGTGGTAATGGAGGCCTTTCCCAGCTGTCATTGTCACTTAGCTAACAGTTGGGCCTCCTAACAAGCCCCATCCATCAGAGCTGCCATGAGCTGCTCCTCTCGCTGCCCTCTTTCTGTTGCCCACCATTTCTCTCTCCTGTCACTGACATCGCTGCACATGGCGGCTCCTCTGCATATGTTATAACATTCACCGTTTAAAATGTAAGAAAATTTGCATTTCATAGCTTATAACGTATTTGAAAGATAAATAGTAAAAAAATAGACTGTGCAATCTAACAAAATGTTCGTAGATGTATTGTGGTTGATTTATTATGAAAAATATGTCAAACATATAATTATGATGGACACAATATTTTAATGTTTTTAATATGATACATGTTTTTGAAATATGTTTCTCATGCTCAACAGAGCTACATTTATTTGATCAAAAAAATACAGTAAAAACAGTTGTATTGTGAAATATGATTATTTAAAAATAAAATGTAATCCTATGATGCAAAGCAACCATCTCTCCAGTTTCACTTTTACTACAGTGTCATTATCATTACAAATGTTGAAAGTGAGGATAAAAGCATTTACTATGTAACTAAATATTTATATTTCAAATTAATGTTGTATGTTTGAACTTTCTATTCATCAGAGATTCCTGGAAAAACATGATTTCCACAAAAATGTTAAGTAGAAAAATATAAATAAACATTGATTATAATGAGAACCATTTTTTATAACAAGAAGTAAGCACCAAATCAGCATATTAATATGATTTCTGAAAGATAAAGTGACATTGAAGACTATATCAATGACTGCTGAAAATGTATTTACTAAACAAACACACTTTTGTAATAATACTTACATTTCTGTATTTTGTTATTTTTATAAATGCAGCATTAGTGAATACAATATAATTATTATAAAAAACTTCCTCACTTCTGACCAGTTATGTATATCATAATCATCATATTTACATAATATATAATGTTTTAATTGCTATAATATCACCATATAGACTGTCAATAGTATTTTTTGAATATTGAAAAAAAATACAAATAATTTTTACTCATTGTCAAATTTGTATCAGTTTGTTTTATACAATTTTACACTATTTTATTTAGTTTTATTTTATGTTATTTTTTATGGTCAAAAACTAAACATGAAAGTCCGCCCCTAAACTCAATTCTCAGCAGATCTTACAAAATGTATGTTGTAGGTTGTACAAGTTCATACCAGTTCGCTAACAATGAAAAATAACAAACAAAAAAGTTATGTTTAAATATAACAAAAAACATTTAGTTGTTGTGTTATGTTTGCTTTCACTTAGACACAACTACTTATTATTCATTAAAGAAAATCAGCAAAAACTGACCATATTTTACATATGTGAGAGCAGTAAACATCTGTAGACTACAATAGAAGTTAATCTCAGATATTTTTTTTGTACGCTATCAAGTTTGTGTTTTTACACAGGCACGGTTTTAGCAAATCACTGCCTGTGTGTATTGCATACTAAATGGTGGAGTATCTTTTAGTGAGGAGCTGATTAAAGGGGAACTTTTCATCAAAGCGTAGATAGTCTTCTTTTGGGACAATCTTTTGGAATTAGACTCCAATATGAAATACTCTAATGTAAACTATTCATTCAGACATGATGTCTTAATGCATTTCATGCCTTAATGCCTAATTTTTCAGATTCATAACGTTTGTTCTGTTTTTCTCAGCTAAACCGAAGTACAATGTTCATCTGTTAAAAGTTAAGCACGCCTGTAGATTTATAATAAAATATGTGTACTTGCTAATAGCCCGTTGTAATCAGGTTTACGTCAGGTTTTTTTATTAAGCATGCATGCGGCGCTGCCAACCATTACGCCACTCAACCAACTTGGGCTTGTGCACCTTGCTAAGGGCATGCTGGGAATCATCAAAAGATCCCCTGCTGAGCAACTATTCTTTTCCCAAGCCTAAAAATCTAGATACAGCCAAATTTTGTTGCTGTCTTTGTAACACTTACTGCTTACCTAACATAACAAGTCCATGGTAAAAAAAAACAACAACAGATACATTATAAAAATAGGTATAGAATATAACATTACTAGAGTAAGAACTGAAGCTGTGAGAATGGAAAAAAAACGACTTTTTAAATTAATTAGTCTTTGTTTGGAATACACTAATGCACATTTGCTCATTTATAAACTATATATTCATCGGGTTTGCCGTTTTGTGGTCACAGCACGCACATAATTGAGAGAAGAGTGTCACCTCAGTCCGATTGGCACAAACAAGCTGAATCTAAATGCTCATTAACCCAAGCCTCAATTCAAAACAACATCACTGCGCTTAATTTGTTGAGTTGAAGAGGTATTTTCTTCACCTTCATGTGGAAAGTTGTAGAGCAAATCGGCCATACGCCTAATTTACATAAAAAGACAGAGAATGGATTAATTTGCATAAATAATCAAGACACAGCACAATTTAATTTCATTTCAGTCGGCGCCTGGTTTGCAGGTGCTCTGCGATTGAATATGCAGGTTTCGTGCTGAAATACCTTGCAACCTTTACATGCATATATTTGTTCTGAGGTAATTTTGTACCATGCTTATTTATTGTCAGTGTGACATGTTTCTGTATACTTTTTTATATAATATTTTGTCAGGGCCCATTACTTTGTATCTCTATAAACTACAGACATCCATCAATGTCCAAAAATAATAGATAGAGCAAGAAAATAATAAAAAAGTGTTGCCTGGTCCAGTCAGCAGTGTTGATTTATAACTTTAGTATTAAGCTAAACATAATCTCAATATTTCTGCAGGACACTCAGTGATTTATGGACACTTCATCTGCCTGTAAAAACTGAAGCAGATACTGAAGAACATGTCCACCAACCAGGACAGCCTGATACGCTCTGTGATGGACAAGATAATAACAGAAGTCTCCACAGACTATAAACACAAACACAGTTTGTTACAGCCTATTATACTATTGTATTGCATACTGTGCTGTAAATTCTGTGATAATATAGGCCTATATGTTTGCATAAAAACAAAATAGTATTTGTTTTAAATTGTTTTGTGCATTGCAATATGAATAATGATGGGGATAATTGAACAAAGCAAATTTCATAATCAGCAATTTTAAGAACAATCTTAAAGCTTGTCATCTTTGATTTTCAGTTTCTGCTATTTTTTTAGTGCAGAAACAATTCAATTATTTACATATACTACCAAATATTTCAAATATATTTGTAACCCATTTGAAATCTAGTTTGCAGTAACTAGTTACAGACACTACAACAGGTTTTATAACTGATTTAAAATGTAGTATAGCATACATTAATCTGGTTTGAAACCTATTTGAAATTGTATGAATCCAGTTTAAATATATAGTTTTCAAACCAGTTCTAAATACAATTTTGAATAATAATAATAATAATAATAATAATAATAATATTTAAAAATATTAAAAAATCAGTTACCAAATTGTTGCTTTTCCTGTTCTGTGTAAATCAGTGTAAAGACAATGATAAACCCTTCTTTCATGTTGTATAATGGCATGTCATCAAACAAAAAAACTCTCCCCTTGTTATGTGTGTGTGTGTATATGCGCATTTGTTTATGGATCAAAGCTTTAGTCAGAGGGGAGGATGATCTCGTATGGCGCTAGATTTAGTGTTTAATCAACATTCAGTGTTGAATGTTGTGTACACACCTATACAATTGAAAACAGAAACCAACAGTTTTTAAGTGTGCACAGGGTGACGATTTTCAGTCTTGTAGAGCTTGGCTTTACTATGCCAATACACTTCAGCCGTGAGCTTTGAATAGTGAGAAAAATCTAATCAAAGACTGGCAACCTATCTATAACAAAAAACAAAAAGTGGTAGGTCTAACTAAACCGGGATTCCCTAACCCAGCATTTAAGACAAAGCTTGGGTCGTGAGAGTTATTAACCCCAACCATTGAAGCAAAATCTAGTCATGGACTTCTCAGCACTAAGGCAGATTAGCCTTTAGCCTGGAGAATATGCACTGTGGCTTTCTCAATGCTTTGCATCTGAAAGTTTTGGACCTACATCTTGATTATTGATTAGAGAGTGCTTTAGAGCTCTAATTGCGGTGCAGCCTTGTATTTCTCAGACAGTAATAAGTTACACACAAGAATAAAGATGCATCTCCTAACATCGATTAGAAGAAATCAACACCACCAGTGAAATTAACAAGACAATGCATGAAGATCAATAAGCTATTTTCCTTCTTGCTGTTTGTTTATTTATTTATTTGCTAATTTATTTATAGCTGAGAAGAAGAAAAGTGATGTGACTCCATGTTTGATCTTGTTTACAATTATTGTCGCTCATCTATGAGTACTACACTGTAAATAAAACAAATATATAAATATATTTTTCATGCTTTCCTGTAAATTCTAAAACAATAAAATGCACTTGAATGGTAAATTTGCATGAAATTGCATTTCAGAAGATTTAAGCTTTATAAATAGCCTAAATAAATAAATACTATTTGTCAATGGGATAAGAAAATAAATTAATACATAAATAAAAACAAGCCTAATATTTTGAAGGGTGAAATATCTACAGGCATTATGCAAATGGCTGACACACAAAACAATTAATAAAGTAACATTAAAAAAAACATTTCCAATTAAGTAAGACTAATGAAGTTTATACAAATCTTGAAACAAAAAAAATGGTTTGTATTAGTTAAAAAATACTATATTGAGATGATCATATTATCTTTCACCTGAGAAACAAAAAATCTTACAATTGCTTGTCTTGTAATTTATTCCTCGCTGGTTTTCATCTCAATTTACATACGTTTGTTGTATAAGACATTGTAATAAGAAGTTTACTGCCAGATGAATGTTAAATCTAAAGTGATGAAATGTGTTATATGCCAGTCATTCCTTATTTCCTATTGTGGTGCAAAATGTTGTCAGTTATAATCTGGACAGCTGAAAGCTTGCTTACATGTTATATAAAGCACATTTAGTCATCATTGATTGCAAGGATACATAATGCACAAACTGCTTCAGAGTTTAAGAGGACGTATATTGGCTGAGAAAAAAACTAATCAAAACAAAACAGTTTGAGTCTGGCACCGCTTTCTTAGAAGAAAAACAGAAATTGTTTACATTCACCATCCAAGACCTCTTTATACGTTGGATGATATGTGTATAAGATCAATAAAACAACTTACAAAATTGCAACAGTAGACCGCAAAACTCTTTGTATAAACTTTTTGTATGAATCAAGGAACAAATTTAAATGTGCAGACTTCCTCTCTGTAATCTAGCAACAGTGGCTTAGGAGTGCTTGACTTGACTGTTGGTCAGTGTATAGGAACAGTGCCTTTTAGCAGTAGTTTTGCACTGTCGTTTGAATTCCCGTGTCAGCACTAGTGAGACTTTGTGTTTGCTAGATTTAGAATAGGATCAGAAAATGCAAATGTGCAATGATACTTCTAAAAATTCAAGGGAGATTTCACAAGCTGTATATCATCAACAATATTCAGTGGGTCACTGCTATTGAGAACAATTAAGCAATGTTTTCATGAAATTTTAAATCAGGGGTAGAACTTTCATGTTTGATTCCATTTATTCTTTGTATGAGGCATGGAACTGAAAAATGCAACTAAAACACTGTCACCCTTTTTAATGATATGGCTGATGACATAACACTGCCCTGTAGTACATTGTGCATGACAAGTTTTTTTAAGACACTTGCATCATAGACATTTTTCTTAGGTCATAACACCATTGTTCTAGTTTTGTCGTATTGCATTGTTTGCAGTTTAGAGTCTATGGTAGTCCATTGACTAAATCAGGGATTACCGTGCCATATTAATACATATTTATTATAATCTAGTAAATGTATTATAATCTAGTAAATCTAATATACACTGAACAAAATTATTAATGCAACATTTTTGTTTTTGCCCTCATTTTTCATGAGCTGAACTTAAGACTTTTTTCTATGTACACAAAAGGCCTATTTCTCTCAAATATTGTTCACAAATCTGTCTAAATCTGTGTTAGTGAGCACTTCTCATTTGCTGAGATAATCCATCCACTTCATAGGTGTGGCTTATCAAGATGCTGATTAGACAGCATGATTATTGCACAGGTGTGCCTTTGAATGGCCACAATAAAAGGCCACTCTAAAATGTGCAGTTTTATCACACAACACAATGCCACAGTGTCGCAAGTTTTGAGGGAGCATGCAATTGGCAAGTTGACTGCAGGAATGTCCTGCATTGTTAATAATTTTAGATTATTAAATTACTTTTTGTAATTTCAGTGCTTAATGAGAGTGGAATATTTATTGTAAATGCATATCGAAAACAAATTTTAAAATAATGACTCCATTATTCCTCACTCAAAAGAGCGTATGCATAGTCTAGATCAGGGGTGTCAAACTCAGTTCCTTGAGAGTCGCAGCCCTGCAGAGTTTTGTTTTCAACCCTGCTCCAACACACTTATTATGCAGTTTTCAATTAAGCTTGAAGGACCTGATTAGTTGGATCAGATGTGTTTAATTGGGGTTACATCTAAACTCTGCAAGGTTCTGGCCCTCCAGGCACTGAGTTTGACACCCCTGGTCTAAATCAGGGATCCTCAAATCTGGACTATTCATGCGGAGTTTATCTCTAGCCCTAATCAAACACACCTGAGCATGCTAATCAGTGTCTTTGCGATCATTAGAAAATCACAGGTAGGTGAGTTTGATCAGGGTTGGAGCTAAACTTTATTGAACACTAGGGATGGGATGATAAGTCGATGTGTGGATCGATTCTGCAATTTTCCGAATGCATCGTGATTTTCTACCAAATTAATTCTGAGCTTCGTTTTTAACATCAGATGGCACTGCAATCTTTAGAAACAGCCTTACTCTGCTTGCTTCCAGTTCTTTACACACACACAAACACACAAACACACACACACACACACACACACACACACACACACACTACTTGAACCTAAAATAATAATTCATAAAGTTTGAAAAGGTTGAAGCGAATGACATGAGTTTTCACAGTGGGCTGTGTTTTTGTTAATCTTGAATGTTCAAAGCATAAAAGCTGAGTTGCAAGTACATTTGAAAACTTACATTACTTAGCCGAAATGCAGAAGGGCTCTTCTTTGTGAGTATTTAAGTCTGCGGTTAATAAAAATAGCCTAGAGCTAATATGCTGTTAAAAACTAAGCTCAGAATCGATTCCAGAGAGAATTGCGATGCATTCTGAAAATCGCAGAATCGATCCATGAATTGAAGTATCGTCCCACCCATAATATGCACTAGAGGGCTGCATTGTTTTTGGGCTCGCAAAATTTAGCGGGAGACCCGCAAAGAATGCTGGGATTCGGTGTGTAGTAGAAATGGAGTCAACACATGAAGTTGAGAAGAAATTTAAAGTGGCTCTTTACTTGAAAAAAGCAAAACAAAACCAGTCAGATATTTAGAAAAAAATGCTTAGAAATGGGAAATATTTCTACTTTGTAAGTTGCGATAAATGTGCAAAAGTGTTTGCTTACAATGGACATAAATCTGGCACCTCTGCCCTGAGGAGACATACCTATTTTCTATGTGTTTATTTACTTAATAAGTTAATGTTATTTATAATTTTTTTATTTGGCTTATTTAGCCTACTTAAACTGTTTGTTTAGTTAATAGTTTGGGTGTATCAAGCTGTATGTTTAAAAACTGAGGAGCCGCTATTTGTGCTTTGTTTTAACGGTTAATGTTTTATAATGCAAAAAAAAAATACGTTTTTGTCACGTGTGGTGCTTTGATTTAGCATCACTTCATCTTATTTCACGAGTTCACACTTACATATAATTAGCACGAGTATGATAATACGTTAGTGGCAAGTATGGTAAAGCGTGATTGCCATGCAGTCCGGGGAAGGGCTCCGAGCTCGGGAATGGCCCGAACCCAGAGTGCCCCCCCATAGTGTGGTGAAAACTCTGGTGGTAACCTTCAGTGGAGATGGGGTGGTGGAGGGATGCTGATTAACCCTTAAATGAGTAGAGGTAGGTCAGCTGTAATTATATCCGTGCGTTGCGTAACTGAGTGCGTTCCTCTTGTGTTAATTAGGCTAAGTATCTGACTTGCTCCTCCCGAACTTTGTTAATAAAACATAATTTCACGAGTTCATGCTTGCATATAATTAGCACGAGTATGGTAATGCATATGTGGTGAACATGGTAAAGTGTGATTGGTGTGCTGTTCGGGGAAGGGCTCCAAAATCAGGAAATGGCCTGAACCCAGAGTTCCCCCAAAAGCAATTGAGTGTTGGACAGCCGCCAGACTACCCCCTACTAAATTATGCTCTGAGATATGGCGGGAGCTGGCTTCAAGAAATGACCTGTTTGGCGGGCTGGGGGAGCCTACGTGCTCCGTGGGAGCGGCTTGGCATCGAACAGATAGGCTCCACCGGCTGCTGGTATGGACTGCGTGGTTTGGGCTGCCTGGTCGGAAGGGCTCGAACCGATACTCAACGGTGTGCTCACGCGTTGGGATGGGTGAGCCCTGCCGGCTGATGGAGGAGGAGCAGTGTCACTGGGCCCTGACCAGGAGGATCAGAGTTGCCTTGAGTGGGGCAGGGTAGCTTCAGGAGCATGATGGCAAAAACTGAGAGACTGAGGAGGAGCTTCTTCCCTCAGGCTATCAGGCTCCTTAACACAAACTCAGCTTCATAAACATTTACAAGACTAAATTTATTAACTGCAAAACATTCATATTCTCATCATTCGTATTGCTGCTATGTGTACATACCGGTACAACCTGTTTGCAGATCCCTCTTGCACATCCCTGTTCATATTACAATTTATTAAGTCCCAGTATTCTGTTTTGCACATCTTATTTGTCTTGCCCTTTTTATTCTATTGCACATTTTACTCTTTATTTCTCTTCTTTTTTTACCTATATTTTTATATATGCTCTTGTGCTGTGTTACTTTTATTTATTTTTAATTTGTAATTTTTTTGCACTGTCCACTGAGCGGACCTGACTTGATTTACATTTCACTTCTGATTATACCCTGTATAATTTAGTATGTGACGAATAAAGAAACCTTGACCTTGACCTTGACTAGCTAGCCAAGAGGGCCCATGAAGCCTCCGACTGCAGATCAAGACCCGCGGCCGGAATGGGACGTCCCATCGGCTTGGCAGGCGGCAAGAGTTTGGGACGTCCAACAAGGAGGCTCTCGCGACATCCCATGGGAGATCAAGACTCACGGCATCAGATGTATGAGCCTCGCTTGCAGGCGGCAAGTATAGGAGCCCAGCCGGGAAAACTCTCACCGACATCTGACACGAGATCAAGACTCAACGGTGTCAGACGGGTAAGCCTTGCCATGCGGGTAGGGAGAAAAAAAAACCCGCGCTGGGAGGGCTCTCGCAGCATCCGATGTGAGATCGAGACTCGAATGGGTAAGCCTCGCCAGGCGCGGGGGGGGAGAGATGCGAGTTTTAGTTGAGAGGGTTCGGACGGTGTTCGGCGGGGCGGGAGGATGGGGCGAGACCCGTGGTGTCGAACAGCTGGGCCTTGCTATCCATCTAACAGAAACATAGGGTTGGATGACCGAGAGATTTTGGCTTGACTTGGCTGTTGTAGCGTTCGACGGGGGTTTGATATCCGTGGCCCGAGCTGATGGAAAAGGTAAGTTTGTTTGGCTGGGAGACTTTGGTCGACGTCCGACGGGAGATCAAGACACACGGTGTCAAAAGGGTAAGTCTCGCCAACCATAGGATGGACACGGTAAGTTAGTCTGGCTGGGAGGCTCTCGCCAACGCCCGACGGGAGATCAAGGCTCACTGTGTCGGACGGATAAGCGTCACCAAGCAAGGAACTTGAAAAGGAAAAGGTATAGTTTTGTGGTCGGGAGGCTATCGCCGATGTGAGATCAAGACTCACAAAGTCATATGGGTTAGCATCGCTGGCCGTAGGTTGGAAAATGTAAGGTTATCTGGCCGAGAGGCTTTCACCTGTATCCAACAGGAGATCAATACTCGCTGCATCGTATAGTTAAGCCTCTCCGGTTGCATACAGAAAAGCCAAAATTGGCCAGGCGGCTGTTAAGCGTATGACAGGTTCGAAATTCACAGCACGAGCAGACGGAAAAAGTTTTTTCTGTTTGGGAGGCTCTCGCTGATGTCCGACGGCATATTAAGACTCACTATGTCGGACGGGTAAGCATTGCCAAGTGTGGGAGTTGAAAATGTAAAGTTGTATAGTTGGGAGGCTCTTGCCGACATCGGATTGGAGGTCAATACTCATGCCATCGGACGGGTAAGCCTCGACGACCGTGGAATGGAAAAGGCAAGGTTTGCTCGACCGGGTGGTTCTCACAGCATCCGATGGGAGTTCAATGCTCACTTCATCGGATAGTTAATCCTTGCTGATAGACAGACAGAAACACCAACATTTGCTTGACCGGTGGCTGTTGTAGCATTCGGCGGGAGTTCAATACTTGCGGCATCGGACAGATGAGCATTGCTGGTAGTCGGACGGAAAAGGCAAATTTGCTAGACCGGGATGCTCTCGCCGACATCCGACAGGAGATCAAATCTCATTGCACGGGTAAGTTTTGCTGAATGTAGGAAGGAAAAGGTAAGGAATGGAAAGACTGTAGGACAAAAAAAGGTATGATTGCTAGGCTGGGAGGCCTCTGCGGCATAACTTTTATCCAAAGCAACTTACAATTGAGGAATACAATAAGCAATACATTATACATAGGCAAACAGACATAGGAAGTGCTTGTAATACAGAGTTCTGTTCAGAGCAAGTTCTAGCCAGACGGTGAGTGTTTAGGGAAAAGAGAGCAAAGTTAAGGAAAGGGAGCGAAGGTTATTTTGTATTTTTTTTAAGATGCAGTCAAGTGATGACGAAGAGATGAGTTTTCAGGTGTCGCTTGAAAATTGTCAGGGATTCAGAATTCCGGATGAGAATGGGAAATTAATTCCACCAGCCAGGAATGGTGAATGAAAAGGTGAAATGAAATGGCATGGCGAAGCGTCGCTCACTCGCAGATCTCAGATTTCTGGAGGGGATGTAGATTGTCATAAGTGAGTGGAAGTAGGCGGGTGCTGAGCATGTGGTTGTTTTATATGCAAGCATCAGTGTCTTGAACTTAATGCGAGCTGCAAACGGGAGCCAGTGCAGGGATATAAAGAGAGGTGTGACATGGGCTATTTTGGGTTCGCAGAAGACCAGTCGCGTCGCTGCATTCTGAATCATCTGTAAAGGTTTGATTGTGCATGATGGAAGTCCAGATAGAAGAACATTGCAGTAGTCGTCCAGTCTAGAAATGACAAGGGCCTGGACAAGAAGTTGTGCTGCATGCTGTGTAAGGAAGGGCCTGATCTGTCTAATGTTGTGCAATGCAAACCAGCAAGACTGAGCAGTTTTTGCAATGCAGTCTTTGAAAGTTGACAATTCCACCAAGATTCCTGACTGAACTTGATGGGGTAATTGTAGAAGAACTTAGCTGGATGGTGAAACATGCTGTAGAGTTGGAGTGACAGGGAAGACAAGAAGCTCAGTCTTTGCCAGGTTGAGCTGTAGCTGATGTTCTTTCATCCATGCAGAGATGACCGCCAGGCAGCCTGAGATCCGTGCAGCTACCGTTAGATCATCTGGTCGAAATGAGAGACAGAACTGTGTGCCATCAGTATAGAAATGGTATGAGAAGCCATGTGCCTGTATGATGGGACCCAGTGATGTAGTGTATGTGGAGAAGAGGAGGGCTCCAAGAACCGATCACCGAGGAACCCCAGGGACCAGTTGATGTTCTGCAGATACCTCCTCCCAGGCCACCTTGAAAGACCTACCATCGAGATAGGATTCAAACCAGCTAAATGGAATCCCTGTGATACCCAGTGATGAGAGGTTGGTTAGGATCTGATGGTTAACAGTGTCAAAAGCAGCAGATAGATCCAACAGAATGAGAACTGATGATTTGTAATCAGCTTTTGCAATTCGCAGGGCTTCAGTGACAGAGAGTAGCGCAGTCTCAGTTGAATGTCCACGTCTGAAACCTAATTGGTTAGCATCCAGTAGGTTATTATTTGAAAGAAATTATGATAACAACTCGTTCAATCATTTTGGCTATGAATGGAAGGAGAGAGACAGGTGTTTAGTTAGATGTAAATGAAGTGTTTAATATAGGTTTTTTGAGCAGTGGAGTTACCCGAGCCTGCTTGAATGCCGTTTGGAAGGTGCCTGTGAGGCGCGATATGTTGATTATGTTTGTGAGTGCTGGTAAAAGTGAAGGAGAGATTGCTTGAATAAGGTGTGAGGGGATTGGATCAAGAGGGCATGTTTTAGGATGGCTGGAGACGAGAAGATTGGATACTTCTGCCTCAGTGAGGGGACAACATGCGAAGAAGGGATTTTTAGCAGTAGATGTAGTTGGTTTTGTTTGTGAAGAATGTGTCAAAATCATCGGCTGGTAAGAGATGCTGATTAACTGTCAAATGAGTAGAGGTAGGTCAGCTGTATTTACTGTATATCCGTGCGTCGATTAACTGAGTGCATTCCTCTTGTGTTAATTAGGCTAAGTATCTGACGTGCTCCTCCCAAACTTTGTTAATAAAACATTATTTAAACACAAACATGTTTAAAGCCTGCTATTCTGGATGTTAAGTTGAACTAATATTTAGTCTGAGTATTCGTGTAGCTGATCCCGATCTGTCTGGTCGGGAGTGGAATACGCAGGTTGCGGGTGCGGGTGATCCTGGTAAGAAATTCAGCTGGAGCGGGCGGGTGGGGATTTAAGAAAACAGTCTTGTGCATGGCTCTAATATACACTGCCGACTGAAGTGTTTCAGAATGCCATAGTATTACATTTTGGCATAGCTTAAATTTATACTATCAGTTAGAATCGTATACAGTATTACACCGTGTCCTAATTACATGTGACGTGACAAGATACTAGCAACAAGCAATTTTTGTGTCCACAATAGATGCGAAGCGACATAATCAATCTAATATCACAGCCAATCAGAAGCGTGTGTGGGTGGGTTCTTTCTGAAGTGCTCTGCAATCACAAATGGATAAGTTTATAATCTAATTAATGCATACTAAACCTTTTGAATATTATGAAATGTACATACTGGGTGACTGATATTTTTTTAATGAAATACACTCATTGGTTTGCAGTGAGTTCACAGATTTAACGTAAATGTTTGCTTTTTTAAATTTCAAGATCTGAGGTAAACTATCGACCGTTGCTTTCAGTATGGCTATAAATGCCACGTAATTTAAACTCACATTGGACAGGTTTAACTTTGAATAAAGCACATAATAAGTACCTGAGACTATTACTGTCATATGGTTTGTATGTTATTTCAGCCGTGACTTCGTGGAAATAGAAACTGTTTCTAAACTATGTTGAAATGTTGTGCATCGCCATCGCGGCTAGTTAGGACAATAACTTTGATTCACATGGAAATTATACCTTTTATTGCATGTCGCGGCATTGCGTTGCGTGTAGTTAGGACATGGTGTCACAGTTATTCAATCTAAAAGGATGATTGTGCAGCAGCCGTCAACCATGTCGGTGTGCATATTAATAATAGTATATCATATTATATTATATTGTTACCTTTATCAGCATTGCCTATGATTGCTGTGTTGATTTTGTTGAAGAGTTGAAATACAAATGTACAGACAGAAGATGGCTGAAGCATTACTGCAGCCCCAATTCTCATCAATCAACAACTAGATTTGATGAAGGATCCTGAGTGGCCCTCATAAATCAGATATTTTAAATGTGAAGATAATTGTAGCATAATTTCTCCATCAATGCTGCTTCTGTTTGGGATAAATCACTGAGAAACTAAAAAGCAATAACAGGTCTATGATGGCATCTCTCACTTCCTGTTGTTACCATTAGCAGAAGCTTTAAATGGGTCATCTTTAACACCCTGGAGGTCATTCCACTGATCTGTTTTTCTGCAGTTATGGATCTGCA
The DNA here is from genome assembly GCA_027564155.1 of Gymnocypris eckloni scoliostomus. Taxonomy (NCBI): domain Eukaryota; kingdom Metazoa; phylum Chordata; class Actinopteri; order Cypriniformes; family Cyprinidae; genus Gymnocypris; species Gymnocypris eckloni. Next base: position 15,710,177 of record CM050412.1, on the reverse strand, counting down.
TGGTCCAGGAAGGGGGCAATATCCTTTTAATTAAAGTCTGAGTAAATTAAAAAGTGGCCCCAGAGGGAGGGAGCTCCGCGGAGCATGACTAAAACAGCCATTAGCCCCTCCTACTGCCCCTGGTGATGTATATTGCGGTTCTCTGAGGGAGATGCTTATTGCTGAAGGATGCTCATTTGAGACTGAGGCTACTTTAGACACTGCTGTTAAAAACCACTGAAGTAGGACAAATGGCAGGAACCAACAATTTACTTTGAATCTCAATAGTATCATCATTGACAATACAACCACAATGAGATCTAAGATTATTGTGGGATCATCAGTCAAAAATCAATATTTTTGTATTTATTTGTATTCATTTTTATGCATGTGACCTTGCATTGCTAGATCTTTATTATAAAAAAAAAATATGGCCAGGGTTGGGAGGGTTATTTAAAAATGACTTCAGTTATATGGAATGCATCCTGGAAAATGTCAATTGTAACACATTTGGATAATAACATAAAGTAACAATCACAATCTACTTCTCCAACACTGCCCATATTTGCATTTATTTGAATTAATATTTTGTTTTCTGTATGTTGTATGGATAGAAGCATGCTACTCTCTGAAATTCCCAAAGGGAAGTTCCTTAAAGGAATAGTTCACCCAGAAATTAAAATTTGCTGAAAATCCACTCACCCTCAGGCCATCCAAGATGTAGATGAGTTTATATATTCATCAAAACAAATTTGTAGTGGGGGAAATGCCAGTCACATATTTGGTCAGAGCTGTTTTGGACTGTATTTTCTAATAAACAGTTATTGATATGTGCATATTTCTCTACTGATTCAGACAAGACAACCTTTTCACAGCAGAAAGCAATATTATGGATTGATGATATTTGTTTATATGTTTCTTTTTTTAAACATGACTGGACTGGTGTAGATTTCTTGTGGATTATTGTTTTTCTCAGCTATTTGGACTCTCATTCTGACGGCACCCATTCACTGCAGAGGATCCATTGGTGAGCAAGTGATATAATGCTAAATGTATATAAATATGCTCGGTTGTCTACTTGTAATAATTCAGTAATGCCATCACATTCTGCTGTTACTCAATCCTTTTAGCAGTGGTCAAAGTATCAGAATTGCTAACTTGGTTTTGCAAAATTAAACTGGGATTATTTGTCTTCTACTGAGCGACATTTACTGCCCCAGTCTCATTTGATTAATCAACTCAGGAGTCAAGGTTCAGTGCATATGTCTCTAAATGAGATATAACAGTGTGCTTATCTGTTATCAGCTCAGTTCACAGTAGAGACTAAGGCACTGTTCAGATTATCTGTCACAGAGGTGTTGCCACCAAGAGCTATTTAGGTCGATATCAGTGCGACACTTTATCATTCGATGAACATAGACACATATTAAGCTATCACATACATTTCAACATGCAATTGAAGTGTCAAATCAATAGCTTTCAAATGACACAGCACTGCATTTTTACCTCAGTTTATGCATGACATTCCATATTCTGTACCTTATGAAATAGACTCATACTGTACATATTTATATAGTATAGGCCTATTGCACATTAATATTAACATGCCAAGGTCTAAAACAAACTGAAATTAAACACTAGAGAGATATATAATAGACAATATGTAGCATATCTATGGCAGTTTACCTTCTGTCACGGTACACGGGGATCCAGGAACGAGGAGACGAGGATTCTGACAAACGAGGTATTTAATGAGAGACAAACGGAGGAGAGACAGGAACACAGGTAAGGACATCTACGGCTTGGACACATGACATTAACAATAATCCACAAGTAACATGGGGCAGAACAGACTAGATATAGGGAGACATGACTGGAAACACCTGGGACATAATCAAGATACAGACGAAGACTAATCAACTAATGATGGGGAACAGGAAGGACCATATAAGGGTGAGGGGACAAAGGCAGAGGAAGACAAAGTTCGACATTACCCCCCTTCCAATAGGCGCATCCCACTGCACGACATCGAAAGGGAGGGGGTGGGCACTCTGGAGGCCTCAAGGACCTGGAGACCGGACAGGTGACCTCCAGGGCGGTGCCCGTTCCGGGACCCACGGCGGATCCGGGGACTCAGGCGGCCACGGCGGATCAGGCGGCCATGGCGGATCCGTGGATTCCGGCGGCCATGGCGGATCCGGGGATTCCGCGCCCACGGGCGGATCAGGCGGCCATGGCGGATCCGGGGATTCTGGCGGCCATGGCGGATCAGGCGGCCACGGAGGGTCCGGGAACTGAGGAGGTCATGGCGGAGCGGGTTCTCGGGCGGCCATGGAGGAGCGGGGTGCTCGGGTGGCCATGGAGGGTAGCCCCCCCCCAACATTTTCTTGGGGAAGCTCCCCATCCCAGGGGGGCGCTCAGGAGCCGTGGAAGGCGAGCTGGACAGGGCCAGCGGAGGGAAAAGTGAGCTGGACGGGACCAGCGGAGGCCCAGGTGAGCTGGACGGGACCAGCGTGGGCCAAGGTGAGCTGGACGGGACCAGCGGAGGCAATGGTGAGCTGGACGGGACCAGCGGAGGCCCAGGTGAGCTGGACGGACCAGCGTGGGCCAAGGTGAGCTGGACGGGACCAGCGGAGGCAATGGTGAGCTGGACGGACCAGCGGAGGCCCTGGAGAGCTGGACGGAACCAGCGTGGGCCAAGGTGAGCTGGACGGGACCAGTGGAGGCAATGGTGAGCTGGACGGACCAGCGGAGGCCCAGGTGAGCTGGACGGAACCAGCGTGGGCCAAGGTGAGCTGGACGGGACCAGCGGAGGCAATGGTGAGCTGGACGGGACCAGCGTGCCAGCGTGGCGCTGGGTGCCGCTGACTCGGGCGCCGGAAGAGCTGGACGGAACCAGCGGGAAATTGAAGCGCACTTACGAGGAGCCGGCACTGGAGGGCGCTGTCGAGGTGCAGGCACTGGAGGGCACTGGGCGTGGTGCAGGCACTGGAGGCACTGGCGTGGTGCAGGCACTGGAGGGCACTGGCGTGGTGCAGGCACTGGAGGGCACTGGCGAGGTGCAGGCACTGGAGGGCACTGGCGAGGTGCAGGCACTGGAGGGCACTGGCGAGGTGCAGGCACTGGAGGGCACTGGCGAGGTGCAGGCACTGGAGGGCGCAGCCTCGGAGCAGGCACTGGAGGGCACTGGCGAGGTGCAGGCACTGGAGGGCGCTGGCGAGGTGCAGGCACTGGAGGGCACTGGCGAGGTGCAGGCACTGGAGGGCGCAGCCTCGGAGCAGGCACTGGAGGGCGCAGTCTCGGAGCAGGCACCGGAGGGCGCTGTCGGGGAGCAGCCACTGGATCTCGGCGGCGCTCGGGAAGCGCGGGCTCTCGGCGGCGCTCGGGAAGCGCGGGTTCTCGGCGGCGCTCGGGAAGCGCGGGCTCGCGGCGCTGAAGCGGGCTCGGCGGCGCTGAAGCGCTGGCTGGGCGGCGCTGGAAGCGCGGCTGTGGCGGCGCCGGGAACCAGCCGAGACGAAGACGAGCTGGGCGGCACCAGCGAAGAAGAGCTGGGCAGGACCAGTGGAGACGAAGAAGAGCTGGTTTCGACTGGGACGGTAACTTCCCAGACACCGGTAGATCCTCTCTCCAACACAATCCTGTGGTGTCTGGGAGATCCATAGGGCGCTGGTAATTTGCCCGAGCCGAAACAGATGGAGGATTGCCGTCGTGGAGCTCCGTCACCGCTGGCGAGCTTGCAGAATCCTCCGGCGAACTCCATTAAAGGAGAGATTCCGCCGGCTAAGGGCGAGGGCATGAGGCGAACTCCATCGTTGTTTATGTGGATTATTCTGTCACGGTACACGGGGATCCAGGAACGAGGAGACGAGGATTCTGACAAACGAGGTATTTAATGAGAGACAAACGGAGGAGAGACAGGAACACAGGTAAGGACATCTACGGCTTGGACACATGACATTAACAATAATCCACAAGTAACATGGGGCAGAACAGACTAGATATAGGGAGACATGACTGGAAACACCTGGGACATAATCAAGATACAGACGAAGACTAATCAACTAATGATGGGGAACAGGAAGGACCATATAAGGGTGAGGGGACAAAGGCAGAGGAAGACAAAGTCTGACACCTTCAAACATCTAGACATTTTCATAACATTAAAAGCTTTTAAAAATATCTAATATGTTGCTCTTAGGAGACACTAAGAAACAAAATGCAAAAACAGGTGTATGCACTGTGAATTTTTTGTATGAAAATTTTCCCACCAGTGGTTGTTAATTTTGAGTCAGAGCAGCGTTGTTGCTTCCAGCAAATGTTATGGAGACAGAAAAAGAAAACAAGATTAATAGTTAATGACTGTGCCATTTTACATATGAAATTTGTCTCTGGTATTGAGGATAACAGAAAATAAGTAATGGTGCAAAAGACTGAACAGAAATCATATATGCATTTTGGCTCAGTTCTCTTGAACGGTCCAGCTGATTTGTAGGCTTATTGCTGTTTAATCCGTCAGCTAACAGACTGTAAGTGGCGCAGCGCAGTCGTGTTTGAGTTTCTAACTATAGAGTGCATCACAATGAGTCACTGCGGAGTTCAGGTCTGATGAAGGATCTTCTCTTGTCTTTGGTGTGGAATGGAAAGTGTGTGAATGGTCTTTCTCGTGCTGGAGAGGGATGAGCGATTCATTAGAGTTTGCACTGTCGTTTCATGCCTGCTTTTCCCCAGATACGGCGCTGGCACTATTAGCCTTGGCTGAGCTGTGAATTCAGACTGCCAGAGCAGACTGACAGCTTGAAAACTCAAAATGGCTTTCTTTAATTAGCATTTTCCAGACATCACAGTATTTCTCGTTGGACCTTCAATTACCAAGAACAAACCACACAGAGCTAATTATTAAAACATTCTTGCACCACACTTCTCAGAACGAAAATTAATTCCAAAAAATGCACCCTATCTCCCATTTTATATATTTTTTTCTTTGTGCTCTGTGAGCAATGTACAGTACTGCTTTTGTTGGTTTTGATTATATAGGACATGCTTTGTGTATAAAATCATCCATTTGAACTGAGCCCAAGACTGCAAACTTTATTCCTTAATTAATAATTACTGAGGCGTCCTAGTTACTGTTGACCCACGGCATCAGTCGCCCCGTCAGATTTAGTTGGCAATAACTGCTCCCTCAGAAGACAATGAAACAAACATGTTCAAGTGTCTCTTCTAACTAAACAGAGAGATGAAAAGAATACTGAGCAGTGATTTGTTGTTTACTTGAACCATCTTAAAAGCATAATATGCAATATACAAAGAGGGGCCTTCATTATTATTCTCTCAGAACCACAAGGCATTTTATTGAGGAATAACATTTAGTTTTTAATTGACACTACAAGACAACAACACTTGTTTTTGATGATTAAAAATCACATTTATTATTAAATTCTTACACATTGCTCCAAATAACTAAGATTCCCATTTAAAGGGATCATTCAAATTATGTCATTAATTACTGTAAGACCTTCGTTCATCTTCAAAACACAAATTAGTATATTTTTGATTAAATCTGAGAACTTTCTGACCCTCCATAGACAGCAAGGGAACTACCAAGATCAAGGCACAGAAAGGTAGTAAAATAGTCCATGCCATCCCATCAGTGGTTCAACCTTAATTTTATGAAGCAGTGAAAATAGGGGCTTTCGCACCAGAGAAACCTCTCCATAGTTCCTAGAACTATTGGCGAAAATACCAGTTTTTGGCGTGTTCGCACCACAGGAACTAGAAACGTCTCGGTTATGTACGTAACACTCGTTCCCTGAAGGAGGGAATGGAGACGTAAGGTCAGAGTAACTGATGTAGTGGGATCTCGCTTGAAAGCCCAATCACCTTCGAGTGTTAACAAAACAAGCCAATGATAGATTGCATGCATGTTTCACCACGCGCATCGCATCCCGCAACACGGGTATAAAAGGATAGCGTGTGCAAACACACATCAGTTTTTCGCTGAGGAGCCGAGAGTGTGTGTTTTAGCCATACATTGATGGTACAGCAACTGTGGCAACGGGACATTACGTCTCCATTTCCTCCTTCAGGAAACGAGGGTTACGTACGTAACCGAGATGTTCCCTATCAGTCAGTCATGTTCGACGCAACGTCAGAATGACTGACGTAGTGGGATCCCTATGAAAACGGCACTACTGCTGACACCCTCCAGTGCCCTGCGGAAGCCGGCAAGTCCCCTCATACCAGAAGATAGGACAAGATAGGCAGAAATGCATCCACCTCTGTTCCATACATTGGGTAACACTGGGAAAGCGTACCTAAGTCAGGCACGTTAAGGAAGTCACATCCTACACAAAGGAGGTACCATGTGGAAATTACACATATGGACTGACCATGACTACATATGGATGTCTCTGAGGTAGACTCAGCCAGCCTGAGGGGAGATCAATACACAGCAGAGACAGCAGAAGGTTCTACCGGGGAAAGACACGTGCTCACCATGAGAGGAGCCATACCATAGAAGAAAACACTTGTAGAATCACCTGAAGGGGAATCTCGCAAACATTATAATGATAAAATCTCGCAAACATGTTAGGTGTCGCCTAGTCTCAGCCTCAGACGTCACGCCCATGGACCATTGGCTAAATGTCTAGGTCCGTATTCACAAAACATCTTAAGGCTAAAAGTAGCTGCTAACTCGCCGATTTAGGATAAAATCCTAAAAATAGTGGGCATGTCAGTCCTAAATTTAGCATTTCAAAATTTTTGCTCTAAGAGTATTTCACTAAACGTTTTAGCGCTAAAACTAGCTCATAAATCTGTGAAACGTTAGGAGTAGTGAAGAGGACTCCTAAGTCGCTAAGATCAACTCACAACTATCCTAAAATGGCTGTTGCTGGCAATCTGCCTCAGAATATAAAAAAAATTGCAGAAACATTTGACTATTATCAGCCTTTAAATTGGTATCACCTTTAAGGTTTGGAGGTTATCCCAATTTCAAATTTCCCTTTGATTATATAATTTTCATTAACCAGGTGGGCAAGAAGTAGCAGATGTTCTTGAGTCCAGTTTGGTTTTCGACTGAACACGTTCTATTGAGAGACATGCTGTGAGGTTGACCGAGTCCAACTGCGCAGAGGAGAGTTTGCCCTTTTCCCATTTGCCCCGAAGCCCCAACCAGCTGAGATTACTGAGCACTGTGTCCCTGTGTTTGTACAGCTATGCTCGAGACTGGGCTAGTATGTACTTACATACAGTATTTACGATAGTAACCGTGTACCTTCCTGTGACGAGTGGGGCGGGGCCGAGAGCCATGGTAACGGAGCGAGGCTGGTGGAGTAAATGATAATGAACGACACCTGAGCCACTCACCGATCTCGAGTCCCACGGAGGAGGATAAAAGGAGGAGTGATGATAGTGAAAGACGAGAGAGGACCAAGCCTGGATTTTATTTAGTGTTTTGTGTGTGACAGTTGTCCGTGAGGGGCTGCCACTTTTCTTTTATGTTTGTTTATTTTTATTATTAAAGTGTTTGAATGTTCGCCAGTGTTAGCAGCAGGGCAGTTTTTAATGAGAGTGCTCTGAGGCTCGTGGATTGCAATGGTTCAAATGGGGGCCCTTTCAAGGCATTTAGTATGGTTGATAAGTCCCAATGTGGAACTGTATGAGTACACAGGGGATTCAGAATCCTGGTGCCTCGTCAAAATTGAATTACCGCACCATCTCTGCCCACCGACCGGCCAGCAATAGGGGCATGGAAAGCAGCTATGGCTGCCGCGCAAACTTTGATGGTGGATGAGGAACGCTGTTATCCAGCATCTCCTGTAGAAATTAAAGAACCACTGACACATCGGAGGTGACCGGATCTAAGTCGCGGTCTTTAAACCAAGCCAAGAAAAAGGATAGTTTCAGAGCATAGAGTAGACAGGGTTCTAGCTTCGGCCATCATGTTTAAGACACGCTCTGGGAAGGCTCCCGTACAGCGGCCACACATGCATGGCCCATAACTCGGGCCGTGGATGTCATAGCGTGCCGTTCGCTTAAGAGAGAAGGTCCCGTCTCAACGGGAATTGGCCATGGGGCTGCTTTCCAGCAGCTGGAATTACTCCGACACCCACGGTTGGTTCCTCCAGAGGGGGGCTATTAGAATAAGCTTGTGCCGTTGTTTCCTGGCTTGCCTGAGTACCTGCGGTAGGAGAGCGATTGGAGGGAGAGCATAGAGCGGAAGACTGGGCCACTCGTGGGCCAGGGCATCCGAGCTCTTTGTGAAAAAGATTGAGCAGTGAGAGTTTTCTTTGGAGGGAAAGAGGTCTACTCAAGCTTTGCCAAACACTTCCAAAATGTTTTGGTTCCTTTACAACATATCTGCTCCTTGGTTCATTTTGCCCAGCACATGCATCGCCTTCAGTGAGCGCAGATTGGTCTGAGCCCACACAAGAAAGTTGTTCGGCAGCATGCAGAGTCGCTTCGAGACGAGGCCGCCCTGTTGATTTATGACACCACGGACCTGCTGTCTGAGCGTACTAGCACATGGTGTCCCTGTATGTCCGGCAGGAAGAATTGACCGGTATGGCACACTGCTACCATTTCTAGGCAGTTGATGTGCAGACCCGACTCCTCTTCGGAGGCGAGAGAGCCGCATCCATGCATCGCGTAAAAGTGCGGGAAGCCAGGGACATCCCAAATGGTAGGACCTTGTATTGATATGCCACCCCTTCAAATGCAAATCTCAAGAATCGTCTGTGATGGGGGGTACCTGGATATGAAAGTACGCATCTTTCAGATCCAGCGACATGAAGCAATCTCCTAGGCATATTTGCTAGAGGATCAGTTTCAAAGTGATCTTCCTGAATTACCTTTTTACCTGGGCGTAATTCAGGAGTCTCGAATATCTAGAGATCTAGAATAGGTCGCAGGCCGCCGTCTTTTTTGGGGGCAAGGAAGTAGTGGCTGTTGAAGCTTGACTGACTCTGGGCTGGAGGAACGATTTATATGGCTCTTTTTTCTAGCAGATTCATCACCTCTGATCGTCACCTCTTGATCATCCTCGCTGCGCACTGTGGTAGCGAGCACACCGTGGAAGCACGGTGGTCTTCGAGCGAATTGGAGAGTATAACCTCGTCTTATCGTAGCCATTACCCACTTAACACACCGGGGATGGCCTGCCAGGCCTCGGCCCGCATTGCAAGGGGTTGAAACAGCTCTAAAGACTGTCTGCATAAGGGCAGGATGCTTATGGCAGGCAGAAAATACTTCTACTCTCTTTTGAAAATGTGTTTTATTTTTATTTTTGCTTTCTGCAGGCGCTCGTATCCTTTCTTTTGCAAACTGGAAGTATAAGCACTAGGCTACTTTTCACTCGTTGAGGTGAAAGGCAAGAATGTTTATGTAATGTGCAACTTATGCCCAGGAAGAAAGAGTCTCTCAGCAGAAGTGGCAAGTAATTCTAATCTAAAGAAGCACCTCACATCGTCACTTGCCGCCACAAAAATAGTGGCTAAGAATGTAGGTGATAACGTGAGCTCTGCTACCAAAGGAGGAGACGGAGCCATGACATCAAAGCAACTAAAACTAGATTGATACATTGTTCAGTATTATATTGAGAGCACATCTTGTTAAACGGTTTACTTTTGTGAGGAAGAAAATACTTCAAGCAAGCAACAGTATGTCTACCAGTTGTGAAGTTGTGTGACAGTTTTATCATTTTAATTTGTACTACAAAGAGTGTATGTATATGTATTATTAGTATTTATTTATTTTGGTATATTTCTTAAGAAGCATAATTTATATATAGACTTATTTGTTGGCCAGTTGTGGTCTGTGCAATAAATTTTAATAGTTCTAAACCATCTATATGTTTTATTGTTCCACTATAGCAATGATAATATTTTCAAAAATATATTGAATTTGATAGGTGTCTCTCACATTGTCCCACAGTATCATTAAAATAGTGTAGATTAACGTACAATGTTTTATAATTTATTATATTTAGTGTCCATTTCATTAATTTAACATATTTAATATTGCGAGCATTCAAGTTATTTGACATATTTGAACTTATTTTTAAAAGTAACACAATAGTTACTTTCCCTGGTAATTAGTTACTTTTACAATGATGTAACTTAATTACTAACTCAATTACTATTTGTGAGAAGTAACTATTAACTATAACTAATTACATTTTTAAAGTAACGTGCCCAACACTGGTCATGACACGGATGAGCTCATCATCTGCTCTGGGTCTGGCATTACATGAAGAGGACGACGGTAGGAGGGTGGGGTCAGTCACAGAGCCCGATAACTACTCCGCGTCCAAAGCCGCCAGAAAAAAGGCTGTCATCTATTTCGCCATCACTCACACCGAACGAGATCATGCCGTTCACAGCGGAGGGATGCTGATCATGTTGAGTGAAGAGGACAGGCAAATGCTCTTTCTCTCTGCGGTGACTGCGAGACACGCGGGCATTGAGCCGACGTGAGCTCGCTTGTCACAGGCCTCTCAAATCCTCTGCCTGCTGTTTTTAGGGAAAACTGGGAGGAAGAAAACAGGAGGGCGTGAGGGGCGGAGTCGCTCTCTGAAAAGAAAGCTATTCCGCGAGCGCAGAGAGGCAAGACTGAAACACTCGCAGAGCAAGCATTCAGCCCCGCTGAGTGCACACGATGCGCTGAAATTTGCTCTTTTAGTAAGGCTTCTTTAGATCTTACCGGATAGCAGCAGGGGATGACCACATCTGCAAGCTGGTCGCTGCAAGAGGTCCAAACCAGCTTCGTCGCTGAAGATAAATAATTTGAGATGTGGTGGCGACAGCCATGGGCTTGCGTGCCGCCGCAGAGCCATTGGTTTGTTTTATAGTACTGCACGAACCAATGGACGTGCAGTTACACTGCGTGATTAAAAAAGGCTTCAGTTGAAAAAAAAATTTTTTCCCATACAGCAGCTCTCGACGCAGTACGAGTGAAATATTGAAAGTGAACCACGACACACAACAAAAATATTTTTGTTTTTGTTTAAATGACACAGAGCGTGTCGTTTTGTTTTTGTTTAATGTCGTGAATATTGACGTCGCTGTCCGCCGCTTCAGAGTTCCTGCTGCCAGTGTGAATGCAACCAGAAAAAAGTGTACAAGCAATAGGCATAACCGCACCCTGGAGAGGATTGTGAAACAAAACCCATTCAAAAATGTGGGGGAGATTCACAAAGAGTGGACTGCACCTGGAGTCATTGCTTCAAGAACCACTACGCAAAGACGTATGCAAGACATGGGTTTCAGCTGTCGCATTCCTTTTGTCAAGCCACTCTTGAACAACAGACAACGTCAGAAGCGTCTCGCCTGGGCTAAAGACAAAAAGGACTGGACTGCTGCTGAGTGGTCCAAAGTTATGTTCTCTGATGAAAGTAAATTTTGCATTTCCTTTGGAAATCAGGGTCCCAAAGTCTGGAGGAAGAGAGGAGAGGCACAGAATCCACGTTGCTTGAGGTCCAGTGTATAGTTTCCACAGTCAGTGATGGTTTGGGGTGCCATGTCATCTGCTGGTGTTGGTCCACTGTGTTTTCTGAGGTCCAAGGTCAATACAGCCGTATACCAGGAAGTTTTAGAGCACTTCATGCTTCCTGCTGCTGACCAACTAGATGGAGATGCAGATTTCATTTTCCAACAGGACTTGGCACCTGCACACAGTGCCAAAGCTACCAGTACCTGGTTTAAGGACCATGGTATCCCTGTTCTTAATTGGCCAGCAAACTCGCCTGACCTTAACCCCATAGAAAATCTATGGGGTATTGTGAAGAGGAAGATGCGATATGCCAGACCCAACAATGCAGGAGAGCTGAAGGCCACTGTCAGAGCAACCTGGGCTCTCATAACACCTGAGCAGTGCCACAGACTGATCGACTCCATGCCACGCCACATTGCTGCAGTAATTCAGGCAAAAGCAGCCCCAACTAAGTATTGAGTGCTGTACATGCTCATACTTTTCATTTTCATACTTTTCAGTTGGCCAAGATTTCTAAAAATACTTTCTTTGTATTGGTCTTAAGTAATATTCTAATTTTCTGAGATACTGAATTTGGGGTTTTCATTAGTTGTCAGTTATAATTATCAAAATTAAAAGAAATAAACACTTGAAATATATCAGTCTGTGTGGAATGAATGTATACATTATACAAGTTTCACTTTTTGAATGGAATTTTTTAAATAAATCAACTTGTTGATGATATTCTAATTATATGACCAGCACCTGTACATGGGTGAATGTGATTTCACATGTGTGGTACTGTCGTGAACGCGCATCGAAGTTCTCGTAGTTTCATAAAATTAAGGTTTAACCACTGATGTAACATGGACTATTTTAACGATGTCCTTACTACCTTTCTGGGCCTTGAACGTGGTAGTTTTGTTGCTGTCTATGCTCTCTGTTAAGGTTGACTGCTTGTGAACACATTTAAATAATGAACATATAATCCATTAATGCTAAATATGCATATCTTAAGAAATGGAATCAAACAGAAAATCGAATCTACTAACTAGCTGATGTTTGTGAGTATGTATCAGCATGTTTGTGTGTAGTTGTCTAATTTCTCCAAAGCTCAGAGTCAAATAAAAGGCTCCTGTTGTTTTGCAAGTCAATAGGGTTATACCTCAAGGACAGCTTGAGCCCGTAATAAGCAAGCCAAACTACTTCTATTAGACTCAAGGTGAAAAGTCAGAGGGTTTGATCAGTGAGTTCCATGCGTGTTTGCATACACAATGAAACAATTATAGGTGGCAAATCCGAGCATTTAAAGTTACAGACCTTAATTGCAGAAATAGGGCCAATTGGGCTCCAGGAATTAGCAAAGAAATTGAAAACACATGTGAGCTTTGCAATAGTGCTTTGTTATTTCTGTGTGAAATTTGTTTTTCAGCTGCACCAAAGACCTGCCAGCGGCTGTATTCATAGACTCTGCTTTAAAGTTCCCTTAAAACAGCCCAATTTACAGCTTTACCTCAGATTTGGGTATAAAGCATGTCAGAAACAACTGAAGCTCAACCACCCATATTTTTACACAGCAAATTAAATCAGTCTTAATGAGTATTTTTATCGTTTTTTTCAGTAAAATATAGCTTTTTGTTACATGGATATAAAAAATATATATATTTATTTTTTGAGTATAACATCAGTATTTTATTGATTATTTTATTATTATTCATATTTTGTCATTTCAGGCTTTTTGTTCAATACTCATAATCATATTGCTAAAAATAACATAATATTTTGTCATTGTACATGTAATTTAGCAGATGAAGCTTTGTATTTCTTCTCTTTTTATAATTGTGCATATGATGTTGATGACAAGTCATGTGATCGTACTCATCCATCATTTGATTTAGGTTAGCTAGAGATATTTAATTACGTGTACGCTCATTAAAATGAAAAGCAATGCCTGAATTAAATATTTAGTACAATATGGATCATGTACTGTATTTGGCTACAAATTGAAAGTGAGAGGCTAGGCATTTCAGCACAGTTGGATTCATCTATCTGATCGTTTTACCTCAAGTGAAGCTGTTGTAAAGGGTTGAAGATAGGGTATAGTTTCCGAGCCCTCGCTTATGGGAAGACTGAAGCAATCTCTGCATAGAGCCGGCAGAAGAATCCAAGGGAAATGGAAGCTGTGTCCTGTTTCGTCCACTCAAAAATTGTTGCTAAATTGCAGAGAGATGACTGTATTTAGGGGAACATAGAAAGGTGAAATTATATTGCAAGAGTCCTTTCCAGCAGCTATTATCTATTCTCTTCTGACTGAGATGTTGAGATTATTTTACAGGTTAATCTAAAAATGTGTTTATGGAAAATTCAGGTCTTGGTTAAGTGTACAGCTTATGGATAAAAACCTATTCATCACCTAAATTCTCTCAATACAAAATAGTTCACTTATTTTACTTCACTTATTGAAGTGATGCTGAAAAGGACATCAACTCCATAATATTTATAAATGTTTTTTATAATAGTATTGGGGTTGGGAGACCAAAATGTGTAATAGTAATATATCACCTACAGAATGGATATAATAGTGTCAAATCAAATCAAATCAAATCACTTTTATTGTCAAATCACCACAGCACATGTGCCTTGGTTAGTGAAATTCTTGAGAGTGTGCTCCAGACAGTGTAGAAACAATTTTACATATAGACAGTACATACTTACAGACTTATACAGATGACAATGTGCAGAATACACATACATACTGTATACTCAGTACACACAGTGTACTTTTTAAGACATACAGTTTTCAATACACGTTATGCACTGTATATGTACACATTTTACATTATGTACACATATATAAACACAATATGCGAAGGTGCAGCAGATTTTACATAGGCCGGATATGCACTGTCATGGATGTGCGTTGCATGGTATCCAGTGGTAGCAGATAGGTTGTTGTGTTAGTGCAGTGTGTGCGTGTAGTCCAGTTGAACTGTGTTAAAGTGCAGTGCATGGCATATCGTAAAGCGGGAGTGTGCTGTAGGGTGTATTATTTTTTGCTGTTCATTAGCCTGATGGCCTGAGGGAAAAAGCTATCCCTCAGTCGGCTAGTGCGGGGTCGGCTAGTGCGGGATCGGATGCTGCGGAGACGTCTTCCTGAGGGCAGCAGAGAGAGCAGTCTATGGGACAGGTGGCTGGAGACCTTGATGATCCTCCGGGCTTTCCTTATACACCGCCTGGTTTAAATGTCCTGGAGGGAGGGAAGCTCATCTCCAACAATGTGGCGGGCAGTTCGCACAACCCTTTGCAGAGCTTTGCGGTTGCCAGCGGTGCTGTTTCCAAACCAGGCGGTGATGCAGCCGGTCAGGATGCTCTCCACAGTGCAGGTGTAGAATGATCTGAGGATGCTGGGGCTCGTTCCAAACTTCCTCAGCCATCTCAGAAAGAAGAGGCGCTGATGTGCCTTCTTAAGCACTGCATCCGTGTGAGCAGACCATGTGAGATACTCGGTGATGTGAACGCAGAGGAAATTAAAGCTGTTAACCCGTTCCACAGGGGTCCTGTCGATGGGATGTGTGTGTGTTCTTTGCTCTGTCTCCTGAAATCCACCACCAGCTCCTTGGTCTTGTCGATGTTGAGTGAGAGGTGGTTCTCCTGACACCATTTAGTCAGGGTACTCACCTCCTCTCTGTAGGCCGTCTCATCGTTGTCGGTGATCAGGCCTATCACCGTTGTGTCATCTGCAAATTTGACCATGACGTTAGAGCTGTGTGTGGCTGTACAGTCGTGTGTGTGTACAGGGAGTACAGGAGTGGGCTGAGGATGCAGCCCTGCAGAGCATCAGTGTTGAAGACCAGGGGAGGTGATGTGTTGTTGCCCTTTATGACCACCTGACTGCTGCCTGTCAGGAAGTCCAGGATCCAGCTGCACAGAGATCTGTTCAGTCCCAAAGTCTGGAGCTTCGCAACCAGTGTGGCAGGCTTTATGGTGTTAAATGCTGAACTATAATCCATGAACAGCATCCTAACATAGGTGTTCTTATTTTCCAGGTGGGAGAGAGCAGTGTGCAGTGTGAAAGCAATAGCATCGTCTGTGGAACGGTTACTGCGATATGCAAATTGTAGTGGGTCCAGTGAAGCAGGCAGCACAGAGCAGATGTAGTCTCTGACGAGCTTCTCTTAACACTTGCTGAAGATGGGTGTCAGAGCAACGGGCCTCCAGTCATTCAAGCATGTGATTTTGTTTTTCTTCGGTATGGGCACAATGGTGGATTTTTTGAAGCATGAGGGAACCACAGACAGAGAGAGGGACATATTGAAAATGTCTGTAAAAATCCTGGCTAGTTGGAATGCGCATGCTCTGAGCACACGGCCTGTAATGCCATCCAGACCCACAGCTTTGCGGATGTTCACCCGTTTGAAGGATAGGGTTACATCCACAACAGAAAGGGAGAGTGGACTCACCTCTTTTGCAGCAGCCGTGGGAGCGCTCTCTGTATGGGTGGTTTTGTCAGCATCGAAACGAGCATAAAAAGTATTTATCTCGTCCGGTAGAGAGGCGGCAATGTTCACAATAGCTGGTTTATTCCTTTAAAACCTGTGATGTAGTTGATGCTCTGCGACATGCTTCTTGAGTTGTTGTTGTTGAATTGTTCTTCAACTTTGTTTTGTATTGTCGTTTGGCAGCTTTGATGGATTTCCTGATATCGTAACTGGCTTGTGTTCGATTGTCAATGTTTCTGGATTTAAAGGCAGATGTCCGCGCTGACAAGGCTGATCGAACATCGCTGTTAATCCACGGTTTTTGGTTTGGGTAGATGCGGATTGTTTTTGTCGGTACTATGTCCTCTATACACTTCCTGATGAAACACATTACAGAATCTGAATACGCCTCTATGTCGTCATCAGATGCTGCCCGGAACATGTCCCAGTCCACGTGATCAAAACAGTCCTGTAGTATAGCGTCCAATTGGTCCCGACCAGCATTGGATTGTCCTGAGGGTGGTCCAGTACACGATCACCACGCATGTTGATAGTGATGTGTTGAAAGTATTTTGGAGCTTATTGTTCTGAAGTTGGCTTTATTACTGTCCACCGTAACAACAAAGGCCGCATCTGGGTGCGCGGTTTCCTGCTCACTTATATTCCCATACAGTTCCTTGAGTGCCTGGTCTGTGTTGGCTTGAGGGGGAAATTAAACAGCCGTGATTATGATCACTGTAAACATTACTTCGGTAGCCAGAATGGTCGACACATAAGCATATGAAATTCCAGTTCAGGGGAGCAGAAGGATTTAATAGAGTGTAGGTTCCTTTCATCACACCACGAGTTGTTGATATAGAAACAGACGCCCCCACCTCTGCTTTTCCCTGTGAGCTCTTTCATTCTATCCGAGCGATGCACGGAGAAGCCTGTGAGCTTGATGGCTGAGTCTGGAACCATTGCAGACATCCAGGTTTCTGTGAGGCAAATAACACAGCAGTCCCTTGTTTCTCGTTGGTATGAGATGCGGGCCCGCAGTTCACAGATTTTGTTGTCCAGTGACTGAACGGCAACAAAATGGTTGGAAAGGAGGTCGGAAGGCACAGCGTCTCAGTCTGATGAGGACGCCAGCTCTCTTCCCTCTTTCCGGCGGCGTTTCCTCGGTCGTGCGGCCCAGACAAAGGGCTCTGATGCCATGTCTGTGAACAACACTATCGGAATGTTATTTTTATGTTATTTGTACACAATTTAGGTTCTTGTAATATTAAAAGAAAATGTTCTTAGAACAATATTCCAACATCCTTGTAATGTAATTTGTACTTGATTGTTCTCATCATGTTAAGATAAAACTGTCTTACAGAACATTTAAGAAACAGCTTTATAATGTTGACATAAAAAGTTTTTAGAAATATAATGTTATCAAAACGTTATTGTCAGGGTTCTGTCACTTCGGTCTAGAGATCCCTGACACTCCCGTCATGTCTCTGTTTTCTTGTGAGCATTTGGCTTCGAATGCACTTGCATCTGCGTGCCTTGTTTCCTTGTTTAATTTTGGAGCATGGTGTTCGGATCCCGGAACTTATGTCTTGTTCAGGCTCAGTTTTGGCTACGTGTCGGGGTTCAGACACTCATGCTCCATGTTCTGTCTTGTTGTGTGAGCGTGCGGTCTCGAGTTCACTCCAGCCGTGCGCTACTCTGTCCACGTGAGTTGTGTTGTGTTTTGTGTAACATGCGGTTCATGTTCAGCCATGTGCTTTTCTAATTGTCTTGTGTTGTTACATACAGTTCATGTTTTTATCGGCTGCATGCTTTCTTGTTATGTTTTGTCTTGTGCTGTGTAGGATGTAGCTTGTGTTCTTAATTGACTGCATGCTTTCATGTTGTCATGTATTTTGTGAACACACAGCTTATGAGTTATCTCATTAGCTTCGTGTTCTACGGATGGTAAAATGCACCAATTCGCACCGGGATATCGGCATAAAAGTTAGCCATGCGATGCATCAATTTAAAAAGTGTGCATCGGATACAAGTTGGTATTTATATTGTGGTGCATCATTTGTAACATATTAGCATTGGGGTTCTGTAGTACAGGGATTTCCTTTCCGAATATGGTATTTGGATTTGGGCACATCCCTGTGCCATACATTTTCATTGCATCATATCGCATTGTGTTTAATTTAATTGAAATCAGATCGTACTGCATCATAATAGGGGTGAATCGTATCTCATTGCATCGGTAGCTGCTTCATATGTATCTTGAATATATCGTATCACTGGTTATGCATATCACATCGGGCTCAGCTTTGGAGATTCTCATCCGCGTGTTCATCTTGTTTTGCACTTGGACTGTGATTTGTTTCGCTGGCCATGTGCTTGTTTTTGTTTTGTGTGAGCACTTCTGTCTTGTTTTCATGTGCTCAAATGTCTATTGTCTTGACCCCGCCCATCTTGTTACCTCATTATTGGTTCAGTTGCCCCACCTGTTGTCCCTCATCACCCTCCTCATTTGTTCCATATTTATTCTCCTTGAGTTTGTAGTTATGTGCCAAGTTGTCGTCATATGTTCTTTGGTTGTGTCCTGATCCTGCCCTGCCTTTTCCTGCCCAGCCTGTCAAATTGCCAGCTGAGTTTTTTTTGTCCCACAGGGGGTAGAATTTGTTGTTTTTGTTTTTATTAATAAAATACCATCTTCTGAACTACTGAGTCTTTGCCTCATCCCACACTACTGACAGTATTAAAAATGTTAGATTGGGATGTTCTTGTGACATTCACATAACAGAGAAAAATTTTCCTCAAACATTAAAAAACCTGGACCCTTCGAACGTTTACATAACATTAAAAATAACGTTGTCATAAGAGGTATAAAATATCAAAGGGAATGTTTGTCTTACGTTTGTATAATCGGTAAATAATGTTCTCAGAGAACATTTAAATATAAGTTTATCATAATGTTATGACAATGGTAGAATAGAATGTTTCTCAAACATAAAACAAAAACTGGACAGTTTGAACGCATTCAAAACATTCCGTAATAACGTTTTCATAATGTTTTCAAAGTGGTAGGATGGAATGTTGCTGTAACGTTAAGAGAAACCCCACAAAAAAAACGTTCTTAAACATTTTTAAAAACTGGACGTTTTCAACGTGTACAAACATTACAAAATAATGTTTTCATAACATTTTCAAAATGGTAGGATGTAATGTTCCTGTAATGTTTGCAGAAACCACTCAAAAAACGTTTTTAAAACATAAAAAAACTGGACGTTTTCAACGTGTACAAAACATTCTGAAAAAAAAAAACGTTTTCATAACTTAATGGGAATGTTAGCAAAACGTTCTGACAACTAATATTTGTTAGCTGGGTAGGTACACTCCTGGGATTACCAGGCTTGGCATATAACATTCTATGTTGTTAAATACCATGAAACTGTATGTTAATGCTGTTATCATTGTTTATGGTGTTGCAATTAATTGGTTTCTCAGTTTAAAAAATGCAGCAGGAGAGGTTTACGTGAGGGTCTCAAGAGTCTCTACCTATAGGCCTATACCACAATATCAAATGACGTTTCCCCGGAAGTTTAAATCTGGCTTATCTGTATACAAAGTTCTAAAGAACGCTGTGCGTCAATAAACTATTTATTGACTTCTTTATTTAGTGACTCCTTTTCTTGAATTATTAAAAAATATTTTGTAATAGACTTTATACTGTGCTCTTGTTTTGTAGTCTTTTAGTAGATAATTATGTATTTTTCCTGTTTACCCTCAATATTTCCTGATTACCTGCACCTGTGTTTTGTAAGCTGGTTAGCTCTTGTGTTTCCAGTATTTATCAGGTCTTGGTTTTTGATGGCTGTTTTGTTTATAATTTTATTATATTATTAGACACTGAATTTGTATTTTACTTTTCTTGTTTACCACCACTACACTACTCCAGATCGTTTTTGTAAAGTAAATGCTACAATATATATTATAATTATATAAATACTATAAAAAATGACTTTGTAACGTTTCATCTTTAAAGGTGTTCAGTGTGTTTGCCAATTCGTTGTAATTATTTATGAAATATATTTGCAAATTATGAGTGAAATGTAATATTTTTAAGATTTTTTAAAGCAAAATAAATTGTTAAGCTTTATATATATATTTATTAGGGCTGTCGATCAATTAAAATATGTAATCGCATAACTGTCATGAGTTAACTCGCGATTAATCGCAATTAATTGCACCTTATTTTGTTTGTTCTAAATGTACCTTATATTAATATTTTCAAGTTTGTAATACTCTAATCAACATGGGCTTGGACAAACTTGGATGCTTTATGCAAATGTATGTTTATTATTATTTAAACCATACTCAACAAAGCATGAAGACTACATTTCAAAGGTCATAGATGTTTTTCAAAGAACTTGTTCATGGCTTTTAGACACATTAAAAAATAAATACAAGGAACTTCCGGTATAGCAATGAAGGAGTGAACAGCTAGAGAACTGGGGCTCCCGATCCATCCTTTAAGTTTCAAAATGTATACGCCATATAAGATCAACATTCACAGTAATAGTTACTTAAGACATTACAGAACTGTGAGCAACTCTAAACAAAAGCAAGCTCACTCTTCAGCTCCGCCGAATACGAGATCAACCGCTAGCATTGCGGGTAAATTAGCAGCCATGGCTACCTCATCTAATGCAGAGGAACAATCCTGCGACTATTGAACCTGTCTCCATGGACCGATTATTTTCTGAACTAACAAAACAAAGAAATAGTATCAGAGAAGACATTTGTGGTTTGATTCAAGAATTTATTGGTCCTTTGCAAAGTTCGATAGATGCATTACGAGAAACGGTGGATGACTTTCAAAGCCGTTTGGTGTCGATGGGAACCAGAGTCGGGGAAAACTTTGAAAATCTGATAGCGGCAGAAAAGTTGTCAAAAATCTGCAAACCCAAAACTCGTCCTTGCTTGACCGCATCGAAGACCTGGAAAACAGATCCCGCAGATCCAACTTGAGGATTGTTAATATTCCAGACGGCAGTGAAAACAATCAAGATCCCGTTAAGTTCATTTCCGAAATGCTGAAGGAGGTAACGGGAACAGAATTCTTTGACGGACCACCAATACTTGAGAGAGCTCATCGATCCCCTGGTCAAAAACCGACAGATGGCCGAAAACCACATCCATTTGTGGTTTGCTTCCACCGGTTCCAAGACAAAGAGAGGCTACTCCGATGGTCACGGAGTCATGAGATCCAGTACAAGGGGAACGCAGTCAGAATATATCCGGATCTCAGCGTTGCCCTGTCAAAAACACGCTTTGTACAACGGCATAAAACAATCACTTTACCAAAAAGGAATACGATCCCAGCTGCTTTACCCAGCTCGTTTGAGAGTGACGTTTGAAGAACAAACTTTCATATTCAATTCACCTGAGGAGGCGAACTATGACCTACGGGTTAAGGCCTAACGTTACAACCGGAATATCTAAACTCATCTTTGAGTGGAGAACATTCTCATGTTCTCCCTTGTCTTATAAATACTAGTTGTTTTGGGAAAGGAAAAAACAAACTGAAAATTGAATGACTGTTGATTGATACTCCAAGGAGTAAAAAGTATATAGACTTTTGTAAAATGTTATGGATGTAGAAAATGTTCTAGTGGATTGGGATACCCCCGTTGATAGAAACGGTTCTGAGTAATTTGAGGGATTACTGGGGGTACGTGTATGGGGTCCTGCCATTTGTCTTCGTTCTTGAGACAAATATAGGAAGAGGTCAGTGTTTCTTGTGCTTGATTGGAAGGGATGGGAGAGAGGGTGGGACGTTGTGGGGGCCATATTACTATATTTTTCCTTAGAATTTTTTTTTTTTTTTTTTTAAATCACTCACTTGTATCTGTGGAAAAATGGTCTTACTTTTATCAATCTATTCTTATAAAAGTATTGACTCATGTGTGACACGTTTAAGAAAGAAGGAGGGTCTTCCATTCATTTTATTAGCTGGATTATTGTGACTGGATATCTGTTTCAAATCCCTGTTGTTCTGGTATGTGTTTATGCCCCAAATTGGGATGATGTTAACTTCATTCATAAAATCATCTCACATCTTCCAGATTTAAATACATACAAATTAATTTTTGGCGGAGATTTAAATTGTGTTGCTAACCCGAAATTAGATCGTTCAAATCCAAAACCAATGCCACAATTGAAATTATCTTTAGCTCTCTCAACTTGTATGGCACAAACAGGTTGTTTGGACCCATGGAGATTTTTATTTCCACAAAAAAAGAGAATTTTCCTTTTTCTATCATGTTCATTCTTCTTACTCTAGAATAGATTATTTATATATTGATAAAACACTACTTCCTTCATTAGAAAAAACTCAATACTCTGCCATTATAATATCGGATCATGCCCCACTGCTTTTAGATTTACGATTTACTTTCTGCAGTAACCAACGCCCAACTTGGAGATTAAATCCAACTCTGTTGGCAGACAAAAAAATTCTTATATATATATATATATATCAACAGCAATTGATATTTTTTTGGCTACAAACACATTGGACGAGGTATCACCATCGACTTTATGGGAAACATTTAAAGTAGTCATCTGAGGTGAAATCATATCTTATTCTTCATATACCAACAAACTTAAGAATGCAGAATTGCAACAACTCATTGATTCCATTGCAAAAGTAGATAGAGACGTCTCATTAATGCCTTCAGAAGAGCTATTCAAGAGGAGAGTGGAACTTAAAGCGCAATATGATCAACTTTTAATTGAAAGGACTCAACAGTACTTGTTATGGTCTAAAGGGAAATTTTTATGAGCATGGGGAAAAAGCAGGCCGATTACTAGCACATCAGATAAAATGTCAATCAACTTCTAGACTAATCCCACAGATTCGAAACCGATCACAACAACTAACAATTAATGATTAATGACAATTAACAATCAATTAACTAAGGAAATTAATGACACCTTCAAAGAATATTACACTAATTTGTACTCTTCTGAGTTTCCAGAAGATACCTCAAATATGTTAATATTTCTATATGGTTTAAACATTCCGAAAATTAATTTGGAGCAAAAGGAAAATTTAGAACAGCCTATTCATCTACAAGAGGTCATAGACTCAATAAATGCAATGCAAAGTAGCAAAATCCCTGGTCCGGACGGATATCCTGTCGAACAGAATAGCCCCACTCCTACTGAAAATGTTTACAAATTCTTTAGAAAATGTAAAATTACCACAAACCCTTACAGAGGCTTTTATAACACTTATTTTAAAACCAGGAAAAGACCCATCCATGTGTAGTTCTTATAGAACAATTTCATTGTTAAATGTCGATGTTAAAATACTTGCCAAAATTTTAGCTTTCCGAATAGATTCTCTCATACCAGAAATTATTTCTCCAGATCAGACGGGTTTTGTCAAAGGTCGTTACTCGTATACCAATCTACGAAGGCTCCTGGGGGTCCTGTACTCTCCTGCATCCGGGGAGACTCCAGAGGTTGTGGTCTCCCTGGATGCAGAAAAAGCATTTGATAGAGTTGAGTGAGGCTATTTATTTTTAGTATTGAAAAGGTTTAGCTTTGGCCCAAAATATGTCAATTGGATTAAATTGCTTTATTCTACCCCTAAAGTCTTTGTTATAACAAACAAAGTATGCTCACAATTTTTCCCAATACTAAGAGGCAAACGACAAGGATGCCCTTTAAGTCCCCTTCTTTTCACATTAGCGATAGAACCACTTTCTATAATGCTTAAATCTCTACAGTCCATAAAGGGCATTGATAGGATGGGTATAGAACATAGAGTTTCTGTATATGCAGACGACATGTTGCTATATATTTCAAACCCAGTTGAAAATGTCCCAAAAATAGTGCAAAACCTTTCTGCCTTCGGCAATTTCTCGGGATATAAATTAAATTTTTCAAAAAGTTTATGCTTTCCCATTAATCCTCTGGCTCTACAAATTAAAACTTCATCCCTCCCATTTCATATCTCGCAATCCAGCTTCAAATACTTAGGAGTACATATTACTCAAACTTTTCAGGTCTATATAAAAAAAACTTTTTACCCCTCATAAATAAAACTAAAACTGATCTACAAAGATGGGACACATTATACCTGTCTTTAGCAGGTAGAGTAAACTGTATTAAAATGAATGTCCTACCTAAATATTTATACTTATTCCAGTCCCTCACAGTTTTTATCCCAAAAGCCTTTTTTCGTACATTAAATAAGCTTATAACATCATTTTTATGGAAAGGGAAGAACCTAAGAATGAATAAAGACCTTTTGGAAAGACAGTGATTTCAAGGAGGTTTAGCTTTACCTAATTTTATGGGATATTACTGGGCAGCAAATCTTCTAAAAGTCAACTGTTGGTACAATTTCCCAGAGACAGACTGGTGTAAGGCAGAAGCAGATACTTGTATTTCTACATCACTTCCCGCCTTAATAACAATGAAACTACCCTTCTCTCCTTATCAGTATACCTCAAACCCAGTAGTAAGTTCAACACTTAAAATATGGTCTCAATTTAGACAAACTTACAGACTTAAGGACTTCTCCTTGTTAAGCCCTCTCAGTAACAACCCTCTATTCCCCGCTGGTATAATAGACTACACCTACGTACAATGGCAGAGTATTGGATTGAATAAATGCAGTGATTTTTACATTGATAACACTTTTGCTAGTTTTAACGACCTTCTACAGAAATTTCAGCTAACACAATCTAACCTGTTCCGTTATGTTCAAGTCCGACATTGTATTCAATCTCAAAGTTCCACCTTTCCTAACCTACCCCTTACCTCACTGATGGATACAATTTTACAGATTCCTGTAACCCTCAAAGGTCAAATTTCTGCATTATACAATATAATTGTGTCTGCAAGCAAAACCTCAATTAAAAAAAATATAGAAAAGTGGACCAAAGATATAGACTCTGTAATAATTGATGAAATATGGGATGATGCCCTAAAAAGAGTAAATGGATCAACCACCTGTGCATGCCTTAGTCTTATACAATTTAAGATACTTCACCGAACATATTATACTAAATCTAGACTTTCAAAAATCTATCCAAACGTTAATGACAGATGTGATCGATGCAAAAGTGATAAAGCTGACCTTATTCATGTTTTGGTCCTGCCAAAAAGCTGAAACACTACTGGACACTTGTATTTAAAAAACTAAATGAAGCTAAATATAACTTGAATATAACACCCTGTGTTGAAATTGCTATCTTTGGAGTGCCAGAACATGGAATATCTTTGACTAACAATATGGAAAATGTCTTTGCTTTTGCTTCACTATTAGCAAGAAGGAGAATATTGTTGGAATGGAAATCAAAAAATCCACCAAAAACTTCTATGTGGATTTGTGATTTGATATTATATTTAAAACTAGAAAAAATTAATATTTCAAAAAAGGATCTATCCAAAATTTGTATAAAATTTGGGAACCTATGATTACATATTTTGAAAAGATGAAGACCCTACCTTCTAATTAATAGAACTAAAGGTTTAGAAAGACCATCTGACTTTAATATACTTGGTTATGTAATACTTACTTGTATATCTACACAGAAAGACTCTTGGAGTGTTGTTGTTTTTGTTTGTTTTTTTACATTTATATACTTTAACAAAATTGACTTTGATATATCTGTTTGATAACAAAACATTGAAATGTATCCTGCTATTTTGCAAAGTGAGCACTGTTAATATTATTAACAATTTATTTGCTTTTTTTGTTATTTATTTATTTATTATTCTTCCACTTTCTGTTAATTTAAGGTTGTGGAACTGGGTGGGGAAAGAAAATACATAATTATGTAATTGTTTGAACTTTTTTTGTCTAAACATGTTTGAAAAATGTATAAATAAAGTATATAAAAACAAAAAGAAATACAAGGTTCCCATCACTTCTCTTTCTTTGCATTGAGCAATTTACTTACACAAACCTGTTTAAATTTTTTTTGCAGGACAGGGCAGCTCAGAACATACAAAATGTGCATAGCCTATATTATTTATTATTGCATTTGTTTCCCTTTCTGTGCAAAAATACTGTATTTTGATGCAGCTAAATGCTCAGTAAAACTGATTTCATTGATACATTTTACCGTTTCTGTGGTCAGACAACGGGATGAATATGAAAAAGTGACTGAAACATGACCCATTAAGACTACATAACTAGCTCTCCTTTACAAGATGTTAATCTGCACAAAAAATCCTGATAATCGAGCCATTGATTTATGAAATTAAATGTAAATAAGATAAAGACAATATCAGTGCTGTGATTTCGGCTATACTTGCATCATATACAACTAGAGAAGCAATATAATATTACAAGATGCTTTCATCCAAAGGGACTTACATTACATTCAGGCTATACATTTTTTTTGTCAGTACATGTTCCCTGGGAATCGAACCCACAACCTTTGCGCTGCTAACGCAATGCTCTAACCACTGAGCCACAGGAACAATGTATACAATAATATCTGTGTTTAACTGAATTAGCTGCTCCTCGGCTGCCTGCCGCGCGTTGAACCGAGCTGACGCACAGAGAGAGAGAAACAAAAAGAGAGAGAGAGAGAGAGAGAGAGAGCGGTGTGTACGTGTGCTGGGGCTGGACAGCAAGACCTTGCGCTCACGTGGCAGTACCGGTAATTTTAAGAGATTGCTTTTTTGAAGGGAAAAAAGTCACTAAGGGGTCTGCAATGTCGCTAAGTTGGCAACACCGTGCATCTCCATTTCTCCAACTACGGGTTGGGCCACGGGTCAGACAGAAAATATGCGCTGCGTTAATCGCGCTTTAATAAAATTAGTGCCGTTAAAATTAATTTGTGTTATTAACGCGTTAACTTTGACAACACTAATATATATATATATATATATATATATTTATTAGTGGTGGGCCGTTATCGGCGTTAACGTGCTGCGTTAACGTGAGACTCTTATCGGCGATAAAAAAAATATCGCCATTAATCTATTCTCAAAGTTGGGTTGGGAGCTGGGTCTATACTACAAGCTATGATGACTTTCACCCTGATATTTTAGCGGATGTATACCTAGCCGAATTGCACTGTAGGGGGCGAGAAGAGTCTTGAACTAGAGGCTGGCATTTTTCGAGAATCCCGCGGGATGGGAAACAAAATCGCTACGAATTACGTGATTGGGACGGGAGAGGAAAATATTTAATCGGGAGTGGGCGGGACCGGGGGTAATGATACCCAACTTTACACACAAATATACCTTTTATATAAATAAACTATAAACAGTATATTTTAATTCTGAACTCAATTCTAGTTGCCCTGTCTCTTTATGCTCTCCTCCCGTTTGCTTTGGTGTGGCTGGTTAAGTGAATGACGCAGTCCGTGATGGACAGATTGTTAATGGCTGGTCTATGTGGTAATACAATCGGGCAGGACATCCAAACGCTCACCTATCATTCATCAACCTCAAATGGCTTTACATCTGAAAGATGTATGTAGTAGCAACTTTACATGGCCGCTCAATATGATGTTAACCTAGAGAAATGTGCGCTATTGAAGTGTTTGTGTGGAAGCGTTTGCTGCAGGACAGGCTCGGTGCGCTTACTTGCTCTTAAAATCTCCGTCATTTTGGTCATACAGATAAAAGTAGCCTAATACATCTTTCGAATCTGAAAAGACTACGTTATTTGTGTGCACTCAGAATAACAACGAACGTTGCGCTTTTAAGCAAACAGGATGCGCTTTAGGTCTCATGTGAACTTGAGAATTCACTCCCGTGTCACCCTCTGCTTCGAACCTGTGTGTATGCCTAACGTTACTGTGAAATTACCACATCAGACGTGACGTGCTAACATGGATGCAGCTATGAAGCCGCCGGGTTTGCTTCAGGGAAAAAATTTTTAAGAAGCTTCCCAATGGAAACTGTAAACAGTTCATCACGACCTCTTATGTAGGCCTACAGTTCAAAATTCATGTTTAACTGAATAAACAGTTAGTAAACACAAGTACATCTTATTGAACATAATTTATTTTCATCACCAATTATCATAGTAGAAAAGCTTTCTCAAGCAGTTTGTGATGCATTTTGGAAACAGGAGATGAGCCCCTGGTCTAATGCGCCACCTGGCTTGAGAAACCCGTTCTCAAAGACTTACTTTTAGTCATTATTTGGGTAGCACACATATTCTGAATGCCTTCGGCAGAATTCAAATGAGCCATTTTAATCTAGATTAATCTAGATTAAAAAAATTTATCTATGCCCACCCCTAATATTTATATATTTATATATATACACTCTCACTGGCCAGTTTATTAGGTACACCTTGCTTGCTGGACCCCCTTTTGCCTTCAGAACTGCCTTAATTCTTCGTGGCATAGATTCAACTAGGTGTTGGAAACATTCCTCAGAGATTTTGGTCCATATTGATATAATAGCATTACGCAGTTGCTGCAGATTTGTCGGCTGCAGATCCATGATGCGAATCTCCCGTTCCACCACATCACAAATGTGCTCTATTGAATTGAGATTTGGTGACTGTGGATGCCATTTGAGGAAAGTGAACTCATTGTCATGTTCAAGAAACCAGTTTGAGTTGATTTGAGCTTTGATTTGATGATTTGAGCTTTGTGACATGGTACATTATCTTGCTCAAAGTATCCATCAGAAGATGGGTACACTGTAGTCATAAAGGGATGGACATGGTCAGCAACAATACTCAGGTAGGCTGTGGTGTTTAAACTATGCTCAATTGGTGTTAAGGGGCCCAAAGTGTGCCAAGAAACTATCCCCCACCCCATTAAACCACCACCACCAGCCTGTATCGTAGAGACAAGGCAGGATGGATCCATGCTTTCATGTTCTTTACACCAAATTCTGACCCTACCAACTGAATGGCGCAGTAGAAATCGAGTCTTATCTGACCAGGCAATGGTTTTCCAATCTTCTTTGTCCAATTTTGGGTGACCCTGTGCACATTGTAGCCTTTGTGTCCTGTTCTTAGCTAACAGGAGAGGCACCCGGTGTGGTCTTCTGCTGCTGTAGAACATCTGCTTCAGGGTTCGATGTATTGCGTTCAGAGATGGTATTCTGCACAAGGTACTACCTTGGTTTGTAACAAGTGGTTATTTGAGTTACTGTTGCCTTTCTATAATCTCTAACCAGTCTGCCCATTCTCCTCTGACCTCTGTCATCAACAAGGCATTTCTGTCCACACAACTGCCACTGACTGGATATTTTGTCTTTTTCTGACCATTCTCTGTAAACCCTAGAGATGGTTGTGCGTGAAAATCCAAGTAGATCAGCCATTTTTTAAATACCAACAACCATTCCACCAACAATCATTCCACATTCAAAGTCACTTAAATCCCCTTTCTTCCCTGTTCTGATCGTCGGTTTGAATTTCAGCAAATTATCTTATCCACATCTAGATACCTAAATGCATTGAGTTGCTGTCATGTGATTGGCTAATTAGCTATTTGTGTTACCATATAATTGAACAGGTGTACCTAATAAAGTGGTCGGTGAGTGTGTATATATATATATATATATAATGATAATAAACTTGATGAAGCGTAACTATATCTCGCAATGTAGTTTATATCTCTCCTTACAATCATGACATAAACAGTTGCAATAACATTTTCCTTTTTTTTAATGGTAGGAACTGAGTTTCAAATACTCATATGTGATTGCAGAGTTTTTCCAGATTTGGAAGGCAAGTTTAGATCCAGTTGCATATTATAAAATTGTTATATATAAAGACATTAAATGTTTTTTTAACCTTCACCATTTCTTGCATTAATTCCTATTATTTAAACATTAAAAGACAACACATAACATTTGGACTGAAAGCTCACCAAAAATTAGTTTAATTTCAGATCCGTTTCTCAGTCAACTATTCAGAACACTTTGCATATATTGTACAAGTAGTATGGATCTTTTATATGATAATTGTAGGCTGTTTTTTAATCCACTTTGACATTTGAAAGCACCAGTCTCCATTTAATTGCATCCAACTCGGTAATTTAATAGTCTTTTTTTGTGAGCTAGAAAAAGAAACTCATAAAGATTTGGAAAGACATGCGTGTCTAAGTGATGACAGAAATGTAATTTTTGGATGAACCATCCCTTCAATGGCAGCATACAATTATTGTGTTTTAAGAACATGGACTGATTGTTTTACAATGATGAGAGTGTATGTGACTTATGGCTTTTATAGGGAAAAAAAGCACAATGTAATGATGATGATGACGTATGAAAAGAGATGTTCACAGGGGAAAAGTCTTTCAAATTGTTCAGAATTCAAGCCAATCTCTAAGTATTGATTAAAAAGATGTGACCTCGTGACTGAAGATCTCAGCACAAGGGCTTGAGAAGGGAAAGCAAGAAGACGACATTATGACGATCGTGTACTCCTACACAAGCTCTTCCAATGCCAAGCCATATTAGATAAGTATATTTCCTCAGAACCCACATCAGGAAATTTAGTTCTACCACTACATAGTTTTTAACATGAAGATGTCAAGGTCATTGACCTACACCCACCTCTGCCACTGAAGAAATGTTGTCTATCTCAGTTTTTTTAATGTTTCTACCATTTTTCCATTATCCTCTTAAATACTGCAGTAAACTTTAGATAAAAACACTTTATGTGCGCTTCTGTTCTTTGAAATATCCATCTGTCATGTTTTAAAATGACTATAAAGTATATCATGCCCATTAATGTTAAAATCCCTTTCACTTTGCCTCATAAAAATGTAAGTATCTTTCAATAATAAATACATTCACTAATTGGTCTTTTGACTGTGGTTCAAACAGAAGCAGGTTTAGCTAACGTGTGTTGCTCAAAACATGGATCAACAATGTATTCCCATTCACTGAAGCATCAAAAGTTTAGAGTGATCTGCTGTTCCCTATTACTGCAGAAATGACAATAAATCCTGGTCTCCTTCATCCAGTTCTCATCTAATCGCAGGTGTTTTGCAGAATAATGCGAGGCTCTCTAGCATTTGTCGTGGATTCATTACCATATGTAGCTGAGAGATTTGTTTACCAGCTGATTCTCCGGCAAACCATCACAAGGGCTAATGGAGGCACCTGACAACAGCACATCTACAGAAAGCAATTTGATTTGTCCACAATTTCATTTTCATTGAGGCGCATTTATCAAAATGTCTAAAATGATGATTGCCCGGCCAAATAATGTAATTATTTAGACATTCTAATAACTCATCATGAAACATCTCAATCAAAACCAACAGTGGAAACACGCAACTGCGCGATAATCTATTATAGCACAATGCTTTTTTATTATAATTGCAGTGTCTGTCTGATAAACAATATTAGATTTTTAAAATGAGTTTAAGGCCTTGTTTGATGATAGCATTCTCATTCCTTCAGTCCTCGACATGTCAAGACAACCCGACGTGCTTTGGAGAAATTGACTACGCCTGTTTGAGATTGATGTCTCACCGGAGAAAACGTCTGACTCGAGCTAAATAGAAATCAGTGATGGGATTACGCATTTCTGATGTGTATGAAATCCTCACTCGAAATGCTTCAGGCTCTCATACACACAAGGATGAGTTATCCTTTTAATAAAGGTATGTGTAAATGATAGTTCTGGAAGAGTAATGAGACTAATAATTCCTTGAAAATGAATCTAAGGTTACTGAAAATTACTGTTAAATAACTAATTATCATTTAAAGATCAGTTAATTGATTTGCAGGCTCCATCTGCTGTTTTGAGCTCCACTTTGTGTGAAAGGCTGGTTGGGTCTCACTTTAATTTCATTGAGTTGGATAAATATGGCTTTGGTATTGATTTCAAAGGCTGATTTCAAAGAATCTGATTCCTTTGCTTGAGAGATATAAGATGAGATGCGTTGCCATCTCACCTGGTGCAATTATTTTCATTTTTATTGATTTCCATGAAAATACTGCCAGAGCAAAATGAGTCCAGCAAGAGATTGGCATGGATAAATGGACAAAAATCATGGTTTATTATATATCTGTGATGTGAGAATTGAAAAGATGAAAGAAGTTTGTGGTGGTTTCACTCAAGAATTGTACAATGTTTGTAGTATTATTATAGTATCCAAAATAAATTAAATTACATTCAAAAGTCTGGCAACAGTAATTCATCTAATTAGTACTAAATGATGAGTAAGGGTGTGATAACCAAGCACGTGGCATGTATTTGAGCACATTAGCATGGATCACGTGTCGAGTCGTGTATAGGATGTTGTACATTCCAAGTAAAATATGTCAAATCTTGGTAGTCTTCCGCATCCTCAGAATTACCATTTAAGATTGGAAAGTGAGCCACGCAATTTTTTTAGAAGGTGGCAATTCTACTAAGGAATGTATATGGTCCAATAGCAGGGAGCTTAATGAATAATGAAAGCAGAAAAATAAACATAATTGTGAGTGAGTCATGAGTCAGTTTGTCTGGGCAAAGAGTTTCCAAAGACTCAGGCTCAAGTTGTTTTCTGGTTTTCAGCTGGTCTAAATTGTCTCCCAGTCTTGTCAATATGGGTTTAGCTGGTTTTACATGGTCGGTCAAATGGTCTGCCTGACTAAACAGCAAGTTATCATTGTTATTTTATATTTTTCCTTCCTACCAGAGATGGAACTTCTACTAGCCTAGCATTTCAAGAAACAATAAAGGAGCTAAAATAACATGTATAGAACCCCAACACTTTTACAGTATTTTAATTTAATTGTAATGTATTGTTAAATGTTGAAATTAACATTAACAAATATGATTAAACACTAAATAAATAGTGTTTATTGTTTGTTCATTAGACAAACTAACTAATGAAGGTAACTAATTTGAACGCTTATTGTAAAGTTTTACCAAAATAAAGCTTTATTTTCTTAGTCAACACTGCCCCTATTTTTCATCCTGAATAAGTAGAGGGGAGGGGGGATCTTCAGTTTTCATCAGCTCAATGACATTTAAATTTCCCTGATGATTTAACGTCTGATGATGTCACATATCATATTATAATAGACTTTGGCTATCACATTTAGTTTTTTGATGTGTTTTGTGTCTCAATTCTAAGGCAAGTCAATAATGCTGAACACATTTGTAATTCTAAGGATGTGTTCCAACAGTTTTAAGACAAAGAAGTGCAGAATCATGGGAGATGCTGTATCTTCTCCAATGATTGACAGCATAAAAGTGTATTGTGCCTCAGTTGAAAGCTAAAGAATAGTTTGAAATGAGTCTTCAGTCCTACATTACATGGCACATGATTAGACCAGACAGACAGTCATATCAAGCCCAGAGATCAGGAGCTTTAATCACGGCTTCAGCAAAGACGTTGGGAAAGCCTTTCGTTTGAAAATTGTATTTTCAACAGCACTATCATTTTAGCAGATAAGATGTAAACCTCTGAACTGCTTGCGTGACCAAAAATCAGAAGAAGAAGTGGAGGAGAGTCTGTCAGTGAACTGTCACTTCCGATGTTCCTTTTCTTCTTTGGCAACAAGACCTCAAACTTTTTACTGTGAGGACAACAATATATAATGACAGAATCTCCTACAGCTGTTTTTTATGGGCATTAGTGGTCAAGCATCTCTAATTAGTGATCTAATCCTTCCTGAAATATCCTAACAACAGCGACACAGTGGGGTAAATCCAAAATTTGTCTGGTTAACATGGGCACCTCTTGGCACCTGCTGGTAGATGCTGCAACTACATCATTCTGGAATTAAAAGGCACCTTTTACATTGAAACATGTTTTAACAAATTGTTATTAATGTTATCATGACTTTACAAACAATATATGAATTGCTAATTCAAATTGAAAAGTAAAGCCATATGATTTTAATCAAAGGCATCTTTTTTTAAATATACAGTGTTTTATATATATATATTAATATATATATAATCACATGGCTTTACGTTTCAATTTTAATTAGCAATTCATATGTCACTCCAAATGTGTTCAGCATTATTGACTTGCCTTATTTTCAGTGTTGAAAATCAAGATTCTGTGTGTTGTTCATCCTGAACAAAAATAAATGCATAAAAATAGGTGCATGAAAGTAGGGTTTAACGCTAAGGATGATTAAGATAATTATGGGTGAACACATTAAGCTCATTGGAGATAATTATGGGGGTTCGTTCATAATTAGAAAAATATATAATTTTATATATAAAAAAATATAATTAGAAAATTAAAAAGATGGAACGAGAGAGCATAAGGAACATAATGCTCACAAGTATAGCCTCTGCTTCAACCATTCAAAAGGTATAATAACAGCCCACAAAATGCATTAATTTAATCAATACATCCTTAAACGGACAGTTGAGTGAAAAAAATATAATAATAATAATAACATTTTGTATAAAAATGTGATCATTAAAAGAACAACCTTTTAATGATCAAAAACCACCTTATGCTGAATGATTTTATTTCAAAAATTAATGTACAATAAAACAAACACTTATAAATCCAAAAGTTTTTTAATATCAAAAACAAACAAAAACTAAAGTTTATTTGATGTTATTCTATTTTTGTTAAGAACATTGCTATTAGAACTAGCAGTAGTCCAAATTACTTTTTGCAGTCAATATCTGCTTTAGTATTTTTTTTTTTTATCTCCACAGTCGAAAGAAAATCATACAGATTTGGACTGACTTGATGATGAATAAATAATGATAGAATTATATTTTTTGTCTTTTCTATTACTCAAAACTAGAAATAATGAATGCTGTCATCTTGAGCAACTCATACATTTCAGTTAACATCAAATAATGTGATTATTCTTGGAATCATGTGACTTAGTAGTTTGAAGACAAGCAGCACAATCATTCTTCTGAAAACTTTATAAAAAACTAAATACATCTGGCAAAACTCATTGCAACCAGAATATTTACACTATTTAATATTAAGGAAAAATATGTGTTATATATTATAGATCTGACTTGTTTTTTGAAGCTCTATAATGATTCACAGGCATTGCCTCATCAAGTACAAAGTAGAAAAAAATAGGTTGAGAAATTAAAGGTCCTAAGCACTGGGAATGTGAGCAGTTATTTACTGAGAGTCGGGATTTGTGTCCATCACTGTAAGCCCCTGTCCTCTTTGTTCTGTAGTGGTTTTCTTTTTATGATTTAAAGTCCATACCAGACTTCCCATCTGTTGCTTTGTGTTATTAACTGACTCAGATGCTTCTGCTTCAGACTGGCCTACTAATGTAAGTGCATTTCGAGTACATTTTGCATGACTTGTTTTGTGACTTAGCATGTGGCACATCTTTGAGGTTGAGAAACAACGACATCCACCACTGTATCAAAATGCTTTTGGTTTAAAGCCTGGAGACACCAGAAAGTCTTAAAGGGTCCCACATCAATCGACTGACAGGAAAATAAATTTAAAAAAACAAATCTGCATCTTGGAGGCTTCTCCCCCAAACACAAGTGTTCGATTTGAATATTAAATAGTTCAATCATGAAGGTAAAAGTACAGGAATTCTTTAAAAACACAGACATTGCATTTCACTGCACTCACGTTGGTGCATTATTCCCTGGCCGAGAGAGTCAAACTTCATTGATGTTACTGGTGAGAGAATTAAAATAAATAATAGATAAATGTCTGCCTGACTAAATGATGGTGTTTTGATTATTTGTGCCTGCCAGTTCAGTGAAGCAGAAAATGGAAAATCTGCCTCATAGGGCAGCACAGGTTTAGTTGAGCAGGAACTGCAGGTTTCCAGGAGCCACAGGGAGTCACCTCAGCAAAACACCTAACCAGAACGGCAGAAGCAGCCCACAGCGCTAATTATAATGCACTGGAACTCATCAGAAGCAGAGTGCTTAAAACGATTTGAGGTATGGTGCTATGTTATTATGCAGCACTTTATCCCTAGAATGTTGCGTTTTAACATTTAAAATAAGCTCATTGAAAATAGTGCCTCTACCTACATTTTTTCTAAACTTCAAAAACATACATATAAGATTCACTACAGTTTTTTAAACGAACACTCATGAAAGTAACATTTGTATATCTTTCCACACAAATTATGATCACACGGGCAGATTAATAATTAATAAAGACATTTCTGAGTAGAGAAAACAGAGATAAAGGCATTTGGTGGTCACTTGTATCATTAACTTGAACACCCGTAATGCACTTTTGATTTTAGCACCTTTCCTTGTCAATCACAGTGCCTGTAAGTGGGTTTACAAAAATGCATAAGTTCGAATTGTAGTTTAAAGGGGTCATATGACGTTGCTAAAATACAATTAGTTTGTGTATTTGGTGTAATGCATTGTGTATGCAGTTTAAGTAAAAAAAAAAAAAAAAAAACATTTTCCACATACTGTACATTATTTTTGGTCATTTTTGCCCCCGCCTTTCTGAAATGCGTCGATTATTACAAAGCTCATTGTTCTGAGAAGCGAGGCCTGCTCTGATTGGCCAGATATCCAGTGTGTTGTGATTGGCCGAATACCTCAAGCGTATGACTGAAATGTCACACGCCTTACTGTATTGTGATGCCTTGTCCCGGCGCGACAACACAAAAACAATAAAACACATTATCCCAAATCTTCCCACACTGTGACGTAGACATTTGGGGGCGTTTAAATGAGCCATTTTAGGGGGGCATGGCAGAGTCTTAACTTTTATATAGAATGTCTCTGATTTTGAGACTTCAGTCTTTCCAACTTTCAGGGATCTTATCTATGCAAAAACAGCTTGTAACACTCCAAAAAGAAAGGAAAACTTGAAATAACATCATACGACCCTTTTCGAGCCATCGAAACTCTGTAAAATGACATAAAATGACACATATCTGGGTGCAGGAGTTGTTTACATTTACATTTATGCATTTAGCAGACGCTTTTATCCAAAGCGACTTACATTCAGGCTATACATTTTGTCAGTATGTGTGTTCCCAGGGAATTGTACCCACAACCTTTTGCGCTGCTAAAGCAATGCTCTACAACTGAGCCACGGGAACATGTTTATTTATATACTATACTGACCCAGCAGGGACATCTATTTTCTATTTATCTATTTAGTAATTTAGCAGACGCTTTTATCCAAAGCGACTTACAAATGAGGACATTATAGAAGCAATCAAAACCAACAAAAGAGCAATAACATGCAAGTGCCATTACAAGTCCTGGTTAGCCTAACGCAGTACACGTAGTTTTTTTTTTTTTTTGAAAACTAGTATGTAAAATATAGAAAAAAATTAGTGTTATTTAGTGTATTTAACTTAGTGTTAGTTTTACAAGAAAAGCTAGCAGTTAGAGAATAAATATGCAATTGATAGAGGGTCAAATGTTTTTTTTTATATATATATATAAAAAGAAGGCAGATTAGATAAAATAAATTTAGAATAGAGAGTGCTAGAGTTAGAGGGTCAAATAAAGATGGAAGAGATGTGTTTTTAGCCGTTTCTTGAAGATGGGTAAGGATTCAGCTGCTCGGAATGAGTTGGGCAGGTCATTCCACCAGATGGGAACAGTAAATGAAAAAGTCAGTGAAAGGCATTTTGTGCCTCTTTGGGATGGTACAGTAATGCGTCGTTCACTTGCAGAACGCAAGCTTCTAGAGGGCATATAAGTCTGAAGTAATGAATTTAGGTAAAGGGGTGCAGAGCCAGAGGTGGTTCTGTAGGCAAACATTAATGCTTTGAATTTAATGCGAGCAGCTATTGGTAGCCAGTGCAAATTGATGAACAGAGGTGTGACGTTCTTCATATTATATATTGCAAATCTACAGGACCGGGCAGTTTTAGTAATGTGGTCTGTGAAATTCAGCTTATCATCAATCACAACTTCAAGGTTTCTGGCTGTTTTTGAAGGAGTTATGGTTGATGAGCCTAATTGGAAGGTGAATTTGTGATGAAACGATGGGTTTCCTGAAACCACAAGCAGTTCTGTCTTAGCTAGGTTTAGTTGAAGGTGATGGTCCTTCATCCAGCTAGAAATGTCTGCTAGACATGCTGAGATGCGAGCAGCTATCGTCAGATCATCAGGATGGAATGAGAGGTAGAGTTGAGTGTCATCAGCTTAGCAGTGATATGAAAAGCCATGTTTATGAATGATAGAACCTAGTGAAGCCATGTAGACAGAAAAGAGAAGTGGTCCAAGAACTGAGCCCTGTGGCACCCCTGTAGCTAGATGTTACGACTTGGATACCTCACCTCTCCAAGATACTTTGAAGGACCTATCTGAGAGGTAAGAGTCAAACCACTGGAGTGCGGTTCCTGAGATGCCCTTTCTCAATAGGGTTGACAGGAGGATCTGGTGGTTGACCATATCAAAAGCAGAAGACAGATCCAGCAATATAAGTAATGAAGACTTGGAAGCCGTTCTTGCAAGTCTTAGATCTTCAACAACTGAGAGCAAGGCATTTTCGGTGGAATGTCCACTTCTGAAGCCAGATTGGTTACTGTCCAGGAGGTTGTTCTGTGTGAGAAAGGCAGTGACTTGGTTGAACACAACTCGTTCAAGTGTTTTTGCAATGAAAGGTAGAAGAGAAACCGGTCTACAGTTCCCTAAAAGAGTTGGGTTAAGAGTGGGTTTCTTAAGAAGTGGGGTTATACGAGCCTGTTTAAATGCTGAGGGAAAAATTACAGTGTGAAGGGATGGGTTAACGATGTGAGTGAGTGCAGGAACAACTGCAGGAAAATTGCTTTAAGGAGATGAGATGGAATAGGATCAAGCGGACAAGTAGTAGGATGACTGGAAAGGATGAGTTTAGAGATTTCTGCCTCAGAGAGTGGAGAGAGGTATGTGAACGAGTTTATGTTTGCTGGTAAGATGTGTTTGACAGATTGTGGTGTGGACATAACGTATAATGCATTGATATTTGGTTTACATTTTGGTTGAGACATCGGGTGACCAAAATTCTATGTCAATTCAACAACTAATGTCAATGTTGATTTGATGTCCAAAACCGACTTAAACTGACGTTGATATTTGTAGTTATTAGGTTGTGAAACTAAAATACAACGTTAAGTCAGCATCAAATTGCCGTCAAATACTGATGTCAACACGATATTCATTCTCAATCAAAATTTAATCATGTGTAAAGTCAACCTCAAATTGGCATCAAATACTGATGTCAACACGATTTTCATTCTCAACCAAAATTAAATCATGCGTAAATAAAGTCAACCTCAAATTGGCATCAAATACTGATGTCAACACGATTTTCATTCTCAACCAAAATGCAATCATGCGTAAAGTCAACGTCAATTTAGCGTCAAATACTGATGTCAACACGATTTTCATTCTCAACCAAAATGCAATCATGCAATCTCAATTTATCAATATATTGATGTCCTGTGTCTGCTGATGACATACAATATTTTTTTTTTTTGAAAATCCAGTGGGTCCATTTAAGTTGGCTTAAGGTTGTCGTTAAGTATTTTTCCTTAAATAAAATAAAACTGAAAAAAAAGTATGTTTTCTTTCTTTTTTTATTAATATGGGATTGAATTAATTAGACTAATTGTCTCATACCAGGCTTCCATCTTGTGTGCGTCTTGCAAACAAATTCCCACAAGTACGTTTTTGTCATGTGATCAGGCTCACTTTATTGCTCAAGTTCAAGGTGTCAGTCACAATCAATAAATCTGTATGAATTACCTTAAGCTGTTACACACAAAATAAGATAGTTTGAAGAATGTTAATGACTAAACAGTTGATGGTAGCCAATTACATTTTGTATTTTCCTATACTATGAAAGTCAATGGCTACCGTCAACTGTTTGGTTACCAGCATTCTTCAAAATATATTATTCTGTGTTCAACAGCTGAAAGAAATTCATGCAGGTTTGGAACAACTTGAAGATGAGTAATTGATGACAGGTTTTCATTTTTGTGTAAATTATCCCTTTAAATCGTGAGGAATGCAATGTTGACCAATCAGGGGAAGACAACGTGAGCAGCGTGATGACGAAAGGATCAAGATCAGAGAGAAAGGAGATGAGCAAACACGGACAGATCGGCGGAGACATTTTTGAGATGAAATAAGAGAACCTGTGCATTGAACTAAACCAAGCTGGTTTGTTGGTAGTTCCTCAGACACGGTTGCGCTCTGTAGGGGACAGGGCTTTCTCTTCCTATGCTCCCAGGCTTTGGAATGCACTCCCTCTTCAAATTAGAGAGGCACATAATTTAAGCATTTTAAGTCTTACTTAAAAACTCATTTTTTTGAACATGACATTTGGAAATAAAACCACTTGAACATCTTGAGGTGGAAGCAGCAAATGGTCAGTTTGTCCCCTATCTTGGGTACATTGAAATGGATGTAATGTTCCCAAAAGATGTCCTTGGAGCAGAGACCAAACTTACCACTCTTGCTTTGGTCACTGAAGACACCGGCTGTAATGCTCAGTCTCTGGTTCTCATAGGCACAAATACCCTTGACTTAGCCTATGAAAGCCAATTTGATTCAGAAGCTGCATAGCCTCCTCAGAACTTACCCTATGGTTTCAAAGCAGTTATTAATGTCCTTTCACACAGATTCAAGCAAAAAACAAATAGCTTAATTGGGTCTGTGCGAGTTCTGGGTATGAAACCTGAAGTTGTTCCTGCAGGACAAACTCTTGTTCTTGAAGGTTCAATTAGTTCACAAGAGCCATCCTCAGATAAATGGGTCCTTATGGAGACTCCTTCTGAATCTTCTTTGCCTGGAGGTCTTTTGTGTACCTCTTGTCTTGTCACACTCCATCAGAGGTCATCACGGAAATTCCCAGTGATTCTGAAAAATGAAACCGAGTATGACATTTTAATCCCAGCAAAGAGTGTCATTGCAGAATTACATTCGCTGCAGAGTGTGATTACTAAGGAAGCTGTGACAGGGTCCAGCAATCAGGTTGAGGCAGCCCAGCCTCATATTTTCGATTTTGGGGACTCATCAATACCTGGTGAGTGGAAAGACTGAATTGTACAAAAACTGTGTCCAATGTCGGAGGTTTTTGCCCTTCACGATCTTGATTTTGGTAGGACAGATAAGGTGACGCATCGTATACGGCTGCATGATGAAACGCCGTTTAAACAGAGAGCTTGGACGATACACCCACAAGATTTTGATGCAGTGCGAAAGCATCTGCAGGAGTTATTGGATGCTGGTGTCATCCGGGATTCGGAGTCCTCTTTTTCTTCACCTATAGTGGTGGTTCGGAAGAAGAATGGGGATATCCGTCTCTGTGTTGACTACCGCAAACTTAACCTGCAAACAATCAAAGATGCATATGCATTGCCCAATCTAGAGGATACTTTTTCTGCCCTCACCGGTTCTCGCTGGTTTTCCGTTTTAGATCTCAAGTCTTGGAGTCGGATAAAAACAAGACCGCTTTTGTCTGTCCGTTAGGTTTCTGGGTGTTCAATCGAATGCTGCAAGGGGTAATGAATGCTCCCAGTACCTAAGCAAAGACTTATGGAGAGGTGCATGAGTGACATGCATTTGAAAGAGGTTGTTGTTTTTCTCGATGATTTGATTGTGTTTTCTGACACTTTGGAGGAGCACGAACGCAGATTGTTGAGAGTGCTGCATTGGTTGTGGGATTATGGCTTGAAGCTTTCTCCAGAAAAATGTAAATTTTTCCAAACTTCTGTGAAGTATCTTGGGCACATTGTGTCTAGCAGTGGTGTAGAGACAGACCCTGAAAAGGTTGCAGTACTGAAAACTTGGCCGGTCCCTAAAAATCTGAAAGAGTTGCGATCATTTTTAGGTTTCTCAGGGTACTACCGGAGATATATACGGGATTATGCCGCCATAGTAAAGCCTTTAAATGATTTAACATCAGGGTATCCACCACTTCGAAAGGGCCGTAAAGTCAAGGAAATGAAAGATTACCACAATCCCAAGGAACCTTTTGGGAGCCGTTGGTCTGCGAGTTGTCAGCAAGCATTTGAAGCGGTAATTGAAGTGCTTACCACTGCTCCAGTGCTTGATTTCATAAACCCTAAACTTCCATATGTTTTGCACCGATGCAAGAACTGTGGGTTTGGGAGCGGCTTTGTACCAGGAGCAGGAGGGGCAATTGAAAGTAATCGCTTATGCCAGTCGTGATCTTTCACAGAGCAAGGCCCACTATCCTGCTCACAAACTAGAGTTTCTGGCCCTTAAATGGGCAGTCACCGAAAAATTGTATGATTATCTGTACGGTAACCAGTTCACTGTGGTTACCGACAGTAATCCGTTGACATATGTACTTACCTCAGCTAAGCTGGATCCTACAGGCTATAGATGACTCTCAGCTCTTTCTACGTTTTCCTTTAAACTGCAGTATAGGGCAGGCAAACAGAATCTGGATGCTGACGGTTTGTCCAGATGTCATCATGCTGGTTTGAGGAATGACGTCGCCTCTCAAAAAGAACAGGAACGAATCCGTCAGTTCACGTTGAATCACTTTCTTCAGGATGACATTCAAACTTATTCTGCCGAGGTCCTTCAGGCCATATGTGACAAGGATGCGGTTCATCAGAGTTCAGCTGTTGATGGTGGTCCTCCTTTTGCTCTGGTTGAATCACTTGCCATGCATTTCGATGCAATTCCATGCAGTTTTGATCGGAGTGAGAGTTATGATTATCTACCTTTAATTCCAGTTTTTGGAGAGGATGACCTGAAAGAAAAACAAAGAGCTGATCCGGTCATACATGAAGTAGTTAGGCAGCTAGAAACAGGGGAGACAATTTCTCCCCCATTGAGAAGAGAACTTCCTACACTTCCTTTGTTATTGAGGGAGTTGAAGTTGGAGTTGCAGAACGGAATACTCTATCGGAAGAGACACGAGGGAGACCACTTCCAATATCAACTGGTTCTTCCTGAATCTTTGCGTAGTATGGTTCTGACATATCTGCATGGTGAAATGGGACATCTGGGCATGGATATCACACTTGATCTAGCAAGATCAAGGTTTTATTGGCCTAGAATGATTGTAGATGTTGAGAGAAAGATTCGAACATGCCCTAGATGTGTGTGTCATAAGTCCTTACCTGAACATGCTGCTCCCTTAGTTAATATCCAAGTGACTTGGCCCCTTGAGTTGGTGTGTATGGACTTTTTGTCCATTGAACCAGATTCCAGAAACACCAAAGATGTGTTAGTTATCACAGACTTCTTTACCAAGTACGCGGTTGCTGTTCCTACTTCTAACCAGAAGTCCCGTACTGTGGCTAAAGCCCTTTGGGAGAATTTCATAGTCCATTATGGGATTCCTGAAACAATTGCACAGCGATCAGGGTGCTGAAAGAAAGTCTATGAAAGAGCTTTGTGAATTGATGGGAACTCATAAGATTAGGACAACCCCTTACCACCATAGGGGGAATCCAGTTGAACGATTCAATCATACTCTTTTAAACATGCTTGGCACTTTGAAAGAGTGCGATAAAGTACATTGGAGTAGTTTTGTTAAACCTCTTGTTCACGCGTATAATTCTACTGGATTTAGCCCATATGAATTTTGATATCCCGCAGAACAGAGAGGAGTTCAAAACTCATTCGCAGTATGTGCGAAATCTGAAGTACAGATTGCAGAGAACTTATGACTTGGCAATGAAAAGTGCTGCTAAAGTTGGAGAATGGAACAAAACTCGTTTTGATAAGCATGTTCTTGAGTCCACATTGGAGATAGGGTCCTGGTCAAAAACGTAAGTTTGAGAGGTAAACACAAATTGGCAGACAAGTTGTAATCACTTCTTTATGTTGTTGTGAAAAGGGCGGGT
The DNA here is from genome assembly GCA_027564155.1 of Gymnocypris eckloni scoliostomus. NCBI lineage: Eukaryota > Metazoa > Chordata > Actinopteri > Cypriniformes > Cyprinidae > Gymnocypris > Gymnocypris eckloni. The sequence continues at coordinate 15,666,549 of CM050412.1, read as the reverse complement.
GATCTTCCGGTGTACACTGTAAAAAGGTCCTTTTAGAACGCTTCACAGAGACCTTTTACTGCCTTGTGATTTGTTATAGTTACCTGAGGAGGTAGTTGATTTGCCCAAGACCAGGAAACATCATCCAACCCGTAGAAATCCGAGTAATGAGGTGCAAGAGCAGCCAGATTTTGACTCCAATGATGATAGCTACTTAGAGTTAACATACAGAGATCTTCCAGTTCAGTCAAACACCAGATTCACTGAGGTCTATGAAACTGAAACAAGGTCACAGAATGGTGTTCCTTTGATTCCAGTAGTTCAGGACATTTTTGATCGTATTTCAGCTGATGACTTACCCGTCTCAGCAGACAGTCCTGTCAAATGTTTGCCATCACAGGATTCTAAAATAGACATTACACCTATCTTGAATTTCATACCTGATGATGATCCAGAGGTTGTAGAGCCTGAAGCTAATGAAAACTTACCTGCAGATACTTCTGACACGTGGGTTGATCAAAGGATACCGGCAAGGGAAACAGAAATAATCTGTGAGCATGAAACTGCAAAGGAGAAAAAGGAAACTGATGGAAATACCATCAGGAAGTCTAATAGAGTTAGGCAGAGACCACGGATTTTCACCTACCCTGAATTGGGTAATCCTTTGGTCTCAATAGTACAGTCGCTTTTCCAGAGCCTTAGTAAAGCTGTGACTGACTCCATCGTTGAAAGCAGTTTTACCAACTCACCTGAACCTGTAGTCACACAACCTGTTAGTTGCATGCACAGGGACATGCATAGAGTTAACGGGGGAGGGTGTAACCCCTAGGGAAAATAAAAAACAAATATAGACTATAAAGAAATAGTAAACTATATTGGGGTTACTAAAAAACACAAAAGTTGATTTTAAAATGAAGTTCTTTACTATTATATTAAAAGGTTAAATATTCAGTATTCAGTGCTCAATTTAAAGTACATTTTATTTAATTGTTTTATATCATGGATGTAATAAAATGTGTACTTGACCAATCAGGTGAAGACAGTGATGACAGGTGAGCAGCGTGATGACGAAATGATCGAGATGAGAGAGGAAGGAGATGATCAAACACGGACAGATCGGCGGAGACAATTTTGAGATGAAATAAGAGAACCTGTGCATTGAACTAAACGGAAAGTTTGGTAAAACGTTTATTTTGTTTGAACTTGAGTTTTTGTGTTACAAGAGATTGAGATTTCATTGTTTTTGACGCAAAAGACGGCGATGACATGGAGTTCATCATCACATAGATCAAGATGGCGTGTCACCCAACGAGTCTCGAACACTTTTAAAACGCCGAAAGAAACGGGAAGAATCCGTTGCTCGAGTTTTCCCCGGGTGGAGGAAAACAAAATCGCTGGAAAACAGAGCGAATTAATGTGAAACATTCCCTCAGCATTCACGTTGCACGTTGCTTTGTTCATAAGGATGGTAGGCCTGAACTGTTGCATTTCATGATTGCACACATTACACAGGACGCCGATGGTTGTTTATTTCAAATCGATTCTTGCAAAAAGAGATCGATTCTTGCAAATTCATAGACCGTTCTATTGAACAGGACACACAGATTTGAACTGTGAACTGATTGCATTTAATTAATCATTATTTTTGTTGTTTATTGACTGTAACGTTGTACCTACAAAGACAACCAGTTGAATTTTTAATGTAAATGTTTTTTTGTTTTGAGGGTTTATGTGAATGGAGCTGTTGTAGGGAAACAAAGAGACTCAAACACAAAGTTTAATTTGGTTTATTTCATTTTATGTATCCTCTTTTCATTGTGAATCAGTGTGTATTTAATTTATTTTCTTGTTTTCCACACGTATGTTTCCTAAAACCAGAAAGCAAGTTAAACAGTTCACACATTCATTTTTTTATGTAAACATTTCCATAATTATTCATACTTACCTTGTCTGTCTGTTCATTTATCTCTACCATTTGGCTCCATAAGAACCTAGAGCACTGGTCTACTTTACCCTTAATATCTTTCACCCTAGATGCTATGTCATTGGTGGTGTCTATTGTGCTGAGGGTTAGAGGGGAGGTTACAGGTTACAAGTGTTCATTTAAATACTGTTGTAATGCATCTACTGATGTCGTTTTAATGCTGATAGTTTAAAGGCATGATCAACAAATGTTCAGTGTTTAGTTTTTCCAGCATGATGACAGAAGTGAGGGTGTCTAGGGGTAATGTGGACTTAAAATAACTCCCCGGGATCTCACAGCATCTTTCCTTCTGCAGTACTACAATTCTCAGCAGCAGAAGCTAAAAGTAGCAGTTTTCCAATATCTTGTCAGCTTCTTATGGTGCCTTGACCAGACTGAATTGGCAGGCTGTTGGATTCAAGCCTGGCGCCTCTGCCACTACTTGCTGTCTTTGATGCCTTCAATTATCATTCTTCTTCCTCGTGTACCTTGTCTTTATATGTGCCTGTGTTGATCACTGCAAAACTGAGACAGCTCATGTAGTGATAGATCATGTACTGTTGGAATTATTGTGACTGCCTCCTCATATGTCAACACCACCCCCTTTATCAGCGCTGCCCCCGATCGCTGCTGGTTCCTGGATGTAATGGCCGTGAGAGATGATTTATTCACAGTTGTCTCATTGGCAGGTCGGGTTGGACAGGGAATCACATAATTTAGACCAAGGATTTTCAAACAGTTTGATACAAAGGACACACATATGATGATTTCCTAGTAATGCAGCTATATTATTTACATTTACAGAATAAAGACCCATTTACTGAGAAAAAAATAAGTTAAATATTGGCCATTATATCATCATTGTGCTAAAGTCAAAGCAAATTATTGAAATATTATATGGAAACTATTTACATTCATTTAAGATTAGATTCGTTTTCTTTACACACTATTGAATTTAAATATATAAACCTAAAGAGATAAATTTTCAGTTCAATTTAAATTAATTATGTATAGCATTGTTCACAATACATATTTTTTCCAGAAATATTTTAGAAAGAATATACTTAAAACAAACTACAGAAGTTATTATTGGTTCTGTTCCATGTTCTGGTTGTCATGTCTTTTATTTTGAAGTTTGGTTATAGTTCCTGTTTGTGTCATGCTTCCCTTACCCTCATGTTGTCTTTGCTATAGACCCCTTCAATGTTTGTAAACATCGAAAGCCTAGGTTGGGTGCGCGCGCAGCTTGGGGTCAGAAAAATGGCGCGGCTAATAGACCGGCATATTGTGTCAAGGAGAAACAGACAAGCCTTATAGATAGATAAGATACTTTTTTATTATTATTTGTACCTTTCCATTTTTGTCTTAGGTGTCTGGCTTTGTTTTGTGTACACAAACAAGGAGGGCACAAATTCAGGACTACTGGAGTCAAGTGATGCCTCTCCTACAAAAATAATTGCACACATTGATTACAACACGATCTACTGTTGTCATAGTGAAAGCGCTAATGTAAAGCTAGTCTGCTATCTGCTAAGTCTGTAGCATGCCACAGGTCACAATTTATGCCAGATATCAAACTTCACCTAACTATTAAATCAGTCTACAGTTTACAGAAAACATTTGTTTACTTATCATGGCTTAACTCTACCGTTGTTGGCACAATGTTGGCGCTAGCCTGCGGCTAACTACTAGCAGCTGGCTACGTCTGTAGCATGACACAGGTCCATGACATTTACAACACTATTAACTTGCATAGCTTAACGTACAGAAAACTGTTCATGCAATCCAGGCTTTCGAGTTTAAGCAAACAGAAAGGGATGATAAAGGATGACTTTAACGTTTCTGATATGAAGTGAGCGCTACCAACACGAGCCTCTTTGATCGTAGTATTGTCCCAGTCTGCCCGTTTAATAGCTTGCAGTCACAGATGTCGTCTATTTTTTAACGGATGAGATCCTGCAGGAATCCTGAAAACTTGACTCCAGAACTGGTGCGATTTTCACAGTCCACGACGCAACAAGTAGGCATTTTGTCTAGGGCTGTGATGGTGGCCGTGACAACCGCGTCACCGGCGGTAGTGCACGTGACGTCACACACCGGGTGTATTTAACTTTCTCATTTAAGGCTACTTTCCTATTTAACTGTATTATTTATTTGATATTTATTTTAGTGTTTTGCAGGCTGAGTGTTCACTGACATAAGTGCTAAAATAAACACGTATGTTTGTTAATAGATGATTGAGCCTCATTTATTTATTTTTGCGTTTCAGAATTATATATATATATATATATCACAACACCGCCCACCTGTAGTAGTTGGTCCATTACCACCGCGGTGGTAAAAATCTGCCACCGTCACAGCCCTAAGTTTTGTCTTGACGAGAAATTCTCTGGTTAACACAATGGGATGGAATGAACGTTCTGACCCCGACATGCGCACTGCGAACTTCTGTGACGTATACCGTGAAGGGGTCTATTGGTTCCCTTCTTCAATGTGTCATGTTCTGATTGGTTGTCATGTTCTTTGTGTCATGTCCCCATTGGTTTGTTCTAGTCATGTGACCCTCCTTGTTTGTGATAAGTAGCATGTCATTGTCTTGTCCCTGGTCATGTCTTAATGTTGTTACCTGCTGTCGGTGAGTCTAGTCCTTTCATGCCATGCCAAGCCAAATCTGTCTCTTGTCAAGTCTGTCTTTGTTAGAATCACCTTGTAAATAAACTGCATTTGGGTTCTCACTATGCTCGCCTTCAGTGGACTGCTCTAGGGGTCGACCGATTATCGGTGCCGATATTAAGCATTTTACCGATTATCGATATCGGCCATTTTCAAAACATATTTGCCGATAATTTTTTTTATAATGCAAACAAACATACTATTTACAGGTGACATTATTTATTGGTGACTAAATAATACAGGTGAAATTATTTAAATTTTTAAATGCACTATTTGGCTCGATGCAGCCTGTCTGAGCTCAACACTCTGTGAGAGTGAGGCAATCTCTCAATCTCTGAGAGCAATCTCCGCCCACCGCTCATCTGATATGTAGGAAGTCACGAGTCCGACCAATCAACGCGGAAAACTGAAGGCAGTCTCACACCGAAAGCACATGCTAACTGGAGCTGCCTCAGTGATCACGCATCAGTTGTCTCTCAAAGGTAAGGCAGCAGCAGACGTTGCTGAAGTTGCAATAAATCACAATCCACTATGATGTCCGCGATGCGGAAAATGCGGGCGGAATGCAGTCATATAATGGATTTTACCGTATAATGCGGAATGTGTCGAAGTTTGGATTAATTAATCAAAAGTAGGTCAGTACACTTAAATCGACTCACGCTATGGACTAGTATATATAAATATTAAGCCGCAAAAACACTTTAAATATGAATCCTGCATGTTCTGCATCTCTGTTAATGAATGACACAGACGTGCGGTTTCGTTTAACGTTACTGCACACATACATGAAGAGCGTGTGAAGCTCGCGGTGTTTTCAGCATAAATGAGGACATAAATACATGAACAACATCCCCAGAACTGCTCGGAGAGTCACTTCATGAGCATTTGACCGTTTCATTTGAGTAAAACGATCGTCATATCATATATACATAGGCTACAGAAACTTAAAAGGTCCTCATGGCAACCTGTCAAAATATAAGTTCGGTTTAGCCAAATATATTACTGTATACGTAATACAACTACAACAATTATTACAACTTTTGTTGAGAATAATAACACAATACGCTATTTCTTCCATGTTTTAATTTTAATAGTAAACTCATTTGTTTGCCAAAAATAAAGTCTAACTCATTTGATTAAAAAATAAATTAAATTAATGTTTTATGCCTTCATTTGCACTGTACTGTAAATTAAAATCAACGGAAATGTTGTTGTTATTAACAGTTTTCAGAATTAAAGACATGTTTAAAAGCATTTAAAGAAAGTTTTTTTGTCAGAGCTCTTGTTATTAATTTTGGCATTAATTTTCATTTTTACACCAGACACGTATATCGGTTCAAAATATCGGTTATCGGTCTACTTGATCTGTAATAATCGGTATCGGCATCGGCCCTGAAAAACACATATCGGTCGACCCCTAGACTGCTCATTACAATTGAAACAGTGATATTTACTTACTTACTTATGTTTGTTTATTTATTTTTCAGTTAACTATTTTATGGTTTTAGTAATTGTTTTATTATTTTTTTATATATTAATTTAGCTTAATTTTATTTAATAATTATTGTTGTTATAAATGTTGTTATTATTAGTGTTACTACTACAACTACTACAGTAATTTTAGTAATTAAAAACTTTCAAATTCAAATACTATATATTGACCCAGGAACACATCTAACTCAGCAAAATCAGGACGTGCGTCCTCTTACAGCCTCATGTTTCAAAGAAAATGCAATATTGTTAAAATCATATTTTTTCACATTGACAGGTAAAACATTTCCCCCATTATTTGAGAAATCAACCTACACATGTACTTATAAATTGTTTCTGTATATTGAGCTGGAATTAGCTTTGTTGGTTTGTTTTATTTATATAGCACAATAAAAACAACGTAGCGTTGACCAATGTGCTGTACAATCTCTAAATAAAAATCACCATAATAATTTACAGAAAAATAAAGTCCAACAGCAATGAACGTAAAAGAAAAGGCTCTATCTAATCAATCTGTAGAACCATACGCTATTTTATGTAAATGCACTTTCAATTTTCAGTTAAAAAAACCTAATGACGGAGCCAGTCTGAAATATAGAGGTAGCTTTTTCCACCTCATTCCACCTTAGTTACCAGTCAATTTCAGTTTATATTTAATTTCTAATAAAATGCATTGTAAGCTCACAATGTATTTTAAAACTTACACTTTATCTTAACAATGGTTCTCCAAGATCTGAGGCGACAATCTCTTCGACTGTCTTGCTCACCTCACCAGTCTATAAATAAGACATCTGATTTCACAGCAAAGAAACCATTCAAGTGTTGACAAACTAGAGGAGTATTATGTACATGTGGATGAGTGTAGGAACAGATGCAGCTTTTTTTCCTCAGCATTGATCTTCAGCCAGAGTTATTATGAGTCTGTACTGCTGAGTGTTCGCAGAGCTGATCTGGAAGCAGGGGATGCTGTAGTGACAGACAGTGATCTTGGTCTCCTGTAATGAGCCACACTGGGAAGCCAGTTGTTTGAGTTTCCTCTCAGAAGGATCCCAGCAAGTGTTTTTGTGTCTATGGTAGCTAATGAAGTAAAGCAGCCATAGGCAGACTCACACGTCTTCAGCTGCTCAATCTCTCGACATTATCCTCCAATAATCCTCAATTCCCGTCTCATCACTGTTGGGAGACCCGACCTCTTTACCGATCCTCTCTGTATCTGACTCACAGATGCACTCTAGAGTTCAGAAAATGTCAGTCTGTTAGGATTTCAACCTTAATTAATCTCTAAACAAGACAAGCATACTCAAAAATACTCATACTTAATAGTAACAATTTGGATTAGCCTTGTCTTCCATTCTATCAGAAGTGAGATAATTTTTCAGGGGGCATTGACTTGGCCAGGACAACAGCGTTGTGGGGACCTGAAAAAACTAACTTTTTAAAATGAGTTGCAAAGTGCAAGTCTTGAAAACAATATCATTATTACCTCTGTGTAAACTACGAATGCAAATTTGTGAAAGCCAGTGATATATGCATGCGTAATGCATGTTAATTCTATAGAAAAGTGTATGTGTGTTCTTTATGAAGTGACATCGTCAACTGCTGGTCTGGCATTTATAATATTGAATTAGTATACCAGCTGTGACTCTCTGCTATCCTCTAGAGTTTTCAAACAACCCTAATCAAACACACATAACGAGCTAATGAGGGTCTTCAGGATTAGAAGAAAGTCACAAGCAGGTTGATCAAGGTTGGAGCTAAACTCCACTAGGTGGAAAGTGGATCTTGAGGGCCAGAGCTGAGAACCCCTGCTGCATACATGCACATTTAATTATCACAAGAAAAAAAAATTAAGTAAATTAATATTGTGAAGCATAACGGTCAATAAGGTATATTCAACGATTTAGTAATCTGCCATAATAGGGTAATGCAGCCCGATATCACGGCAATTCGTACATATTTTACGAGGTGGTCAATTCGTACAAATTTGTATGACCTCACTCGTACACATTTATATGATTTTTGCTAAATCTAAATAAATAAATATTTTACGAGTTGCCAATTCATATGAATTTGTATGAATGACCTACACCTAACCCCGCCCCTAAACCTACCCGTCACTGGGGTTTAGACAAATTGTACGAGTGAGGACTTACAAATTCGTATGAATTATCCACCTCCTAAAATACGTACGCATTGATCTATCTATCTATCTCTGACTGTGTATGTATATATATATATATATATATATATATATATATATATATATCAAATTACCAAGTATGTGTTAAAACTGTGAAATAATGCAGTTTAGCAAACATGCATTTAGCTGATTTTGAGGAACATGTCTCTAAATTATTAAGGCATAATGTTGCATGCTATTCCTGAAACGACTGACATGATTGTGACTTATTCGATTAATTAATCTGAATTTGTTGAAATATCTAATTTTATTCATCATGATCAACTGCGTCTTGTCACAGTCACCCGTAGAATAACACTGCATTTCCCAGCATCCCTCCTGCCACTCACCTGCACTCCATCTTAATCACCCACAGCTGACCTCCATCAGGGAATCCTCCTCACCTGTTACGACCAATAAAGCTCCCATATAAGACATCACTTCATCCAAACGTTCACTGTTTTGTCTCAAGGTTACACGCTCTCTGTTTGTTTCTCCACTCACTGGTTGGATCCCTCTCACTCCTTTGACGTCTTCCACCCATTGCCTATCCACCAAGGGAAAGATAAGGATTTGCTTTTTTTCTGCACTTTTTTTGTGTTGCCTTCAGTTGTTGATTAAAGAAGCTCTTACCTTGCTCATCCTCGTGTGCATCTCCGTCCAAGTTGTGACACATCTAACATGATTTATTATAAATAAATAAATGAAAACACTGGGATTATTTATGCCTTAGTATGTAAACTCTGATTTAGATTTAATTAATGCATATTTGTAATGTATATGTATTCAAATTTTGAAATAAATCAGGCTAACACAATTTTGTGGAACTGGCTAATGTCTATAAATTATTATTTAAGGCATGATCCTGCACTACCCTTCCTCCCCTCCCAGAAAAGACTGACATGACTAATTGTGTCATACCCGAATAATTAATCAGATTTATTTTATTTTCAACAGAAAAATTCTCACATAACATGATGAACAACTATTAAACGACTATTATAAACAAGTTAATTGTATCACTTATAAAGGGGGGATAAATCAGTGTAATGGTATTAGTTCTATTGATTAATTCTGCTTTATTTCATTGGTGTATAGTATTTATGGAAATATAAAGTGCTATTCATAACAATCAACTGCAAATATCATGATTTATTATGAATATATACATGAAAACTTGATGGTGATTACTCATTCATTCATTCCCATCAATTTGCAGCCTTCATATAGGCAATGTGCAGCTTTCTAGCTTTAGACATATGAGCCACAGTATTTTTAATCATTGAAAAAGGAAATTGTGGATGTCTTGTACTGAAAGTAATTTAACATCACAAAAATTACACAATTCACCTTTAAAGAGTTGGCCTACAGTCATCAGAACAATTCAGTTATACATGTCTGTTGAATAGCACTGCGAACAACCGCTGTTATAATATAACTATCTATATATAACTATCTCACATGGTCTGCTCACACAGGTGCAGTGCTGAAGAAGTCACATCAGCGCCTCTTCTTCCTGAGACGGCTGAGGAAGTTTGGAAGCAGCCCCAGAATCCTCAGGTCCTTCTACACCTGCACTGTGTAGAGCATCCTGACCGGCTGCATCACCGCCTGGTTTGGAAACCGCACCGCTGGCAACCGAGGGCTCTGCAAAGGGTGCTGACGCCACATTGTTGGTGAGCTTCCCTCCCTCCAGGACATCTACACCAGGCGGTGTACAAGGAAAGCCGGAGGATTACCAAAGACTCCAGCCACCGTCCACAGTCTGCTCTCTGCTGCCCTCAGGGCAACGTTTGCAATCCAATCCCACACTAGCCGACTGAGGGATAGCTTTTTCCCTCAGGCTAATGATCAGAACTAATTCACCCTACATCACACTCCCACAAAATGCCATGCACTGCACTTTTACACAGTTCAACTGGACTACACGCACACACTGCACTAGCACATCTGCTATCACTGGACACCATAACAACCAATCTACTGTAAATTATAATCTGTTGCACCTTCACATATTACTATGCATAGATGTGGACATAATGCAGACGTGTAAATACGGTGTATAATGTGTATTGGTAATGAAGTATGTCTTTATAGTACACTGTGTGTACGTGTATTTGCACATTGTCTTCTGTACAGTCTGTAAATATGTACTGTCCATATGTAAATTGTTGTTTTGTTTTTTTGCACTGTCTGGAGCACGCTCGTAAGAATTTCACTCACCAAGGCACTTGTGCTGTGACAATAAAAGTGATTTGATATAAGTCTTCTCCAAATGATCAGTTTGTAACTGCAACCAACTGAAGCATACAGCTCAGATTTGACATTTAGGTGAGATAGATGGATTCCAAGGGCTTGATGTTTGAATAAAGCAATAATTACAAGCAGTCTATAATGGAAGACTGCTTAGAAGCATCACTCTACAAACACAGATGAGTTGATTACTGAAATAGTTGCTCCATTATAAATGTTAGATATAAAACAAGTTGCACTCTATAGTTTAAACAGGTTGGACCAGATGCCCAATACAGGCAGAACATCTTCATGACTGGATGAATATAGTTGTTCCCACTGTCGCTTTGTCCACAGAATGCCGAAAATCTTCTCCTCATGCTTAATGATGACAAGAAAGGAAGCTGTTGAACGGAAATAATTGAGGAACAGCTGTGGTTAAACCTAAGGGCAGACTGGCTGCTTCTGGTCAAATCTATCATAGTGAAAAATCTTGTGAAGTGAAGACCTTTGCCCAGTGCCTACAGTCCTGGAGGCCAACACACTCATCTTGCTCATTACAGCTCCCCAATGTGCTGACATTGACTCAAAAGACCATCTTGGGTCATTTCCTTTCTTTTAAAACTACCGTTCCTCAGAGAGAAAGTACTTGTAGCTTATGTTTTGTGTCTTTTCTAAGTTGCTGTAACATAAAAACTCTACAAGGAATGTGTTACTTAATATTGTGAATGTATATGCAATGTATATTTCTCTTTATATATAAAGATGATTGATAGATCAGTCATATCTAACACACAGGCACCACATTATATTAATTTAAGGTATCTACTGTAGGCCCTATATATTTTTTGTTTTATACAGTACTTTTTATACAAGGATTTTTGCCACATGTACAAGTCTCTGTTGCTAATTCAAAAACATTTGAACTCGTAACAAAAAGCCAACACATTCTCATTCCCAACTTGTTACATATTGACATTTGGTCAGGACCCTTTACCGTCATTTTTGACATGCAGGGTCCTCCTATGCTTTAAATAAGAAATCCTTGGCATCAGTATGCCAACACTAATGGCACTGGTAATTTTATTCTCATGATTAAATTATATTATATAATTATATTGCCATTATTGCATTTATGTTGGGGTGTTAACCCTACTATTTGTTGATAAAACACAAGAAATAACAGACAGATACAGTCATAATTTATTAAAACAAAAACATAATAATATTACAAGTTGTGAGAGGAATAGACATGATCACCATCTCTATCTGCCTTAAAGTTCAGGGGTCTCATTTAAAAAAAAACGTTTTGTTTTGAACAATTCAAATCAAATTAAATGTATGCAGTTTTGCCGATAAGGTGAACATAAGCTGAACATCTATGTTTTTGTGGAAACAGCTGATATAATAGGCCTATATTGTTTGGACTGGAAATACAATTGTCTGACTCAGCGAATTACTGAAAATATTTTTAAAAGGAAATGTGCAAATCTTGCTGTTGTCCTTTAATAAAAATGCAGTGGTATTTTTTTATAATGTTTTGGAGATGCCTTTACTCGTCTGTGCAGTACAGTGCAGTGGGTTGTACAGTAAGATATTATCATTGGTCCTATTCAAACAGATAATGGACTGACCGTTCGACCACCGAATCCAGCTGTGTCCGCCATAATATCGAATTAAGAGCACATTATGATCATTGTTCTCGCAAAACAAACAAGAAAATCCTCGTAACATGAGATCTGCAGTTTAGTTTAAAAATAATGTGATTTTCGAACCACCAAAAATGAGAGCATGTTCTAGTACACCCCCAAAACTAAATCAAGACTTTGTAAACGAGCATAATAGGACCCCTTTAAGAAAAACAACTGAAAACAATGAATGACTCTGGATGTCGAAAAGTGATGCTAAAAAGATACCCCTGTGCATCAAGAAATGACACTAAAGGGGTTCCTTGAGCATCAAAAGGTGATGCCAAGTGGTCCCGGCCAAGTGTCAATATGTGACAAGTTGGGAGTGCCACATGTCCAAGCATCTGCTGCTAGTTCAAAAAACATTTGAAAATATGGAGTGCAACTGAGAAGTTATTGGAATAAGAATTATGCAGATTTTTGTACAAATGTTTAATAAACCAGAAGTTAAAAGTGACTCACTTATATTTTAGACAGAATTGCCACTTATTTTGTTCGTTTGCTCTGTCAATGACAACTGTTGAAAACAAAGCCATCACTGCACGGAGAACCGCTAGAATCCCGATACAAACACAGCAGAGGTATTTTGAATGTTTCAGATTTTTGAACAAGTTCTTTGAGTGAATGATTCAATGACTCACTCACATAGAAAGTCAGTTGTTTCGTACTATAACAAATTAGTATTGTTTGAACGAATCAGTTGAATCAATGATTGAATGACTCGTCATAAAAAAAACAGTAACTTGACCTGCTGGCGTATCAATGTAATCCCCAACACTAATGTGTAGATTGTCTGGAACATACACACATACAATCAGAGTGATGCAAGCGTAGATATGTAGACTGTTTCTATGGGACACTATACACAAGTCAACGCCTTGATTTAAGAAGTTTACTGTGCATCTACAAGTATAGTTAGACCCTATCCTAGATATTCAATAGACTTCAGCCGAGTTTCCACAGGATATTATAATTTAGTTCATATAATTCTGCATGTGATCATGCATCTTGGAACTGTCAATTTTAGATATTGTCATCACTCAGTAAAAACCAATGAGTTTTCCAACATGTCAAATTATTGGTCAAGCACTGGTTGTAAAAAAGCAAACAAACCAATTGGTTATAACTCTAAATATTACATATCATCAGATCAACTTGCCACACTTCACTGACCTTTACTCTTAATTTCTAATAAAACAGTGAACTGATTATAACATACTCACCTGTGAAAGTATTTATTTATTTATTTTTCTCTCTGGGAATGCTGCTCAACCAATTAGATTTGTTGACTTAAAATAAGTGTTAGGCTATATATATATATATCTCACGGTTCAGTACGTACCTCGGTTCGGGGGTCACGGTTCGATACGATTTCGGTACAACAGAGAAAAAAAGATAAATCTACTATGCTCGGTTTGTTTTCATTTAATTTGAACAGACAGTCGTGTAATTGCTTTTTTTAACCTAGATGTGAAAATACTAATTATTAATTTGAATAGTATTATTACATTATGATATATCTAAAATATGTTTTGTTTTCGTTGTGAGTGTACACAAATAAAAGCAGACCTGTACCAGTAATTATTAATACGATTATAAGTGTTTAAAGTTGAGTCTGCTGGTATAAGGAAATAGTTGAAGTGATCGTGCTGAGCACACACACACGAACATACACTTTAAATGTTGTATTCATTTTATGTATTGAACAATTAACATTCAACATTATTTCAAAATGTTACATGATCATGTTTCCTAACACACACACATATACACAAAACACATCAGTTCCAGCATTGCTAATGTTGGTAGTCTAACTTACTTTATCAAAATAAAATACAAACATCAGTGCACCCGCTGCGGGCGCCCCGCCTGTAGTCGTCGTAAGGCCTCATGCACCAAACCGAGAGGTCCGTACCGTGACGGTTCGGTACGAATACATGTACTGTGCCACCCCTAATATATATATATACATATATATTGTTGTGTAAGTTAGTTGTGGTCACATTGTCTGTTATGTCACTGAAAAGTTTTAACATCATTTTTGTTGCAGGTGGCACTTGGTTTAATGCAATTTGTGATGCAGAATGACATTTTGACTGACTGTAAGTCTCCAAATACGTTTTTTTTTCCACCTCTTGTACAGTACATTGTCAATGACTGTCTTTTGTCTCTCTGACATTAAGAAATACACTGACTTTGTTGCTTAGTCATGTCACTTCCTCTCTGCAGGCTGTCAAATCGCTGTTTGAGCCCTACTGCTGTGATGTCTTCTGTGTATTCGATGATGTTACTTGGGAGCCTGGAGACAGACAGAATATGTTGTGGGCCAGAAGAGTACTGAGGACACATCTCCGCGGGGCACTGGTGCCCAGGGTGCCAGAGCGTGAAGTTTGGGCATGTATTTTAACTTTATTCTGTCAGTCAATAAGTTGTGGATCCTGCTGCACAGGGTCAGTGCTCAGTCCCAAAGAGTTTGCAAATTAGGGTCTCAGTAATAATGTGAAGCTTCCAGCGACTAGCAATTTGTCTTTTCTGACTGAGTGAAAATGCTGTGAAATTCGACCCAGCGACACCAGTCAGAACATCCATCCATTTTCCAAACCTTTTGTCCTATGTGAGGTGTGACTCTCCCAGCATCTTAGGCCATGAGCATGTATTAATCACACATCTGTTAATCAAACATGTGTGATGCTAAATATAGATACCAAGAAATTGATTGTTGCATTCATATGCCAACTTCTGTTTACATAGATGCACATTCATTCAGCCTCAAAACAACAGGTCCATTTGGTTTGTGTAGATGGTTATGTTAGCAATACCAGTTGATTAAAAGCACATAAAACTGTAATTTGCATATAGAACGCCAGAGTATCATGTCCACAAATATAAGTTGGATATAATTTATAGAGGCACAAACAAGCAAAAGTGATATTAAACAATACATTACAACTGCTTATGTTTTGTTGATGCACTGAGCAGCCATATTGGATTCAGAAGTTGGAGTTGTTGCGATTTCTCCAAGATTCAGAGTCAGAATTCTGACTTGGAAGGGTATTCCAGTTAAAATATCCTACTGGGAACTCAGCATTTCCAACTTCTGAGTACAAATGGAATGCAAAAAAATCCTAGTAGATCAATAGTTTCTTAAATACTGAGACCAGTCCATTTAGCACCAACAACCATGTCACTTACAATAAGTCCCTTTTTACTTATTCTGATTCTTGGTTTGAACTTGAGCAGATTGTCTTGACCATGTTTACATTCCTAAATAAATTGAGTTGCTGTATGTGATTGGCAGATTATATACAGGTGCTGGTCATATAATTAGAATATCATCAAAAAGTTGATTTATTTCACTAATTCCATTCAAAAAGTGAAACTTGTATAATGTATACATTCATTCCACACAGACTGATATATTTCAAGTGTTTATTTCTTTTAATTTTGATAATTATAACTGACAACTAATGAAAACCCCAAATTCAGTATGTCAGAAAATTAGAATATTACTTAAGACCAATACAAAGAAAGGATTTTAGACATCTTGGCCAACTGAAAAGTGTGAACATGAAAAGTATGAGCATGTACAGCACTCAATACTTAGTTGGGGCCTTTTGCCTGAATTACTGCAGCAATGCGGCGTGGCAAGTGAGTCGATCAGTCTGTGGCACTGCTCAGGTGTTATGAGAGCCCAGGTTGCTCTTATAGTGGCCTTCAGCTCTTCTGCATTGTTGGGTCTGCATATCGCATCTTTCACAATACCCCATAGATTTTCTATGGGGTTAATCAGGCGAGTTTGCTGGCCAATTAAGAACAGGCATACCATGGTCCTTAAACCAGGTGCCTGGTAGCTTTGGCACTGTGTGCAGGTGCCAATTCCTGTTGGAAATGAAATCTGCATCTCCATAAAGTTGGTCAGCAGGAAGCATGAAGTGCTCTAAAACTTCCTGGTATACGGCTGTGTTGACCTTGGACCTCAGGAAACACAGTAGACCAACACCAGCAGATGACATGGCACCCAAACCATCACTGAGTGTGGAAACTTTACACTGGACCTCAACCAACGTGGATTCTGTGCCTCTCGTCTCTTCCTCCAGACTCTGGGACCCTGATTTCCAAAGGAAATGCAAAATTTACTTTCATCAGAGAACATAATTTTGGACCACTCAGCAGCAGTCCAGTCCTTTTTGTCTTTAGCCCAGGCGAGACGCTTCTGACGCTCTCTGTTGTTCAAGAGTGGCTTGACAAAAGGAATGCGACAGCTGAAACCCATGTCTTGGATACGTCTGTGCGTAGTGGATCTTGAAGCGCTGACTCCAGCTGCAGTCCACTCTTTGTGAATCTCCCCACATTTTGAATGGGTTTTGTTTCACAATCATCTCCAGGGTGCGGTTATCCCTATTGCTTGTACACTTTTCTACCACATCTTTTCCTTCCCTTCGCCTCTCTATTAATGTGCTTGGACACAGAGCTCTGTGAACAACC
Organism: Gymnocypris eckloni scoliostomus; assembly: GCA_027564155.1. NCBI lineage: Eukaryota > Metazoa > Chordata > Actinopteri > Cypriniformes > Cyprinidae > Gymnocypris > Gymnocypris eckloni. The sequence goes on along the minus strand of CM050412.1, from coordinate 15,649,859 downwards.
AGCCTCTTTGCAATGACCTTTGTGTCTTGCCCTCCTTGTGCAAGGTGTCAATGGTCGTCTTTTGGACAACTGTCAAGTCAACAGTCTACCCCATGATTGTGTAGCCTACAGAACTAGACTGAGAGACCATTTAAAGGCCTTTGCAGGTGTTTTGAGTTAATTAGCTGATTAGAGTGTGGCACCAGGTGTCTTCAATATTGAACCTTTTCACAATATTCTTATTTTCTGAGATACTGAATTTGGGGTTTTCATTAGTTGTCAGTTATAATCATCAAAATTAAAAGAAATAAACACTTAAAATATATCAGTCTGTGTGGAATGAATGTATACATAATACAAGTTTCACTTTTTTAATGGAATTAGTGAAATAAATCAACTTTTTGATGATATTCTAATTATATCACCAGCACCTGTTTATGTGTTAATGAGTGGTTGAACAGTGTGTGTGTGTGAGAGAGAGAAAAAGAGAGAGTATACTATACTTCAGATTGTATTGAACCCCAAAAAAATACACGAGACAAACTCTAAATTCATAATGACTAAACTCCACAGTTCATGCTGATATTTTTCTTGTCTCTTGAGCTTTATTGTTTTTCTTGTATGTCTTTTAAGCCTGACGGTGTGTCAGTGAAGTAAAGCGACTACACACCCAACGAAGTCAGCTGTCTTTAAAGCCCAGAGACTGTACCCCAATGTCAAAGATAAACATTAGCTTTGTACACAAATATTTCCACTGCAAACTCCATCCTCCCTACACACGGGAACACATTTCAGTTTCAGAGAACAGCAGTGTCCAAGTTAAGCTGACATGTCACTGGGGCTTTTGGGCACATGCTGTTGATGGTCCCTGACTGTTTTGACGGGTGGCAAAACATTTTTGTGTTTTGTTGTGAGGTCTTTCTGGACAAGCGAAGCATTTAACTGCACCTGCTGTGCATCGATTCTCTAAACTGTCGTTCTATATCTGCTCTTCTGATAAACATAAATGCTGTGTTGTTCAAAAACACAGGACATATTTATTTTAGTTCTGTTCAGCAGTTAAATGTATTATTTATTTTACAGTTGATTAAATTTGTTTTACAAACAAATGCATTAACTTATTATTAGCATTATCATGGCAATCAAGTTTGTTTCTCCATCTGAACAGATTTGGGGAAATTTATTTTACATCAGTTGCTCACCAATGGATTCTCTGCAGTGAATGTCAGAGAGAGAGTCTAAAGAGCTGATTAAAACATCACAATAATCCAAACATTACTCTAGTCGATTAACTAACACATTTTGAAGCAAAATGCTGTGTGTTTGTTATAAACAAATCCATCATTAATACATCCTTAGCTTCAAACAAGTCCTCTATTCATAACATTGTATTATCCAGTGAAAAACTTGTTTTGTCTGAATCAGAAGAGATTCAAGCAATGTTTAAAAGCTAAAACAGTTCTAAACAAATATGTAAATGGATTTTGATCTGACAGCAAAAACAGGAGACGGACAGTTTTTTACTGGAAGAAGTAATAATATGGATTTCATTTTAATTTTGTTATTTTTTTGGCTAGAAGCAACGTTTTAAAGTTAAAGCGCCTTAGTGAATTTGTTTCTTGAAAACACACAACTTTTCGCTTCACAAAACATTAACTGATGTACTGGAGTCGAAGTTGTGGATTATTATGAAGTTTTATCAGCTGTTTGGACTCTCATTCTGACGGCATCCATTCACTACAGAGGATCGATTAGTGAACAAGTGATGTAATGCTAAATTTCTCAAATCTGTTATGATGAAGAAACAAACTCAACTACATCTTGGATGGACTGAAGTTGAGAACATTTTCATGATTTGTTTTTCATTTTTGGATGAAAATTAGTTTTTATATGTTTAAATGTATTAACATAAGAATTACAACATTTATTTATCTAAGTTAATATACATTTTGAAATATAATGTGATTTATGAACATGTTAATTAATTTGAGTATGTGACTGTGCACAATTTGTTCTGCTCTCTTCAAAACCTGCCTAGCAAAAACATGTCAGCAAACTGATGTCAGGAAACTCAAAACATGCAAAATGGCATAGTATTTCTGATAAAAAGCATGCAAGGCTCCCCTGACTCCTTTTTGCTGTTTACAAAGCCTATATGGCTGTCACAGAGACGAGTGTGATTTCTGAGGACAGCTATCTCTGTGACATCTGTCAGCCAGAAGTAACATATAATTTTTTATATTCAAATAAATAATCACACATAGCTGTGATTATAATGGAAGCCCAGCAAATATGAAATATCATTTATGCTACAGTTTGTATAAAGTCACATCCCAAAAAATTATAATATCATGAAAAAGGTCAATATTTTTGTCACTCATTTCAGAAAGTGAAACCCATATATTATAAAGATTCATTACACATAGATTTAAATATTTCAAACCTTTATTTCTTGAAATGTTGATGATTATGGCTTTCAGATAATGAAAACCCAAAATTCAGTAACTCAGAAAATTAGAATATTACATAAGATCAATACAAAAAAGGATATTTAAAAAAATGTCAGGCTTCTGAAAAGTATGTTCATTTCTAAGCACTCAATACTTGGTTTGGCCTCCTTGTGTATGAATTACTGCATCGATGCGGCGTGGCATTTGGTTAATCAGCCTGTGGCACTGCTCAGGTGTGATGGAAGCTCAGCTTGCTTTGATAGCAGCCTTCAGGTCATCTTTATTGTTGGGTCTGGTGTCTCTCATCTTCCTCTTGACAATACCCCATAGATGGTGTTCAGGTCAGGCGAGTTTGCTGGCCAATCAAGCACAGTAACACCATGGTCATTGAACCAGTTTTTGTTACCCTTGGCAGTGTGTGCAGGTGCCAATTCCTGCTGGAAAATTAAATCAGCATCTCCATAAAGCTTGTCAGCAGAAGGAAGCATGGAGTGCTCCTAAAACGTCATGGTAGATGGCTGCGTTGACTGTGGAATTCAGAAAACACAGTGGACCAACACCAGCAGATGACATGGCAGCCCAAATCATCACTGACTGTGGAAACTTCACACTGGAATTCAAGCAACATGGAGTATGTGCCTCTCCACCCTTCCTCCAGACTCTGGGACCTTGATTTCCAAATGACAAGAAACCTGTCCAAAAAATCTCCCAAAAAATGTGACTGGAACCTTTTCATCTGAAAAAAGGAATTTGGACCGATGAGCAACAGTCCAGTTATTTTTCTCCTTAGCCTAGATAAGATGCATCTGACGATGTTTCTGTTTCAGAAGTGGCTTGGTATCCCTTTTCCTGAAGATGTCTGAGCATGGTGACTCCAGCTTCAGTTCACTCCTTGTGAAGCTCTCCCAAGTGTTTGAATCGGCTTTGCTTGACAGTATTCTTAAGCTTGCAGTCCTCGCTGTTGCTTGAGAACATTTTCCTACCCAATTTCTTCCTTCCAGTCAACTTTGCATTAAATAGGCTGTGACACAGCACTCCTTGAACAACCACTCATTTCAGTAATGACCCTCTGTGACTTACCTTCTTTGTGGAGGGTGTCAATGATCGTCTTCTGGACCATTGCCAAGTCAGTGGTGTTCCCTGTTATTGTGGCTTCAAAGAACAAGAAATACAATTTATACTGTATGGATGGTAATTTATTGAAACTCAAATTTAAATATTCTAATATTTTGAGATACTGATTTTTGACTTACTGTCATTAGCTGTACGCTCTAATCATCAAAATAAAAAAAGAAGTGTTTTACTTTACATGTAATAAATCTAAAATATAGGACAATTTCCATTTTTGAAATCAGTTACAATTTGTACTTTTTTCACCATATTCTATTTTTTTTGATGTACCTGTAAACATGATAATAAGGGCATAAGAGCATATTGCACATGAAAGATTAAACATGGGGTAACTATTATATTACTATTATATTCAGAATCTGTGTTTCAGTGCAAGTAAAAGCACTACGTCTTTGTAATAATACACAATCAGTATATTTAGCTACACAAATTGTACAACTTCAAATAAATAAATAAATAAAACATCAAATTGTGATGAAACAATTCAATCAACTGACAGTTCTATTAAAACATGAATAATCCAAGAATCAGCTTTTCATTATTAACTGACGCCACGTTATTGTTATTGGCCAAACATTTTGAAAACAGTCTGCTGTTCTTCGGCTAGCTTTGACCTTAAAGCCTAAGTCATCTCTTTTCTATCTACCTTTTCAATAAAGGTGTTGGATTGTCTGTCATCAAATCCTGTGGAGTGCTTCATCACAGTTAACACCGTCCTTGATCTCTGACCCTGCAGCTATAGCAACGGTTTCTCTCTAACCTTCACTATAGCTTCTGAACTAAAGCATGATGTAAGTCACGTATTGTTGTCATAGTGAAGAAAAGCCAATAAGAAATTTACTTTCTACATTAATTCTACTTTCATGTACAGCATTTCTACTGAAAATAGCATGTCACAGATCCCACACACACACACTTTATTATATATTTTAAAATATAATTTATTCACATGATGGTAAAGCTGAATGTTCAGTATCATTACCCTAGTCTTCAGTGTCAAATGATCCTTCTGAGATCATTCTAATATGCTGCTCAATTATTAATAATAATTCATATTATTATCAATGTTTAAAACAGGTTTTCCTCTTTAATATTTTTGTGGTAACCATTTTTTCTTTGTTTGTTTTTGTGTGTGTGGGGGATTTTACTCAAATAGAAGGCTCAAGGTGCCAAAGAAAGCATTTATTTGTATTTTTTTATGTTCTAAATTGTAAATTGTATTTGCTGTTCCTTTTCTTTTTTCTTTCTTGTGAGAGGTATGGACTTTGCAGTTGTGCTGTTGTTTTGCTGCATGTTACCTTTATATCTATGTATTATCTTCTGCTTGGATTATAATTAAAATTGTGTGGAATACCTTCGTCTTCGTATGCCTTCCCTCTACACAAGCCTGACAGAAAACTGGACCTATATAAAATAATAGCATAGAAAATAATTTTCCACTGACTTTTTCATTAACTGTTCCCATCTGGTAGAATGACCTGCCTAACTCAATCCGAGCAGCTGAATCCTTACCCATCTTCAATAAACGGCTAAAAACACATATCTTCCATCTTTATTTGACCCTCTAACTCTAGCATTCTCTATTCTAATTTTATTTTATCTAAGCTGTCTTCTTTTTATTTAAAAACACAAACATTTGACCCTCTATCAATTGTATATTTATTCTCTAACTGCTAGCTTTTCTTGTAAAACTAACACTACATTTCATGTTTCTATATTTTACATACTTGTTTTCTAAAAATAGAAAAAAAAAGAAAACCTTCCTACATGTCCTGCGTTAGACTAACCAGGACTTGTAATAGCACTTGCATGTTGTTGCTCTTTTGTTGGTTTTGATTGCTTCTATAATGTCCTCATTTGTAAGTCGCTTTGGATAAAAGCATCTGCTAAATGACTAAATAAATAAATAAAATGTTGCTAGCCAACTACACTCACTATCTGAACAACGGCCTCTGCGCGTTTTCCCGAGCTAGACTAAGTGCCACCACACGAGCGCAGTTGTCTGGCCTCGTAATTTTTCAATGGTCATTGAAAAGGTCCTCGAGAGAGAGCCTCGCCGCCTTCATCAAGTGGGTGCTGGTGTCTTGAATCGCCGCTCACCGTGGACATCACGGATGATGACACCAGCCCCACTCTGGACCCAGAGCCCAGCCCACCATCACCCTGCTGCGCAGAACAAAAGCCTGAGCCCATTTCAGTCGGAGAGCCAGAGCCCATCACGACCGAGCCTGTGCCAGAGAGAGCGACAGAGCTGAGGATCGCCCCAGAGCCAAAGCCTCATATGATGTCTGACCAGGTGAGAGAGTCGGCAACTGAGCACTTCCTCCACCATGGCTCCTCCCTGCATCGGCTCCACCATGGGTCGCCTTCATGGCTGTGGCCTGGGTCCCACCTGACTCATCCTGCTCCAAGTCCCTTCTGTCTCCATCCTGGCTCCTCCCTACATCAGCTCCACCCTGGACTCTGTTTGACATCCTCCTCCGGAACCTCCACCAGAACCTACACTGGAACCTGTCTTCCTGCCAGCCCGTCGCCGTCCCCTGTCACCATCACGCATCCACCACTGTGTCCTCCTCCTAAGTCCCCCTCCGTCCTGCCCTTTGTTGTTTCCTGTGGCGCGAGTTCGCGCCTTCTGGTAAGGGGGCGATATGTCACTTTGAAGTTGTATTGTTGTTTTGCTGCGTGTTTGCCATCTATGGATTATCATCTGCTTGGATTCTAATTAAACTCTTGTGTGGTTTGCCTTTGTGTGCATTCTCTCTACACGAGCATGACATTTCTTTCATTTCCTTTTTTTGTATATTTATTTATGTATTTATTTATTCACTTACCCAAAGTTTCGATCGTATGGCTTTTAATTTTCCCCTCCCCCCTCCGCAAAAAAATTCAAATACAATTACAATATTACTTTCACTGTATTTTTGATCAAACAAATGCAGTCATATGACCTAATTAACATTTTTAAGAGTGGAAAACATTTAAAAAATATATCCTTATTCCTTAAGAATGTTACAAATTTCAGTAGGTTTTTAAAAACAGATAAAATAAGCCAACCTGCAGCCAAAGTCCCTCATTTTATTTCCAGCCCGAATCAGCCACAGTCCGGATCCTGCACTCAGTCACCTGTCAGAGGAAATTATGAGTCTGTCAGCTGCCCCGCTGGGTGGCAGTATGGATCTCACGCTGGGGGCAGCCAACCTTCCCTCCCTGCCACCTCATGCAGGAATTATGCAGCTTGTGAGATCTCATGGAGCCCTGCACTGCAGGATGGGTCACATCAGCTCAGATCAAGTCCATCAAGCTCAAGTGACATTTAAAATGCTGTGGAGAGCGCATGCATGAGAGATTATGATCATGGGATATCTTCTGCTGCATGCTGTATGCATTTTCGGTTTGGGGTCCGAGGCACCAAAGCTTTAAACAATTTGCTGAACCATGAGATTGATACAATCATCACATTTTATAGAATATAATAGATTGAATAGCCCCCTTTTTTATTTAGTCAGTTTGGTATAATTTTCAAATGGAATGCATTCATTCATTTTTCTATTGTTTGAAAGACTGCTGCAGTGAAAATCACTGTAAACAAAAGCAGCATAACTCTTTCTGTTTGATAAAAAAACAGAATTATATCTGTGTAGAGAGAAGATAATAATTTAATTTGTCTAATTGCTATTATTATTTATTTTGTAATAGTCAGTGGGACCCCAAACAACCAAAAGTCAATATCCAAATCCAAATGAAGAGCCAGTTGTTGACTGAAGGCACTAAAACAATACCGGCCTGCAAATGCTGACAGCATCTTGATTGGAAGAGACCATGGCATTATTATTATTTAATATTTTGCATGTTTTATACAAACTCCATTCTTTATTATAATTACAATGCATGAATTTCATACTGTAATTTATGGTATTTAGACCTCATATACCTTAATTACAACATTGTTTTATTTTGTTTTCATGTACAATGAACAGTCATTGATTAGCTTCACTTCCAGAGCTGAGATGAATTATTATTATAAAAATAAATGAATGAATAAATAAATACAATCTATCAACCAAGGTGCTTCAAACAAATGAAATATTTTCAGAGATTGCACTCATGCCACACACTTGCAAATCTGCTTATTTAAAAGTTATTATGGTACACACACATATATATCTTGGCCCCCAAGAAGCCGCGTTACCCGAGCGCCCGCTCTGTTCCAGGAGCTCAACGAGTGCACTCCAGAGCCCGCTCCGTTCCAGGGGCTCACCGAGTCCACTCCAGAGCCCGCTTCGTTCCAGGAGCTCATCGAGTCCACTCCAGAGCCTGCTCTGTTCCAGGAGCTCACCGAGTCCACTCCAGAGCCCGCTCCAGTCCAGGAGCTCACAGAGTCCACTCCAGAGCGCCCCCCACCATGGCCCATGGAGGCCCCTGATCCGCCATGGCCACCCGAGTCCCCTGATCTGCCATGGCCACCCGAATCACCTGATCCGCCATGGCGGCCTGAATCACCTGATCCATCATGGATGCCCGAGTCCCCTGATCCGCCATGGCCGCCTGAATCACCTGATCCGCCATGGCTGCCCGAGTCCCCGGCTCCACCATGGCCGCCCGAGTCTCCGGATCCAGATTTATGTCCATATTTCCATCTGAACAAAATTGAACATGTTTTTAGCTCCACTCATTGAACATATTAATGTAAAAGTGTCATTAAACATGCCATGCAAGTAGCAATCAAATGGTGCCATCGGAAGGTTTTCTTTTTTGCAACAATAGTGTTAATTAGAGTTTGTGGGGACATTTTTTTTTATATGGTATCCGTCTACAGTCTTACCTTTAGGTTACACTATAGGTTGTCCTCAACTTCATGTATTTCTTTCTGTCAAAGATTCCTCAGGCTCAGTGTCTGCTAGGTTTCTTTCGTGAGCCATGATCAAAAGAATGATTAAGAGTCTTCTGCAGAGTACACTTGAAAGTAATCCAAGTTATAACTTAAAATGTAGCAGTGATCCAAAGTTCAAGATCTTTAAAAAATATTTCAACTTTGGTGTGCATTTATTACATTGCAGTCAACTTGATACTGCATACACACATTAATTACTTTTTTTTATCTCAATCTCCTCCGGTTGAAGTCAGACTTATGGATTTTGGAAGATCTAAAGTGATTTACACAATGTCCAATGCATCAGAGCATTTTTAAGTTTGGACTGAACAAAGATGGAATGCTACTGCTGTACATTAAACAACGAAAGCAAAGGTACCCACTGAGAAAGAAAAAATAATAAAGCAGGCCCAGACTCACAGCAGGCACATTTTCCCAAGCCATTGATGACACTCCCAAAGCCCATTATTTCTCTACTGGAACTGTTTGAAACAATGATGAAGAACCATTGCCAGGTTTAGCCAAGAGTAACAGCCACAGCTTCAAGGAATTTTCATTTTCTCATGGGTTTCTCCCCATCCCAAGCTTCATCTGGGGAAAAAGAAGGCCAATACTTTGTTTTCTCTCCGTTTTCTAAATTGATTTGGCAACCATGAGATTGCAATGTGATATCAGAGATAAAATATTATGGCTGTTTCACTTTTTTCCCTTTTTAACAGTTGTGTACGGGTTCAGTAAAAGGTTTGCCATCAACATTCCCAAACAGTTTGCATGAACAGGCTGTGAGAAGAAAACTGCACCAAGAGCGGATATTTTAACCAGCCTGAGGTACAAAATGAATGTCTCAACCAAAAACTGCTCCCGAAACACTTTTGGCCATTACAACCATAATTCCAGCAAAATTACATATTTCAAAATGCATTTTAATTCACTGGCACATTGAGAGGAAAATGTCTTCAGAGAATGAGAAGACCGAGGTCACAATCTGAAATCTGAAGAGCTGGATTCTAATGTGTTTTATATGTGTAATGCAAACCTAGCATAATGCATTAGAGATGCACAGACCGTGTGTGTGTGTTTGAGCACTGAGGACTGATCGTGCGTTGTATGAGAACTGAAGATGTGGAGCGTGCGCGAGAGAGAGCACTTCTATCAGCACAATTCTGCCATTACCACCTTTATTGGACAACAAATTGTGACTCCCGGGAAAAACGGGACATCTGGTCACCCAGTCCCTAACCCTTCGGGTGCTGAGGTCATTGTTTGTTTTGGTAACCTATCCATCCACTGCGGCTGCCATACTGAGACATGAAAACGCTCCTTATCCAACGACAGAGACGCACAATTTGAAAGACGATACAGTTAACTTAGCCTATAGGATGTAATTTGAATGTCCGGTAGTCCTCAAATAAAAATTTTGTCCCATCTTGTCTTGTTAACGAAGACGCTGCATAACTTTCATCATAGTTTTTAATCAACAGATGTTAGTTTTAGCTTGTTAATGTCTCGTCCTAGTCACAGAAAAAATTTTCATTGACGAATATTTTTCGTCATCATTTTCGTCTACGAAATTAACACTGTTCCAAACCGCCCCTGGTCACACCTAGGAGTTGATTTCATCACTGAACTGCCTTCCTTGGATGGTAACACATGTGTTCTAGTAGTCATTGCTCAATTCTGCCGACTTCTCACCCTCGAGGGTCTGCCCACAGCTATGGAAATCGCTGAGATTGTGTTTAACAACATATTCAGATATTACAGGATTCCAGAAGGCATTGTTTCAGACCGTGGCCCACAGTTTATTTCCAGAGTATGGAGGGCCTTCTTGCTCCTAGGTCTGACCATAAGCCTCTCGTCTGGATACCATCCTCAGTCTAATGGGCAGATGGAGAGGAAGTCGGACATTTTCTGAAAACCTCCTGCCATGGCTACCAGAACTCTTGGAACCAGTTCCTAGGCTGGGTGGAGTACGCAACAGAACTCGCTTCGCCAACCATCTACTGAACTCACTCCCTTCCAATGTGTTCTCGGTTAACAGCCGCCCCTATTGCCCTGGTCGGGGGAACCGTCTGACGTCCCATCTGTTGATTTATGGTTCCGAGAGATCGAGAGGGTCTAGGACGCAGCTCATCATCAGCAGCGGGCAGTTCACAGAACCAAGATGACAGCAGACCTTTGTAGGGCTGAAAACTCCATCATACCAACCTGGTCAGAAGGTCTGGCTGTTCACCCGGGACATCAGGATGTGCCTGCCCTGCAAGAAAAACCCCTTCACTATCATCAAGCAGATAAATCCAGTCACTTATCAACTTCAGCTTCCCTCACAGTACAAGATTCACTCGTCTTTCCATGTCTCACTACTCAAACCTTATCATCTCCTTGTGGAGCGTATCATTACTCATCATCAGAGGTGTGTGCTATCTCCCGTTTCCATCCTACGATCTCCAGCGAAACAAGAAACTAAGTTATAATCTCTAACTATCTAATAACTGACACTGTCTGAGTCTCTTTCCATGACAGGTGCTTAATGTGACTATTATGTGGGGATTTTGAAGGGTGTTATTTTGTTGATTACCATTTACTCACAGCGATGAGAGAAGTATGTGGTTTGTTAAGGAATGAGCTTACAACAGAAGACTCTATAAATGTCAAGCTTCAATTAATAAGCAAACAATCTACTATTTTGAATAAAAAGCAGCATGAATTTAAACAACTCTCCCCACAGTAATAACTTAATTTAGAGAGACTGGTGGGTGAAGATAACTCAATGACAGGGGTCTGTTCAGTTAGCTTTGGTTGTAATAAGTGTTTTTGGTGGTATGTGTTCTCTGACAAGCACTGGAGGAACTGTGTAGTAGCACTTCTGAGCTGTGTAGGAGGGTCAGGGACAAAGATGGAATGGGAAAGTACATGCTAATTTCAAAAATATATTAATCCTGCAACTCTATCAGTCGTCATTCTGAATGGTTTTATTTTGTCACATTTCACCTGCCCCCACACGTTTGCTATTTCTTGGTTTCAACCTGCTTCAGCAGATTTTTTAGTTCCCCTCCGGGAACTCGAGCTGCGTCAGAAAAAGCTAGGGGAACGTCTTTAGCTATATCCAACTCTGAATCATGTGTAATCAGTCCAATTGATGGCAAGACGTCATGACCAGGAAGCTTAAATGCACGTGAGGTGCAGCCGGCGCCAGCATTTCTGTCATTCAGCAAAGCTCTCTGTGTGTGTCAGTCGCGATCTATGTTCTGTGAGTCTTATTTACTGTAGTATTGTCAGTTACACAAGCATCAGCTCCAGCATGTCAAAAGCAAGTGCTAAGACAAATAAGGGCGAAAGCAGATGGCGTTATAGACTGTGTGTTCCTTCCTGTCCATGCTATGTCACGAGCGGGGATACACACACTCTGTGCATGGTCTGCTTGGGAGTGAAGCACGCAGAGTCGGCTTTTGAGGGAGCTGACTGTCCGCATTTTGAATGGTTGCCACTGCGTATGCTTCGCTCTCGGAATACTCTCTTCGAGGAGGAGTCTTCACCAGCATTCCTCACGGTGCTGGCCCAGCTTCTGCCGAGGCAGAGCGGCAGCTGCACTTGTGGGGTACGCAGTTGGATCTGGATTAATGGAATGGAATGAATGGAGACGGGTAAGTCCCTACCTTCTTCCTCACCTGCCAGATCCATTGCCCACTCTCTGGGATCGGAAGCCCATTCTGTGGTTTATTCTCCCTAGGGAGCGGGCTCTGCGCTTCTCCTATCTTCCTCCGAGGAGGTTGATGTGGAGAGTGTTGAGTATTCGCCCCATCAATCCCCACAGTATGAGGAGCTATTAGATGTAGTTAAACATCGATTGGCCTGCCGAGAAACAGGCTGAACCACAGAAGACTAAACTCGATGAACGCTTTCTGCGTACTAAGCTGCTACCGCGGAGCCCGAGCATGCCTTTTTTTTTCGTTCTCCACACCAAGGTATCGAGATCATGGAGGAAACCTTTCTCTGTCCACTCAAACACTTTGACTGTTGCTTTTAGCCCAAGCCGAGTATGGTTCTCGGACCTGATTTCTCTTATCGACGGCTTTCCATGGGACATTCCCATCAGGAGGGATCTCCTCTCACAGGTGGAGGACATGATCCTTCACACCCGCCTGGAGTTGTGGAAGCTGTGGGTGTGGCCCCTGAGGGGGCACAACTCATAGCCTCTGGTCTCTCAACCGAGGTTGTTGAAACCATCCTCCAATCTAGAGCTCCCTCACTGTATGCACTGTAGTGGAGGCTCTTCACTTCATGGTACAGAGACCACCAGCTCGACCCAGTTAACTGCCTGATTGGTACAGTGCTGGAGTTCTTGCAGGTCCGTTTTTCCGCATGGTTAACCCACTCCACCCTGAAGGTCTATGTGGCGTCGAAAGCGGCCTACCATGCCCCTCTTGGAGGCCAGTCAGTGGGCAAGGACCCCCCTGGTTACATGTTTCCTCCACGGTGTGATGAGGCTCAGGCCTCAAGTACTATCTCGTGTCCCTCCTTGGAACCTCGCTGTGGTGCTAGAGGCTCTCTGTAGGCATCCATTTGAGCCTATCGAGGAGATATCAGATCGTCTTCTTTCTTTAACCTGTTAGCCTGCAGCAGGACGTCAGTGCACTGAACGCTCTTGTTTACAAATAGATTAGATGAAACAGGAAAATATAATCTTGACAAACTATATATCATTCTGAAGGTCTAATCCTCAAGCATCGACGACAGATCGCTGTTTTTCGATGGAAAGCTTATAAATAATGTATTTGCTCAATTGTGTAAGCAGTACACATCAAAACATCCATAATAAAAAGCAGTACATACCAGATTCATGTAATATTGAGTCACAAACGCATCCACTGCTGTAAAACCCAGTTTAGTTAGAGAGGTAAGGGGTCCATGGAACAACATCACATCTAGCACTTTAGTCCAACAACGCAATATCATTGTTATATGGATGGATGTTCCTTTGTTTACGTCTCCTTTCTTCACGAATAGTTATTGTTTGTATGGAATAGCTCAAGCTCAAAAAACGTCATCTTGGTTGTAAAAAAACACATGGTTTTCTAGTATACAGTGTTACACACAGAAAGAGACAAAAAAGCGGAAAATCATTCATTTGAATTATGCCGCTCTCTCGCGAGGGCTATGATGCTGCACGCTGTGACGAACCTGTCATCTGATAGAGGAGTAACTTAGCAATCCTTTTTGGAGAAAATAAACCTTTTTTTCAAAATAAAATTATAATTATTTATTTAATTATTTAGTCATTTAGCAGACGCTTTTATCCAAAGCGACTGACAAATGAGGACATTATAGAAGCAATCAAAACCAACAAAAGAGCAACAACATGCAAGTGCTGTTACAAGTCCTGGTTAGCCTAACGCAGTACACGTGGGAAGGATTTTTGAAAATGAAACAGTGTTAGTTTTACAAGAAAAGCTAGCAGTTAGAGAATAAATATAAATTGATAGAGGGTCAAATGTGTTTGTGTTTTAAATAAAAAGAAGACAGATTAGATAAAATAAATGTAGAATAGAGAGTGCTAAAGTAAGAGGGTCAAACAAAGATGGAAGAGATGTGATATAATATATGTTTATATGTTTTTGTGGTGAATGAGGGCCATGAATGCCTATGAATGACTATATGGCCCATATCTGTATGATTATCATCTGTATTACCCGCACATCAGTGTGTGTTTACTGACATATTAACAGCAATCATGTGACAGCATTTGTGTGAATGTCTGGCAATATCAGTGTATGTCTGGCAATCAGAGTATGTACTAAATACAATACTACATACAAAGCTATTTTTTATCTTTGTATTATTCAAATTATTCTTATTGTATGTTTTAGTGGTCAAGTAAATCACTTAGATGATATATAATAGTCTGTCCATAATAATTGTATAATTGAAATACATACAGTGGTATGTATAATGACCAAAAATAGTGTAATAGTTTGTAGAACTTTTCAATACATTTGGTCATATACATTCTATATATAGTCTCAGGAAAATCTAATTGTTTATGGTCTCTTCTTGAGATTTGAAATATAAACTTTCTTATAAATATAAACTTGAAGTATAAATGAGAAATGTGACTTTAAACTGATTACTGTTCTGGATTGCTCCAGGACCAATTTCGTGTATTTTTTATAAAATACTTTTATTTATTTATTATTATTCAGTGAGATACATTTTTTTCAATGCACTTCAGTCTCTATTACTTTTTATATTTTTTGAGAATTATCAACTCTGGATGATGGATAGTAAAGCACAAAGGGTCTTTTTTCCAAAGACACAAAAATTGTGTGTAGCACACTGAAGTAAGCAACTGTTATAATTTTAAGCTAAGTAGGTCCTTTTCAACTGTGAGTCCCAAAATGGGGAGTGCTGGCTAACAGGTTAAAGACAATGTTCCTTATAGCAATTTCTTCCCTAAAGGGAGTTGCGGATCTGCAGGCCCTCTCTGTGGCCCCTTCCTATCTCGACTTTGCGCCCGGTCTGGCCAAAGCTTCTCTGTACCCTCGTGTGGGGTATGTCCCTAAGGTCCCCTCCTCTACACCACGGCCTGTCGTACTCCAGGCTTTTTGACCACCTCCCTTCAGCGAGCCTGACCAGATGAGGCATCGTTTTATGTGTCCAGTGCGAGCACTGGACGCTTACGTCCACAGAGCTGCCCTGTGGAGAAGGGCGGACCAAATGCTGGTATGCTATTGTCCCCCTAAGAGGGATCTTCCTGCTTCCAATCGGACCCTCAGCTGGTGGATAGTTGATGCCTTTACAGTTGCCTATGAGTCCTATGAATTCCCCTCACCATTGGGGGTCAAGGCTCACTCGAAAAGAAGTGTGGCGGCCTCCAAGACCTTTCTGGCAGGTGTTCCTATGCAGGGCATATGCAACACTGCGGGATGGGCTACGCCCCTCGTGTTCGTCAGGTTCTATGACCTAGATTTGCGAGCCACCCCTAGCTCATCTGTTCTCTTGCCATAGCTGTGCCCTCCCACACTAGGCAGGGATTTGAAAGTCTGGTGGTGTGGACATCTTCTACCCCAAGTGTTTTCCAAGCTCGAGTTCCCGGAGGGGAATATCCCAGGTTATGTATGTAACCATGGTACCCCGAGGGAACGAGACGCTGCATCACAGGGCCATACTTCCGGCATTTCTACTAGAGCTATGCTTCATTCCTAGAAACTGGTGCTGGCTGCACCTCACATGCTTTTATGGTCATAACATCACCCGCACCATTTGAGCCTATCGAGGAGATATCAGATCGTCTTCTTTCTTTAACCTGTTAGCCTGCAGCAGGACGTCAGTGCACTGAACGCTCTTGTTTACAAATAGATTAGATGAAACAGGAAAATATAATCTTGACAAACTATATATCATTCTGAAGGTCTAATCCTCAAGCATCGACGACAGATCGCTGTTTTTCGATGGAAAGCTTATAAATAATGTATTTGCTCAATTGTGTAAGCAGTACACATCAAAACATCCATAATAAAAGCAGTACATACCAGATTCATGTAATATTGAGTCACAAACGCATCCACTGCTGTAAAACCCAGTTTAGTTAGAGGTAAGGGGTCCATGGAACAACATCACATCTAGCACTTTAGTCCAACAACGCAATATCATTGTTATATGGATGGATGTTCCTTTGTTTACGCCTTTCTTCACGAATAGTTATTGTTTGTATGGAATAGCTCAAGCTCAAAAACGTCATCTTGGTTGTAAAAACACATGGTTTTCTAGTATACAGTGTTACACACAGAAAGAGACAAAAAAAGCGGAAAATCATTCATTTGAATTATGCCGCTCTCTCGCGAGGGCTATGATGCTGCACGCTGTGACGAACCTGTCATCTGATAGAGGAGTAACTTAGCAATCCTTTTTGGAGAAAATAAACCTTTTTTTCAAAATAAAATTATAATTATTTATTTAATTATTTAGTCATTTAGCAGACGCTTTTATCCAAAGCGACTGACAAATGAGGACATTATAGAAGCAATCAAAACCAACAAAAGAGCAACAACATGCAAGTGCTGTTACAAGTCCTGGTTAGCCTAACGCAGTACACGTGGGAAGGATTTTTGAAAATGAAACAGTGTTAGTTTTACAAGAAAAGCTAGCAGTTAGAGAATAAATATGCAATTGATAGAGGGTCAAATGTTTGTGTTATTTTTAAATAAAAAGAAGACAGATTAGATAAAATAAATGTAGAATAGAGAGTGCTAAAGTAAGAGGGTCAAACAAAGATGGAAGAGATGTGATATAATATATGTTTATATGTTTTTTGTGGTGAATGAGGGCCATGAATGCCTATGAATGACTATATGGCCCATATCTGTATGATTATCATCTGTATTACCCCGCACATCAGTGTGTGTTTACTGACATATTAACAGCAATCATGTGACAGCATTTGTGTGAATGTCTGGCAATATCAGTGTATGTCTGGCAATCAGAGTATGTACTAAATACAATACTACATACAAAGCTATTTTTTATCTTTGTATTATTCAAATTATTCTTATTGTATGTTTTAGTGGTCAAGTAAATCACTTAGATGATATATAATAGTCTGTCCATAATAATTGTATAATTGAAATACATAGTGGTATGTATAATGACCAAAAATAGTGTAATAGTTTGTAGAACTTTTCAATACATTTGGTCATATACATTCTATATATAGTCTCAGGAAAATCTAATTGTTTATGGTCTCTTCTTCAGATTTGAAATATAAACTCTCTTATAAATATAAACTTGAAGTATAAATGAGAAATGTGACTTTAAACTGATTACTGTTCTGGATTGCTCCAGGACCAATTTCGTGTATTTTTTAGAAAATACTTTTATTTATTTATTATTATTCAGTGAGATACAATTTTTTCAATGCACTTCAGTCTCTATTACTTTTTATATTTTTGAGAATTATCAACTCTGGATGATGGATAGTAAAGCACAAAGGGTCTTTTTCCAAAGACACAAAAATTGTGTGTAGCACACTGAAGTAAGCAACTGTTATAATTTTAAGCTAAGTAGGTCCTTTTCAACTGTGAGTCCCAAAATGGGGAGTGCTGGCTAACAGGTAAAGACAATGTTCCTTATAGCAATTTCTTCCCTAAAGGGAGTTGGGGATCTGCAGGCCCTCTCTGTGGCCCCTTCCTATCTCGACTTTGCGCCCGGTCTGGCCAAAGCTTCTCTGTACCCTCGTGTGGGGTATGTCCTTAAGGTCCCCTCCTCTACACCACGGCCTGTCGTACTCCAGGCTTTTTGACCACCTCCCTTCAGGGAGCCTGACCAGATGAGGCATCGTTTTATGTGTCCAGTGCGAGCACTGGACGCTTACGTCCACAGAGCTGCCCTGTGGAGAAGGGCGGACCAAATGCTGGTATGCTATTGTCCCCTAAGAGGATCTTCCTGCTTCCAATCGGACCCTCAGCTGGTGGATAGTTGATGCCTTTACAGTTGCCTATGAGTCCTATGAATTCCCTCACCATTGGGGGTCAAGGCTCACTCGAAAAGAAGTGTGGCGGCCTCCAAGACCTTTCTGGCAGGTGTTCCTATGCAGGGCATATGCAACACTGCGGGATGGGCTACGCCTCGTGTTCGTCAGGTTCTATGACCTAGATTTGCGAGCCACCCCTAGCTCATCTGTTCTCTTGCCATAGCTGTGCCCTCCCACACTAGGCAGGGATTTGAAAGTCTGGTGGTGTGGACATCTTGTACCCCAAGTGTTTTCCAAGCTCGAGTTCCCGGAGGGGAATATCCCAGGTTATGTATGTAACCATGGTACCCCGAGGGAATGAGACGCTGCATCACAGGGCCATACTTCCGGCATTTCTACTAGAGCTATGCTTCATTCCTAGAAACTGGCGCTGGCTGCACCTCACATGCTTTTATGGTCATAACATCACCCGCACCTGGCATCTCGCCATCAATTGGACTGATTATACATATGATTCAGAGCTGTATATTGCTGAAGACGTTCCCCTAGCATGTTATGATGAAGTGTCTCATTCCCTCAGAGAACCATTGTTACATACGTAACCTGGGACGTTTTCAAAACGTATTTTTGTAGGAGATATTTTGAGTTGTCTCAACTTCAGTTTTATAAACTTATAAAGTTGAGAAAACTCAAAAATCGGCTGAAGCTGGTTGCCTTAAATATTTAAGTTCTCTCAACTTTAGATTTGTTTGCAGCACTGTAAAAAACATTAAAACAAAAAGTTGAGCAAACTTAAAACGTTTAAGGCAATCAGCTTCATTCAGTAGACTTTTCTCAACTAAGAGTTTTCTAAGTTCTAATATTTCTAAGATTTGTAAAAAATCTCCATAAAATAATTGCTCAAATATTTTCTTTTAATTTATATTTTTTGATTACAGTGTACATACCTAACACGTACTATGCACGCATGTTTAATATGGGTGTTCCAATTGATCGGTTACCGATCACTATCGGCCGATAATAGCTTGGGGATGTTTGTCTCTAAAAAGGCCGATCTCAAAAAAAATATCTCTAGCTGATAACACGCGTGCCGTGAGAGGTTTAGCACGACATGCAGCAGCACTGTCTCAGTCTCTGTCTGGCTCGGGTGAAAATTATAGTGCTGAAGGTGAAATAAAATTTATATTTATTCATTAAATAACATATAAAGTAATTTAAAGTTTTATGTGAGACATCATTTTATAAACAGCCTGTGTGAATTACCGCTTGTGCTTTCTCTCTCAAAAAGTGAAAATTGCTTCAAATCACATCGCGTCTGCATTATAAGCAAGCTGCGCACTGCATTGTTAACACAGGAACTGTCACTTGCAAAATCGAGGCAGTGTCACATCGTTACTAATGTTTAAAAATAGCTTTTCTTGTTCATTCTTGCCAGTGTTTAACCAACCTGCTCATGCAGGTTCACATTACTCCAAAAGTGGGGTTGCACAGGCTAATCGACTAGTCGACTTCAGTGCTTTGCCATGACGCTTTAAGCTTGAAGTTGACTAGTCATTGGTCCTATAGAGGGCGCAATAGGATAATAAATCCACATTTACGCTCTGTTTCCAAACAGTTAAAATTACAAACTAATTCATACTAATGCATTCAATTTTGTTGTACTCGTAAAATGACAATAAAGTTATTCATTCATTCATACTCTGAATGCGCTCCACTAGACGTATGATTATATTGCTGGATGCTCGAAATTGAATGTCAGAATGCACGTTTTAAACAGCTTATTGTACAGGTAAGTTAATCACATTCTAATCTAATACGCTGCTGCACTGTAACGCACACACATAGGCTACAGACCGTAGCGTGTACAATACATCATGCGCAGATCACGTGCACAGAATCAATCAGCGCGAAAATGTATTGTCAACACTGTTCTGTGATTTCTCTGTAAAATAGCTTAGAAACTGAAAAGTTCAAGCATATATTTCTTAATAACTAAATCCCACAGCTTCAATACTAGTAGAGAGATGCTGCCAGGTAGAATTACTTCACACACACAATTGCTCTCACTAATGCATTCATTCATATGAATGTAATCTTTACTATACTACTTATCTGTATCAGAATAACCAGAAGATCAAAATAAGCTATTATAGGTGCAATAGTCACATGGGCAGCGCTGTGTCGTATTTCATAGCTCTGTACAAGGTGTTTGTCACAGCTCCAGACTTATGTTTATTAATGACGTCATCAACGACTTCGACTTGACTTTCATCACATAAAAGTCTCGCTCATCATTTTAAAAGATCAGAGTGTTCTGCATGAGGTTGCCGTCCAGTAGTGCTTTCCAGGAGTGGTGTGTCTGCAGCAGTGCAGAGATAGTTTCCGCACCGAGTCTATCTTTTTTGTTCTGCAGGTAGGAAATTAAAGTGACAACGCATTGTTTGCGGTAGATATGAACATGGATTGACATGAAAATGTAGTAACTACACTATAAATGCATATAATTAAAGTCTACTGTGTTTCAGAGTCATCACATGTGGCTTTTTGGCTAGGCTTAAAGGAAAATAGCACTTTTAGATGAAAAAGGCAATAATAGATGGCACTCATGGAGGTATGGAAAGCAAAGTTCTTTATGAACTGCAGGATTGTTTGTAATAAAGATTTAAATGCAAACGGAAATTAATTAGAGCTGACTGTTTCTGCCAGTCTTAACTTAATTTAGAATGTTTGTGATAACATAAGAAAATTAGTTTAAATGTTTTGCCACTTGCTTGAGCAACTATAAATCTAGAAGTAGCCTAAATGCAAAAATAAAAAGCATTGAATAATGTATTTCTTATAGTCATTGCATTTAAACATGTCTATAAAGATTGTATTACTGTAAAAGTAAAAAAAAAGAATCATGATGAAAAAGCATTGTCAGTACAATGTTTGGCTTTGAAATTAAAATAATCGATACATTTTGTGTTTGTGGAAAACAGATGGATCAGCAGTGGACTCCTGTGAAATCAGGCTTGTGCTGTGTATGTAAGCTTGTCTGCAACAATTGCACAATTGTAAAAACAAAAATTCACTGGATGATCAAACATTTAGGTGAGATAAATTTATATTTTTGAAAAATATAAAACAATGCCCCCTCCATCCCTCAAATAAAACAATCCTCTCTTACAGGAGTCACCTAAGAGGGTAATTCGTCACATTTTCAAAAATGAAATTCAGGCAATTAATAAATGTCTACAAATACTGATTGAGTATTACTATAAATAATTATACATGATAAAAATATGGCTTTAAAAAGATCGGTATCAGTGATTGGATCAGCAGATACTACTTTCTGTGATCGGCAATCGGTGATTGGCCTCAAAAATCCTGATCGGAACACCCCTAGTGTTTACACGGAAACTATAACATTTTCAAAAACTAGCACTTTGAAACCCATTTTCCAAAAGTATGTGTTTTCAGTCCCTAAAACGCTGTTGTCATGTGAACAAACAAGCAAAACGCATAAAAAAAAGTTTCCCGTTTTTGGGTGAAAACGTTGTCGGTAAACGGCCCCTGAATCAAGACTGAGATCAGAACAAGGATGAAGGTTTATGCAGCTGACCATTGGTTTCACGTTAGAGTCCAAGGCAAGACTGACATCTGAGTTCACGAGTTCGCCTGTCAATCCAGTCCTGATGGTTAATGGTAAACGAACTAGGCTCCTCCTGAACCTATTTTTGGAAATTCATTAAGTTGAGCCAGATTCAAGACTGAGACTTGAATAGAGTCTTAACAGTTCAGATGGTGTACATATACTTTGCTTTTGGGGAAATAAGTCTGATCTCGCATCAGTATCCAAGTCAAGGCCGAGACCTGGGTAGACTTAGTCAGAGTAAAGACAGAGACCTGATGTATCTGAACAATTCAGCCAGTGTAAATATGCTTTTTAGTGGGAAATTAAGCTGCCCCAACAAACATTAGATGTCCAGCCGACGCGCAAATCAAGTGTAAATTGTGTCGGTAGCTTCAGGACAGAGCCGATCCTCCCTATACGCAGAATACGCAAGCTGCCTAGGGCCCCTAAATATTCTTGCTCTCAAAGATGACTTAATTTTAGTTTTGTTTTAGAATTTGGCCAACGGCTATGAAAACATAAATGATATTTTTTGTAATGCGATACTGTTGCCCTTTCTACGTAAAAATCAGTCAAATCATGTAACTTGAATGTCGTAAAGTCTCTTGATCGAGACTAAAACAATGAGTTGAAAACATAGCGAGCCACAGAAGAGACACTGTTTCTCGAGCACTTTCTGCAAGCGTGATTCAATCTACGAACTGTGTTACATTGGTGCCGAAACCCGGGAGGAAGGAGAGACACGCTGTCAGAGAGCCCTCGCTGCTGAGGAGGATCGCTGCGCTGAGGAGGTCGGGCAACAGAAAGAAGCGGAAACCGCCAGTGGCTGCCCCGAGGCGGTGGTGCTGGAGCAAGAACAGGTGGGACGGAAGGCTCGCTGCTGTGCTCCAGGGTCGAGGAGGGGTGGCTGCCGTCCGAGAGGGAGGGGAGGAGTCAGCGCCGTTCGCCAGGAGGCCGGAGCCTGCTACCATCCGCCATGTTTGGGGAGGAGCAGGAAACGAGGCACTCGCTGCCGGCTGCCCTGGACCGGAGGAGCCATCGCCATTCGCCAGGAGATGGAAGAGCGTCGGGCCGTCCATCAAAGATGTCCAGTACCATCGCATGGCACCGCGAGTGAGAGCCTTTCAGCTGGATGAGGACCAAGTGGTAGTCTATCCAGGAACAGGACTAATTTATTTATTTTTTTACATTCAAACACTTTAATAATAAAATCAACAAACACAAAAGAAAAGTGACAGCCCCTCACGGACGACTGCCGCACACAAAATACAAAATAAAATCCAGGCCTGGTCCTCTCTCGTCTTTCATTGTCGTCGCTCCTCCTTTTTTCCTTCCGGAGCTCCACCGTGGGACTCAAGACCGGTGAGTGGTGCAGTTGTCGCTCATCATCATTTACTCCACTGGCCTCGCTCCATTCCCATGGCTCTCGACCCTGCCCCACTCGTCACAATAGGCATATGTATTCTAGTGTAATTGGTTACAAGCCATATTTAGTTTGTAAAATAAAGAAAACAAACAAAATGTGCTTTCCATCTTGGTTTGCATAAACCTCATCCTGAAAAGTAGAAAACACAGTGGTACTGTCTGCTTGTCACACAGACATGAGAACTATATTTATATAGAAACCTTTTAAGTGCCCGGTTTTAAGTGTTTAAATTGTGGCTTATGATTTTCGACAATAAATGCATTATATACATTTATTTGGAATAATTCAGCACATATCAGAAGATAAAAAACAGCACTAGTAGTACGGGAAATGTTGTATAAATTATTGTGCAGACCCTTTGGCTTTGGTCTTGAATCCCAGTTTAAAAACCCTTGCACTATAGCACAGTGTGTTCTTTTCATTATCGTGCATGCAGATATTTGTGCACATGATCAGTTGACTATTGCATGTTAATTGCAGAGATTTTTTCCCCCAGTCTTTTCCAACGGGTGAACAATGTATGGACCCAACTAAACTAAATTGTTTGTCATTTGTTCTATAGTTTTTGTGGTAATATAACAACTATAGTAATATAAACAAATTACTTTACCCAAAACTGTACTAAGTTTTATACAACTATGGGTATATTACACTACAATTGTCACGGCCGGTGAGAGGGATCACCGTTAATCAGAGTCTGGGTCCAAATGCAGGGAAAAAGGCTTTAATAAATAACCAAAAGGCCAACACGGCCAAAAAACAAAACAATTAGGAAACTGGGATACATAAAATGGCAGCACAGTGCATGTATCCCCAGCGTACTGCTCACAGAGACAAACAAATTCACATCTGCAATTTAGCCAGCCAGAGGGACGGGAGTGAGGCGTATAAATAGTCCAAGATGATGGAGAACAGCTGAGGAGTGTGATGAGAGGCATGTGTGTGTGGTTAAGGGAAATTAGTCCAGGAGAAAGGGAGATAGCGACCTCTGGTGGTGAGAGGGAGGAGCGCCAGGCCTGGACTCATGACAACAATAAACACTAAAGTATACTACATCTTTTATTACAGTTTATCAGTTCACTATAGTTAATACTACAGTATGAGCATTCATTAACAAAGTGTTGAAAATACTATAATATACATTATTATACAGTTTACTATAGTATTTACTTCATGTGGGGAGTGAAGATTCTTATGTTTTCATGTTTTTTGTTCAAACACACAGTGTCTTTAAGTTAATGTTCAAGTACAAATAGAAAGTACATTGAAATAAAAATTAGATTTAATTGAATGCAGCCTAAGAGTGTTTATTTTGTCCAAAAACAGCATAAATGACGTCTAAATGAAACTACAGTTGACCTTATAAGGAATTGAAAATACGTCCACAAGGACCACATTTTAACTACATTTTTGTAGACGTCGATAATGGACATCCAAAAAACGTCATAAAAAGACGTCATAAAAAACTTTCCTTCTTGCTCTTCAGGCGACATCTATTTAATGCCTGACAAAGACATTGAAAAGACGTTGTTTGGACGTACTTTTGCTCAGTGGGTCAGTGTCCGAATCAATAACGAGACATGAATAGATTTAGCCTGATTCAAGACAGAGACTTCAAGAGACAGATACATAAAGGGTTTAAACAATGTGGAGGGTGTAAACAATTCAGACAGAGTAAATATATGTTGATTTGGGAAATTAAGTCTGGATTTACATTCATGTCCAAGTGTCTGATTCAAGACAGATATCTTAAGATCATCTCAACGAGTTAGACAATGTAAATATGACAATGACAATGAAAATGTGTCTCTTAGGGGGAATGATGCCTGGCTTTTTGTTCAGTGTCTGAATCAAGGCTGAGACCAAAGTAGGCTCATTCTCAGTCAAGACCGAGACCTGAAGTGTAACTGAATGATTCAGACAGTGTACATACTGTATGCATTTCTTCTGTGAGAAATTAAGTCTGGTTTCGCATCAATGTCAAGGCTGAGATCTGATGTGTATCTGAACAACTATGCTTTCCTTCGGTGGGAAATGAAGCCTGGTTTCGTATCAGTGTCCAAGTCAAGGCCGAGACCGGAGTTGACTTAGTCCAAATCAAGGCCAAAACCTGAAGTCTATCTGAACAGTTCAGCCAGTTTAAATGTGCTTTCCTTCGGTGGGAAATGAAGCCTGGTTTCACATCCGTGTCCAAATCAAGAACGAGACATAAGTATGAGCCTGATTCAAGACAGAGACTTCAAGAGCTTTGAGTTCTATTTAAGACAGAAATCTAAAGGGAACAATTCATACAGAATAAATGTTAACGCTTTTCCACTGCGTGGTATGACTCGGCTTGGCACGGCTCAGTTTGGCACGGCACGGCTCGGCTTGCGTTTCCACTGCGGTTTAGTAACACTTTAGAGAGGGCGAGATTATTCACATGTCATTATGGTCAACAGACAGTGAAACAGACAGTGAAAAAAGGTGCGGTCATTCAAATGTAATCCTATAAATAACTGTGTGTAAATATAATTTTCCTTGGGGAGAATGAAACCTGGTTTCACATCAGTGTTTGAGTCAAGACCGAGACCTTAGCTGATTTAGCCCGAGTCAAGACTGAGGACTGAGCATGTTGAGTCTGAGACTAGTCGAGGCCGAGACCAGAAGAAGGTTGAGTGTGAATGAAGACATAAACCTTAAAAGAGCCTGAATAATTCAGAACTTCTGCAGCACACACACAGTGTGCCTTGAGCAGTCCGGTCTTCAGTACTGCAACACTGATGAAAATGATAACAAATTTGGATGAGATTGTGTTTAGCTATTGTGAACTATGACAGTGAATGCAACAACAGACAGGTACAAGTAAAAGTTTTAGCCCTCCAAAAAACGAATCAGACTCTGGTAAAACATGTCCAAAATATAAAGAAATGTCAGTGGCAAATTTGAAATCACTGCCAATGAAAAAAATACAAAACAAAGAAGATAATTTTTATTTATCTTAGAGTCCAGTTGATGTAATAACGGAATCTATTAGCAATGGCTAGCGTTTACATGGTTTAGCTAGCCATTGCTAATAGATTCCGTTTTTTATAGGGCTAAAAACCAAGTCAAGTAAAACCAAGTAATTAAGGTTTGTCAATTACTTGATGAGAATAGAGTAGATTAAATGAGCGACAGTATGAAGGAGAAACAACCAGCATTGGAGAAAAGGGGAAAATGCCAAAAAGGGAGTGAGAGGGTGGGAGAGATAAAAGGATTAGCACATAAAATATATATATATATATATATATATATATATATATATATATATATATATTAGGGGTGGGCATAGATTAATTTTTTTAATCTAGATTAATCTAGATTAATTTTGGAATTAATCTAGATTAATCTAGATTAAAATGTCTCATTTGAATTCTGCCGAAGGCATTCAGAATATGTGTGCTACCCAAATAATGACTCAAAGTAAGTCTTTGAGAACGGGTTTCTCAAGCCAGGTGGTGCATTAGACCAGGGGCGCATCTCCTGTTTCCAAAATGCATCACAAACTGCTTGAGAAAGCTGTTCTACTATGATAATTGGTGATGAAAATAAACTATGTTCAATAAGATGTACTTGTGTTTACTAACTGTTTATTCAGTTAAACATGAATTTTGAACTGTAGGCCTACATAAGAGGTCGTGATGAACTGTTTACAGTTTCCATTGGGAAGCTTCTTAAAAATAAATTTTCCCTGAAGCAAACCCGGCGGCTTCATAGCTGCATCCATGTTAGCACGTCACGTCTGATGTGGTAATTTCACAGTAACGTTAGGCATACACACAGGTTCGAAGCAGAGGGTGACACGGGAGTGAATTCTCAAGTTCACATGAGACCTAAAGCGCATCCTGTTTGCTTAAAAGCGCAACGTTTCGTTGTTATTCTGAGTGCACACAAATAAACGTAGAGTCTTTACAGATTCGAAAGATGTATTAGGCTACTTTTATCTGTATGACCAAAATGACGGAGATTTTAAGAGCAAGTGAGCGCACCGGAGCCTGTCCTGCAGCAAACGCGCTTCCACACAAACACTTCAATAGCGCACATTTCTCTAGGTTAACATCATATTGAGCGGCCATGTAAAGTTGATACTACATACATCTTTCAGATGAAAAGCCATATTTGAGGTTGACCCGATTGTATAACCACATAGACCAGCCGTTAACAATCTGTCCATCACGGACTGCGAGCCTCTAGTTCGAAGACTCGCTCGCCCTACAGTGCAATTCCTAGGTATACATCCGCTAAAATATCAGGGTGAAAGTCATCATAGCTTGCGTAGTATAGACCCAGCTCCCATCCCAACTTTGAGAATAGATTAACGGCGATATTTTTTATCGCCGATAAGAGTCTCGCGTTAACGCAGCACGTTAACGCCGATAACGGCCCACCACTAATATATATCTATCTCCATGACCTTGGAATAAAATCATTTAAATCAAGTCTCATTGCGCTCTTTGTGCCTTTCCAACAAATTATTATAAAACATGAACATACGCTGCTTTTTGTTTACTCTTTTGTCTTGCCCTGTATTATTGTTTGCTGGTGTTCGACCCTGCCTGCCTTGATCATGATCTGTACAATAAAGCTTGCAATTGGATCTTATCCCTGTTGTCACGCTCCAGTCCTTGTTACACTCAGATATGTATGCAAGACCACATTTAAGTTTCTCCACTGACTGGTAAATAGCCATTAACGTCGAGTAACTTAAAGCTAGACAGGAGAGCTTTATAGTGAACATTGACTTTGAAATGCAAAGCAGTCTCAGCCAATCAAACATTTACTCAGGGTGTCTTGGAAAAATGGATGCAGGGTTTCTTGATTTTACTCTCATGTCAGACTTCTGCAAATGTGGCAAACGCAAGAGCTTTCATTTTACCCGTGAATACAAAAAGAAAGGAGATGAAAGCAAAGATCTTTCATCTTTGGCCATAAAAAGGCATCAAAGAGATTTTGGAGAGCCTGCCGGCATGTTTTGTGTTGCAAGCAAGATACATTGTTCTTCTAAGCATCTTTACACTTGATGAAAACTGGCCATTTCATGAAAGTGAACATGTAGCTGGAAAATTTGATAACAGCAAAAAGCTGTAGCAAGGATGTGGGGCTGCGTCCACTATTTGCACCCGGTTTTCACAACACTTTAACTGACCTTACAAAAAACCTTTTTAGGGTTGTTTGGCACATGTGTAATATGACAATGTAAGAATGATCATGCAGACAGCATCAAGGAGGACCTATTTTTCAACCTATTTTTAAATCATTTAAATTAGAAATAATTAAAATGCAACAATTGATCATACAATAGCCATACTAATAATACAAAATCTAATACACTCACCAGCCACTTTATTAGGTAGACCTGTTCAATTTCTTGGTAACACAAATTGTTAATCAGCCAATCCCATGGCAGAAACTCAATGCATTTAGGCATCTAGATGTGGTAAAGACGACTTGCTGAAGTTCAAACCGAGCATCAGAATGGGGAAAAAGGGGGATTTAAGTGACTTTGAACGTAGAATGGTCGTTGGTGCCACACAGGCTGGTCTCAGTAAAAAAAATGCTGATCTACTGGGATTATCATGCACACACATCTCTAGGTTTTACAGAGAATGGTCTGAACAAGAGAAAATATCCAGTGAGCGGCAGTTGTGTGGACGAAAATGCCTTGTTGATGTCAGCGGTCAGAGGAGAATGTTAGACTGGTTGGAAAATGACCACTCGTTACAACCAAGGTATGCGGAATACCATCTCTGAACGCACAACACTTCGAACCCTGAAGCAGATGGGCTACAGCAGCAGAAGAACACACCGGATGCCGCTCCTGTCAGCTAAGAACAGGAAACGGAGGCTACAATTTGCACAGGCTCACCAAAATTGGACAAATTGGACAAATGTTGACTGGTCTGATGAGTCTCGATTTCTGCTGCGACATTCAGATGGTAGAGTCAGAATTTGACGTAAAGAACATGAAAGCATGGATCCATCCTGCCTTGTCTCAACGGTTGAGGCTGGTGGTGTAATGGTATTGGGCAGTGCTTAATTGGTACATTTCGAGGTCCCGGAACAAAGTGGGGTGACGGATCCGGCATGTGATTAGAGGAAGGAGAGGTAACGGAGCATTCACATGATCACATTGGTGGGCCATTTTAAGTGATTAACAGTGTGCATCCATTGCTTTTATCAGGGTTTGTACATGAAAAAGCAATGACATTTTTGAAAACGCAATTTCTAGGCCTGGAAAAAAATAATGGCATTTTATTTCACTAATCTCTGTAATAGAGTTATAATTAATCATGTCCAGAATTCTGTGGGGGATTGTGTGTATATTGCATAGTTTTACTCATTCCTGCAGCTTTTGAGTTTATAATGAGAAAATTTTAATTATAAACATTTATTGAATATTGAGAAAACATTTATTGAATATTGTAGGTTAGATGAGTAAATAAATCCACACAAACTATCTGATTAAATCATCAGTCATCTGAAAACACGTGAGTGATCTTCTATCTGTCACTCTCTCAAAGCGGCTTCACATCAGCGCATCTAATCTGCACTACAATAAGGTGATGTCGCTGATCCAAGAATTTCACTCGCATCTCGGGACAGTTGACAAGAATTGTCACTTGCTTGATTGGGTTATCGTTGCATCGTCACAAAAATGTATAATTCGCAGGTCTTTTTACTCATATGCTCCAGAGGCTGTTTCAGACTGAGCTCTAAGTCACATCCAAAGACGCAAATATAGCGAGTATCATATTGAGTTATTTTTCCTAGCTTGTTGTTGAGCTTAAGTGGCCAAATACACACAAAATTATGCAAAAATTGCCATCCTGGCGAGTATCCAAGTTTTTTTCTTAAGTAAATGTGAACAGTTGATAAAGAAAACGAATGCACAAACTCAACTGCTGCTCCAAAACTCTGCCGCGCTGGCCCCACTTCACTCATAATTAAATACGATTTTAAAGATGCACATGAAAGACTGGATCAGTTGTTTATTGATACAACTGCATGAAAATAAAAGCAGACACAGGCTTGTTTTCTGATTATTGATTTCTCCCCCACTGCAACGTAAAATAAATAAATAGGCCTACATAATATTAATTAATAATCACTGTTAAAGCTGCAAACTCAAATTATGTGTACAAGCCTGAAGTGGCCATGGGGAGATTTGGGAGGATCCTCGGTGAGCTGCACAAAACAGCTGGTGTAGTCAGGGCTTCATCTGAACCAACCCGGTCCGTATCAGCACCTCCGAATACCGATCCCAGCCAACATTGATATATGGGCCCCATATGGGTTATACCCGGGCAGCATGGGTTCCATGAGGGCATGGGCTGAAAATGGGCAATTTATGTGGGTCCCATGTGTTTTTCACAATGTGGGTCCCATATAGGTTTGAACATATGGGACCATCGTGGGATCTATGTGGGCAAAATGATTTCACACTTAAAATACATCTTTACACCTTTAAACTTTTGGTTAATAGTCACTTTTTAAACTGTTTAATATTTTATGGATCTGATCAAAATAAATTCTTTTTTTTAATGAAAATGTGTGAATTGTGAATGTGTGAACTGCACACATTTTAGCAGGGACAATTACAAACACAAACTCTAGATTATAATTTTTTTTCACAAAAAAAAATTCACCTTCCGCTTGACAAAGTAGTCGTGTTGCATGCAGTTTTTAGTTTGGATTTTTTTTTCACATAGTATATCATAATATCATATGTCATTGATCTTGGCTGAAAATAAGCGTACATTTAAATTTATAACTGTAAAGATTTTAAATATTAGAAAAAAAGGAATTCCCGCTCTGGCGCAAGGATACAGTCTCTTCTAAACACAGTGGAGCGGCAGCACGGCCGGAGTCACTAACCGTTCACAGAGGACAAGTCGGAGTGAAAATAAGCAGGTAAAATGCATATTTTCAAGAAATGATTTTATTATCCACGGTTTCGAGTATTGGGAACATTGTTTTGACAGTTTAAATTACCTTTAAAATAATCTAGCCTTTAAAATAAAGATGTTGTATTTTTTTTCTGGCCGCGTAATCGCTAAAATGTCTGTACGGCTTAAAACATGTAATTTTCGTTGACGGTAAGGTGTAGTTTTGTTTTTGCCTGATGTTAATGAAGTATGATTCTCAATTGTTGTTTATTTAATGCTTTACTGATGCATTTTGTGGCCGTCTAGCCGCCATTTTCATTCAAAACTGAATTCCCACACAATTTATTAGGAATAGTTCACCCCAAAATGAAAACGGTCATCATATACTTAGCCTTATGTCAGTACAAACCTATAAGAAATTCGTTCCAGTGGAGGGACATTCCATATGAAAATATCTTCAATTGTGTTTAAAAGACAAACAAGTTTTATGGGTTTGAAACAACCTAAGGGTGAGTAATGGCGCTTTTCCACTGCATGGTACGGTTCGGCACGGCTCGGTATGGTACGGCTCAGTTCGGGTCGGTTTGCGTTTCCACTGCAGTTTAGTACCGCTTTAGAGTGGGCAGGATTATTCACGCATCATTATAATTGCACCGCCTCTACTATCATCTTAAACGTGCCACAAACAAACTTACAACAAAGAAAGGAAACGGAATAGTGTTCTTCATTCTCGGCATGTGGATGTTTTTAACAACAATGGAGAGGTCTATGAGAATACTTGTTATTTACCCTCAACAGCAGAGGCTGGTGCAGTGCCACGGGCTGTAGATGAGGAGAGCAGGGATGTTCGTGCAGGTGTGCAGCGTTACTTGATTAGTTAACTATTCATGCATCGTGCTCTGTAAAGTGAATTATCAATAAACCTTTGAATATTTAAAAATGTACAATGTATCCCTTGTTTTTTTATTTATGTGATTGTTTTTATAATCATGGCATTAATCATTTGTCTTTTTCAAGAGGTTCATTACATGCTCATACAATAATATATATTTAATATAGTCTAGAGGTATAACTTTTATACACATAACTTTTGAACTTGCTATATTTTCAGAGTATGTCCTCTGTTTATATTTTGTTCAAAAGTATATACATAAGGCTTTTTCCTTCGGCGTCGCGCCATCAAGCTCTCGCTGGATCCGCTCCTCGACTATCAACGAGAGGAACGTCTGTACTTCCTCAACAGACAACGACACTGCTATTTTGTGGTTGATACAAAAAGGTGCGTTAGTTCAAACAAAAGCTGCGTCCGCTCCTTCGCTGGCTGTGCTGATTTAAATCTACCGGGTCTGTGGGTCTCATGTCGCAAGTTCAGTGATGCAGTAAGGACGATTCTCTCCGGCCAATCAGTGATCAGCAGAGTTTACACGTCACGTTTTGGTAACGGTACAGATCGGTTGAAACCTCGGCCGAGGTGGTACTAAAAACGTACCAGGTACCAGGTACAGTACCCAGTGGAAAACCCCCCCAAAAGTGAACTGTACCGAACCGTACCGTGCCGTACCATGCAGTGGAAAAGCGCCATAAATGACAGTTTTCATTTTGGGGTGAACTAACCTTTTAAACCTATAGTAAGTAAATGTTGTTAATTGTATATTACTGATTACTTAAATGTATACCTACACTGTGACAAGGACACTATAAATAAAATTAAATGTAACCAAAGTATGTAGCTGAACATTTTCATATGTGTAAACTTTTGTTTTTATAGGTGGACTGAAGAAGAATGCAATGACCAAGACCGTGAACCAGAAAGACATAGAAAAGGCACTCTCAAAATGGTTCACAGGGGCTAGAGACAGGGGCGGAAAGAGAGCAATCAGGTCACAGCAATCTTCAGGACTGTGATCAATTTTGTGTGTCCATCTGTACAAATTGTGTTGGTTCCAGAGTTTTTGTGTTTTATGTTGTCATTGAGGTTTTAAAAGGGTTTCTTAAAAGGGATATTTCACCCAAAATTAAAAAAAATCTATATTATGTGTAACACAATGTCGACCTGAAAACACACACAGAGAATTCCAACCCAGCAACAGAAATGAATTATTACCCAAAAGTCCTCCCTTCCATGCAAAAGTGGAGAGGGTCAACTGATCCCATCACTAACGCTCTCGTGCAAGGGTACGGACGGCTCCGGGAATGGTTCTGGACACCGTCAAGCCTACATTCCAGAGCATAGTTCAAAACCCCCCATTTAAAACAAAGCAGGACTTTTTCTCCGTCGGACGGACCAAGGAAAACCAAACTCCTTGCCTTTTTTGACACGTATAACTATTGCAACTACACAAAATAAATATATGGATATTTAATGTGTACTTGTTCCCTCATAGGCATGATGTGATGATTTCGAGTGCCAATTATTTAGGACAATGTGGGAATTTTAATCATGCTTTAAATGGTATAAACTGTAATTTGTGTATTATTATGCGGTGTTTGATCTCTAAAGAAAGCTAGACTCAGATGTGATAGACTGTGTTGATGACCGTTAAATTTTAATACCCTGCATAATTATACACGTATAAAGATCCATAAAGTTTATCCTTCCCAAAAGTGATGAGACATCACAGAACTGTTGGTCCACCCAGCAAGCCTGGACATGGGCGGGCTCCGCCCATACGAACCATCGGATTCGACAAGCCGCCCGTGGGGAGGAGCAAGTTGGACTGTTGAAAACAACGCGCCAGTTGCAAATCGCTCTCTCTGAAACATGGCGTGACGCTCTTGAACTCTCTCGGCTCTTGGCTCTCTGGAACATCTCTCTTAACATCGCTGGAGCTGCGCTCAGTAACTTCTCTGCCTGCTCGCGCTCTTACCTGAACTTTGTCTCGACACCGACTAAACCAACCATCTATTCAAGGCTAGAAGGCACAACATCAAAGAACAACGAGCTGAACGCCCACGGACGAAAGGAAAGCTTTCAGACGCCACGGCAGCAGCCACATCTCTCGTGTTTCCACCCGAGAGCACCCGGAGACGCACGAACCAACCCACGTGGTTCCCGAGCACAAAGACCAGAGCAACGCATTTGAAGGAAACAAACAACTTCCAACCTGCTTCTTGTCAACAAGCAAGTACATTCTAACTAAATCTATATTGCTGATTGAACTGGTAGAATCTGATCTGAATGCAGTAACAGAGCAATAAGGCATCTGTCGTGATCTTTCCGGTCAAGTCAAGCGTTTAAATAGCTAAAAGGGCTAACTTTAATTTTAGGAATTACTTACCAAAATCCCTTATGCATGTCTTTGTATGTATGTATGTTTTGTGTCTTATCAGTTAATCCATTTATGTTAGAATAGCAGTATTACGAATAAACCATTTTTCATTTCATAAAGAATTGTCTCTGGAATGTGATTTGAAGTTTTATCCTTATTTGCCATAAAGAGAAAGCTACCTAAGCTCGATTTCGACAGGATATGCTGAGATTAGTGTTCGGTGGACGTTCACTTAATACAGTATAAATAAGTTAAATATTAATATTACTGTTAACCAAGCAATATTGAATATTTAATAACTAATTCCCGGAGCTGAAATAATAGCTCTATATTAAACTGGTATTTTTACTACAAATGGTGGAGGAAAAAAGCTGGCATTATTAAAGAATTAATCTGAAAATCAAACCAGAGACAAAAGGGTATTTCTCAATTTTATCCGGAAAAACTGAGTAAATACAGGAAAAGCGGTTATTTGTGGTATCGCATTCTCGTTTGTGAAACACGGTGTGTTTGAATGAAAGAGAGGGTATTTGTTTAACTCGAGTTGTGAGAAGAAACTGCAGTAAATAAGTAAAAGTCGCTCTAAAGCGCATAAAAGAGACAAATGAGCGTGTCCCTCGTTTGAGCTCTGAGTGAAGGCCTGTATAGTTTGATTTGTAAGTGCGTGTCCCACTTTCAAACTCCGCTATATTTTCAAATCCCCCGGGTGTGGAATGTTTAAAATAGCTTTTTAAATCATTCTCAGCCATTTGATTTCACGAGTGAATTCAAACGCACGGCGCTCAAAGGAAGTGGCCAGTCGTTTTTGAGAAAGGGGGAGATTGCGCAATCGATTGTTTGTGTTTATGAGTGCGGTCTAAACAGACAAATATTCGCATAAATAGCCCGCCTTGAGGCTTTGATGGGTTATAAGTAACCCGTGAGATAAATGTATCTCGCCTAAATGAGTGAGATTATATGTGCTATAGAAAATTCAAGTCTGAAGCGTGAAGCACATTTTTCTTCTGCCTACACGGCACTGAGTCGCCATAGCGACCAGTTCAGCCACGTGGAGATTTAGCATATATAAGCTAAACTGAAACAAAGAAGTTTAGCAGCGTAGCAAATGCAATGCGGTAGCATTACGGCTAGTGATTAGCACATAGCATTTAAAGCTTGAATGCAGTGTGTTGGTGGAAATGTGGTTCACAGCTAACACTAATTCCCTCTCTCTCTCTAGTCTCTCATTTAAAAGACTAACACGTTTTAAGTTGGCTGTGTTAATGTTTCCCAATCATCAGTGTTAACAAGTTCACAGGTTGGTTTAATATAACAGCTGATTAAAGTCTTTTACCTTTTGTGGGACCAGCTTAATAACTGGTGGGTTATTAGAAAATGGTTTAATATACTGTTGATTATATGGTGAGTTTGACCTCATTCAATTATAATGGCTTTTATGATTTTAAAACACATCAATGGATAAGCGCTATTGTTAGGAATTTTTAATTGTTAGTTGAATGTCACAATTGATTACAAATTAATTTTGAATTAATTTCATTTAATAGAATTTTCAATTCCTGCTTCCAGCAACAATAGCATCCATTTATGAACCATAAAACGCCCTTATAATTTGACCACTACAATAGAACCTTAAGTTATCAAGAGGGAAATTTTTAATTTCGTTTACAAGTAGGATACAGATTAGTTATTAATTATTTTATTGTTAATTTTTTTTGGTGTTAATGACGAGGAATGCTTAAGTTTGGAAATTATTTGAATTACTATTATGGGAATCCAAAACTAGTGATTTAGAAGCTGTAAATTAATTTAATAATTAATTATGAATTCGAAAATTCTAATTACATTTAATAATTAATTACACTTCCTGTTTACATTTTGCAACAATATTGGTTTGTCAACTCAATTGCAGATTGCATTTGTAAATTCTAATCCTAAGTGAATCCTATTAATTTTAATTATAACATCATAAATTTTAATTAGAAACCAAATTCTAATTTTTAATTCCAAATTTCAAACTTAAATACAAGTCTGGCTCTATCTGTAGGCCATACTTCATTTTCTTAGGTGAGCTGATTGACTCAAGTAAAGTTAATAATAATTTAATTAAAACAATTTTATTAAATTAAAATTAGTCCTCTTACTTAGGCCTGAGAGTAGATAGTGCTCCCCCTAGTGTTGTGTTGGAGAAGTGACAGTGAAACCACACAGTCAAAATCACTTTTCACCAATCTGGAGCATAAAACGTAACCTTCTAATTAGAAAACCCCAAAAGGGAGTTAAGGTTTCCTCAACCTAGGTCAGTTGGTTTATCCTGTAAACAGCCAAACCAACCTAAGCATATAGACTCAACAGCACCACCTCGTGCCAACGTATTAGTTTTAAATCTTGGGAATAAATCTTAATCTCTTTTCTTTTCCTGTTACTAACTTCCAATTTGACTTGTTTGCTTAAGACTTGGGGAAAATCACGAATAGAGCGAAATGTCACAATTGAACAGATGTATGTGAAACTTGAGAATTACATTCAAAACTGTTTACCCTTTTACCCTCTATTGTGAAATCCTATTCCCCCAGGTTAAAGCAGGTGCAATGAGAAGATAGACATCGGCAAAAGTTTTAACACGCGTGACATACGCTGACCAGCGTCGCGGTATAAAATCCTGCCATTAAGGGACAAGTACTGTCATTGCTGTTATTTTCCTCCAAGGAGAAAATTGGAATAGCAATACCAGTCTTATTACAAAAGAGAAAATCGCCTACAATCCTCTGATTAGAAGCACCCTTCTAAATCAGACTTAACAAAGCAAACGAAGAAAATCTGCTATTAAAAAGAGACCTGTTTAGTGCTATTGTCCTTGTGTACCCATTCTGTGTGTGTGTTTTCTTTCTCTGCTTCACAGCGGGGCTGCCCTTGTGTGTGCCCAATAATTTATCTGCAGAGACTACAATTAGAAGCACCTGCCAGAGGACCACAAACACAGAGACACAATCAACACTAGCATACACTACACTCTGCACATTTACACCCCTGTTTGTTTTGTTTGTGTTTTGTTTTGCTTTGTTTCCTATTCAAGGTCTGTGTCAGTTCGGTCCAAGATCCCCTGACCCGCCAGAACATGTCTCAGAAACAGAACATGTCGGTCACTGGGAAGGACTGGAAATGTGGCTAAGTGTTACAACGGGCAGCATACTCCCTAAAGCTGCTGAAACACTCCAACATCAGACACAGAATCAACTAGATGACAACATCGCAAGCATTATGGGACAAGACCCAAGTCAAAACTACAGTCCCAGAGAATTAGCCAAGATCACGGTTCTTTAAGCCACATACTCATCGCCACCCTCAAACTGAGCGACAAGCACGCACAACGCCAGCAGGAGCTGACAAGCCCAAGCGACGCATAGAGCAGCTGGAACGTGAAGCTCAGGTACGACAGGAAGGGACCGATGAGGTGGAGCAGGACACCGAGGAGGAGACCAACAGGCTAAAAGAGACTCTAGAAGCTACCAGCCACGAAATGCAGCAGCTCAAAGAGGACTTCGCTGATTGTGCAGACAAGCTACAGTATGCAGAGAAGCTACTGGAGAAGGCAAAGACTGACTTCAGGGACAAAAACAGCAGAATCAAGGCCCTCGAAGTTCATTTGGCTGAGTCAAGGAATGAGATCAACCGCCTAACACGACAGCTCGACTACGTCACAAAGGAGTCTGAAAGTCTCCAAGAGGAACTCAGGCATGCTTATGAACTACGCCGTGAGCCGTCAAGTACAGGCGTGCACCAACGGCACCCCGTCAAGCAGGACTGGATCACCTGTTCATAGACCGACACGTGAACCGAAGATAGAGGGATGGTGTTAAAACATTCACCAGCGCCGCCGGAAGAACGCTATATCACGACGGAACTAAAGAATCTGCTGCAGCCAGCCGCAGGTCAGTGCACGGCTTGGACCTTAAAGATCTTGACAAGCTCGCCCAAACATCGGAAAATTCAACCCCAGCTTGCCAAACAGCCAAAATGTCCACGCTTATCTGCAAGATATTGATTTCCATCTGGAAATGCGACCTAACGTTACGGACAAAGATAAACTATACTTACTCCGAGCGACATCCAGTCCTGAAGTGCGCAGCTTCCTTGACCGGCAGCCTGTTAACACAAAGACTGACTATCAACGGCTTCAAAAGGCCCTCATTAAAGAGTTTGCTGACCCTGAGTCCGATCAAGGCTTAGTGGCTGCCCTGGAGACGAGACAAGGGCGTCACGACACTCCTCAAGCTTACTACAGTCGACTCAGACAAGCATATTTTGGAACTCGTAATGAATCTGACATGGAAGAGGAACTGAACTTTAAAACTCTCTTCCTGAGGACCTTCATCCTGGCATAAGCCACCATCTTGGCGTTCTCACATGCCCACGAACAATGAACATTCAGCAGTTGCGAGACTTGGTGCAAAAAGCCTACGGCAAACAAAAGATGGCCTCAGAAAAGAAAAACCCCAGCAGTTCTTGATTTCAACACTCAACACCAAGAACTGGCGCTGGAGGGCACCCAACGCCAAGACAGTGCTAAGCCACCACACAGGAGTGGAATGCACCCCGTCCAACAGAGAACGAGACTCACACGCTGGAACCCGACCTAAACAGAGGTATGACCAATGGGATGGACCACGTGGGCGTCAACGCTCACCTGGGCGACACTGGGATAAGTCATGGGACCAAGCAAGGCCTCAGGAAAGGCAATGGGAGAGATCGCGGAACCCAAGAGAGCAACGCTCATGGGAATCCAATGGAAACTCCAACGGAAAGCGACAGACTCACCCTAAGGCGACCAGCCCAAGGAATCGACGAAGGAATTCACCAAGGTTCCAAAGTGACCAAGCTCCAACTGAGTCCATACAAGAACAAAAACACCACCGCTCTCAGAAGATGATGGAAATGATGATGAAGGAATTCTTTCAACGAAAAGAGGAAGATAAGAAGTGGGAAAAGAAAGGAAACCCGGATTCAGCCTGAGGACGAGAAAGCAGCGACAAGACAAACGAACCAGCCACAGAAAACAGCACCGCCTCACCTCAGTCTCAGAGTACAATAAACACGTTAACTTCAGATGGACATGAAGCCCCACCTGAAAATCCAGCAACAGAGTTAAACACTAACTCAGCACCCAATACTCCAAACTCCAGCAGCATTCAGCAGACACCTGCTGTTGAAAATCCTCAAGTTCCTGAAAGCGCTGTCTTAGTCATCTGCCACTCCTCCGAAGAACGCCAAGTCAGCCCTGACATCCTAAATATTTCCTCCCAAACTCCAGTTCCTCAACTCCTAGGCGATCTCATTGAAAAGGGTATAGCAAGAAAGTTCTACCTCTCCATCATCATCGAACGACACATCAGAGTCGAAGCCCTTCTGGACACAGGAGCCGACATCACTCTAATGTCTACAGAACTTCTCAAAGAAGTCCAAGAATTAACGAAGAGGACTAATGGCACCCTCAAGCTCCAAAGGTGCGAACTAAACGTACAAGCATACTCTCACACGGGCTTACAACTAAAACATGTAGCCCCAATCCATCTAACAGTGGGACCCATGGACTTCGTCCATCCCGTATACGTGTCAACACTCAACACGTACCGCTCCTCATTGGAAAAGATTTGCTTAATCGTTTTGAACCCTAATAGACTTCAAGCACCTAAAGATTTGGACACAAGTCCGTGAGCCTCTGCCTTACAAGTCATTAGACTCCCATGAGTCACAGTGTCAAGTCACAGACACTACCCCTAAGTCAATGACCGATGAAGCAGTAACAGAGCCCAGGTCTGGGCCGAGCA
Organism: Gymnocypris eckloni scoliostomus; assembly: GCA_027564155.1. Taxonomy (NCBI): domain Eukaryota; kingdom Metazoa; phylum Chordata; class Actinopteri; order Cypriniformes; family Cyprinidae; genus Gymnocypris; species Gymnocypris eckloni. The sequence goes on along the minus strand of CM050412.1, from coordinate 15,609,923 downwards.
CAAATGCCAACGACCCTCTCCTCTGCTCGCTGCACGAGCCTGAACCAAACACAGGCCTCCTTCAAATCATGACTGCGATAGAGGTTCATGGCACGTCAGTGTCCGAGGCAGCACTAGCCCTATGGGCAGAGAACTCAGCCATCAGCCTGAAGCTATTCAAAACATTGAAGCAGAGCTGTCAAAGTCTACCACATGTCACTAAGCACAGCCGTTACCCTCTCAGTCCCTGGTCGACAACCATGGCCACCTCCAAGATCATCTGCGCTCTGGACATACGATGGAACAACAGACAGCTGAGTCACTACTTCCTCGTCATCCCAGACCTGCCGCATGACATCTACATTGGAGCGGATATCATGGTTCGACTCAATGCTCACATTGACACTGTAAACAACATCATATGGGCTCCCCTGTCACACCAACTGACAACTTCAGTCAATCTCAAGAACCTCCAATCCGGTCAAACCATGCCGGACGCATGCGCTATGATTACGGAACAAGGAGCCACAATACCTGCCTACAGCAAAGCGTCAGTGTCCGCCTCAACATGCGACCTGGCCAAACTCTCAACAGTAAGCTGAGCTTCTTCCAACCTTCCAGAACCTGCCTAAAACTCGGACTGACTCTGGAAGCTACACCTCTCATTGAAGTGTCATCTCGCGATATATGTGTTGTTCAATAACTGTATGGCCCAAGACATCCACGTCCCAAAAGCCAGCCACCTGGGATGGCTCATCAACCAGGCATTCCACGACTTTGAACTGATGGTACCTGTCATAGGCCCAATACCAGCCCAACTAATGTCAGATGGATACAATGACACTATAACATTCACAAAACCTCATGAAGTCATTGCCATCACCTCAATCCTGCCAGTGTCCAGAGAAAGCGTCTGCCGGTCAGAACTAATGGATGACACTCACCTCACTGTCTATGCTGTCTCAACCCAGCCTGCGACAGAACCACCTACACGGGTGACCAGCGAGGCCCAAAGCCCCTTTAATGACTTAACGGCAGAAGAACCCTACCGGGTTCAATACTCAAATTCAACAGATCTTGAGTGGCGGATGCCCTCCACAACGAAGTGGAGCGCCAAGGACTCAAAGAAGTTCTGCTGAAGTACAAGGACTCTTTCGCAAAGGACTCTCTAGATTGTGGATTGACAAACATCCACACGGTGCGCATACCGACAAACCCAAATGCACCACCCACCTTTGTGCGACAGTACAAGATTCCGATAGCGTCATATGAGCCAGTGCAAGAAATTGTTGACTCCATGCTGGAAAAGGGGTCATCCGGCCCTGTAACAGTACATATTCTGCCCGATATGGCCAGTCCTAAAACCCAACGGCAAATGGCGGCCCACTATCGACTACCGCAAGTTGAATCAGCAAGTACCATTGTCACGATGGCCTATGACCCAGTTGGACCAAGAAATAGCAAAAATCAAAGGATCGACGATCCTGTCCACATTGGACGTCGCCTCCGGGTTTTGGGCGATCCCTGTCCACCCGACGACCAACATAAGCTGGCATTCACTTCGGCAACCGACAGTACACCTTCACGCGGTGTCCCTTTGGCTATGCCAATTCACCGGCAGAATTTAACATTTTCCTTAACAAAGCATGCCCTGACGCCAGAGTCCGAGGCAACCTCGTCTACGAGACGACGTCTTAATGAAAAGTTCAAGTGTGGAAGACCACCTCAAAGAAATCGACCATGTCCTAAACCAGCTGACAACAGCGGAGCTAAAATCGCCCTTCACAAAGGACAATGGTGCAAAACCAAGGTGAATTATGTTGGACTGCTCGTCGGAAGAAAGCGGCATTGAGCCACAATCTAACCGTGCCCAAGCAATCCAAAGCATAAAAACACCAACTAACGTCTCTGAGTTGCGAAGCTTTCTGGGAGTGTGCAATTACTCACGACAGTTCATCGAAAACTACGCTGACATCGCACGACCACTAACTTCCCTCCTGAAAAAGGACGAACCTTTTGTTTGGACAAAGGCCCAGGACACAGCTATGAGCCAGCTCAAACAGTGCCTGCGCTCTGCGCCATGCCTCGCCTACCCAGACCCAGGAAGGAATTCTATCTGGACGGGATTCTCTGACCAGTGCCTCAGTGCGGGTCTATACCAGCTCCATGATAAGGACAAGCGAGTGGTCGCTTATGCCAGCAAAACGCTGCTTCCCCCAGAATGCAAATATTCACACTGCGAAAAAGCTTTACTTTGCACTGTGTGGGCATTCAGCGTTTCTCTAATTACATCGGTGCACAGAAAGTCATCATCGAAACTTGCCACCAGCCAGTTACCTTCCTCAACAGTCAACGAATCAGAGATGGCGTGGTAACCAACGCACGCATAGCTACCTGGCTAATGACACTCCAAGGACGGGATGTGGAGGCAAAATATGCCCAGAACTACAAATCCTCACTGGGAAGCGGGCTTGCGGCATGCCAAAACTGTTCAACGGACACGCTGGACACCTCAGCAGAGCCAAAAGAACTGCCACGACCGCAAGCGACAAATCATCGGTACCGAGGAGAATGTGTGTACAGGAATGCCCACAGCATATGTCGATGGCTGCTCATACAATCGCGAGGGCAAGTTACAAGCGGGAGCGGGTGTGGTCTGGCTCAACAATGACCCGTGCCCACCGCAGCAACTCAAACTTGGTCCACAATCATCACAATATGCAGAAATAGCAGCCATCCTCATCACCCTACAAGTGGCTGCAACCCACAAAATCAGAGAACTCCTCATCTGTACCGATTCGAACTATGCCCGTCTAAGTTTCATATGCCATCTAACTGGATGGAAGAGGAATGGATTCAAGACAGCTAACAACAAGCCTGTCAAGCACCAGGAACTCTTCCAAGCAAGCGACGCCATCGTCACTGAACACGACATGGTCGTTTATTGGAAAAAGGTCAGAGGTCATTCACGTCAACCAGGACAAGACAAAGACTTAAATGACCAAACCGATGCCCTCGCCAAAGCAGGGGCGTTACAGGGAGAGTCCTGGACATTTCATGCCCTCCCACCCCACCCAACTGTGGCAGCGGTGACCCGCCGCCAAAGTGCCGCGAGTGGGCACACACCTGCCTCCTCCCACATCTCCCTGTCGCCTCAGTTCGCTGCTGAAGACCTCCTCACCCTCCAACATACGGACTCAGCCATACAGTCCATTGTAGCACACCTGTCCGACCCTTGGAAAATCCCATTTCCACCTCGGACCTCGAACATCATCCGACCTCCGCGCTCCATTCGATCAAGCACATGCTGCATCTGAGGCGGTGTCCTCACGTATGTCCCTGAGCCATCCACTGCTCCACGGCTCGTAGTCCCTCATGGCCAAGGGGATGATGTTGACACACGCCTACGATGCACCATGCGCAGGGACACCACGGAGTCAAGGCCACCTATGAAACACTCAAGCAAGTAGCATACTGGCCTGGCATGCAGCAAGGCGTAGCAGAATACGTTAAAGGATGCCTGGTGTGTTGCCAGTTCCAACCGGCAAATCCAAACCACCGAGCACCACTGCAAAGGAAAGGAATGACCTTCCCATGGTCGGACCTCCAAATAGACTGGGTAGGACCCTACCACGGTCGACGCGGGCAACAAATACTTCCTCACCGTGGTCTGCGAATTCACAAAATGGATAGAGTGCCTCCCAGCTCCCAACGATACAGCAGAAACAACAGCCTGTCTGTTATTGAACCATATCTTCTCAAGATTCGGACTGCCTTTAAGGGTCAACTCTGACCATGGAACCCACTTCACCGCTGAAATTATGCAAGGCGTATGGAAACTCCTGGGCATACAGGCCAAACTCCACATAAGCCATCACCCAATTTCTTCCGGTCAAGTGGAGCAGGCTAACAGAACAGTGGTCAGCATGTTAAAGAAATACGTAGCCACCAATCAAAAGGATTGGGACATTAAACTCCCTCTGGTACTGATGGCCGCTCGAGCCACACCCCATCAATCTACCGGAATACCCCGTTCACAATGATGACAGGGAGAAACATGGCGCTACCACTACACCTGCTGTACCAACCTGGTGACCTGAACCTCGTCACCGCCTACAACACTCACCAGTACCTGGAAGAGTTACATCAGCACCTGAGAACAACTTTCGCCTTGGCGCAACAGCAGCGAAGTGCGGGCGAAAGCCTACTACGACCAAAAGGCCTCTCACCATGAGCTCAATGTCGGAGATCAAGTGTGGTACTACAGTTTCGCCCGACCAAGGCCGAATGCTCCCCATCACCTGTCAAAGTTCCTACCTCACTGGGCGGGACCCCATGAGATTGTAGACAAGCTCTCACCTGTTGCCTATCGAATCAAAAATCAGACAAGGGCGCAGCGAGCCAGTCCTTGATGGGTCCATCGAAACCAGATAAAGAGGCCCCTGGGCTCTGGCCGACATGGAAAGGGGAAGATCAGACCCACTGACACAGACCGATATACCACCACCGCACCATATGCACCACACAAGCATTAGTATTGATATGTTAGGAAAACATATAGCAACCATGCTTAGACACAACCCATATTCTCTCCTCCACAGCACTGCTAGGACCAATCTAGTAGCGAGGAGTTACCCTCAATTTTGTTTTAAATTTTTTTTGCTTGATTTTGATTTTGAATTTTTGTCTTAATTTTTTTTTTGGTTTCTTTCCTTCGTGTCTCACTTTGTGTTTTCCTTTCCTCTCTCTCACTTTGAACCCCCTTAACCAATCCTTGAATACAGGTCCTGAAAGTGAGATCGACCTCCGTCAATAAGGTCGTCGTAAGAACTGGTGTTAACCGATCGAAAAAATCCGCCAAAGTATGATCGTCACCGCTAATTATGCCTCTTTCTGTTCAATCACCAGGAAGATGCTCCGATTCGCCGCCCTGTGTCTCGTGATTGGGGCCATGCCCCAGCCAAGTGGCAGCGCCGGACCAGCCTCAGGGATCGTACTCGCGAACAGCCGGGGTTATAATTAACGAACTGTAAAACCTACACCCAAGGTGTATGTTAGACTAGATCCCCGATGTTTACAGAGTTCACTACACCCTCCCAGTCACCCACACCTCTTGGGCTGGAGCCCGTTGGACTCGAGAAGTCCTTGCCCATGCCCAAGCAGATGTGAACCACATGCTGCTCAATTACAAAAATTAACTGTAACCCAGGCTGACCTCAGCGGGTACAACCGGCGACCAAAGATTTTTTGGGGGCCCTGTTGGGGCTGCTGCGGCTGTAGGAACTCTGTTCAACATTGGCATGAACACGGCTAACGCCGTTAATCTAGCTACTGTCAGGCGACATGTGGGTGAAATCAGGCGAAATGCCTGGGATACGACAACAGCTCCTAGTTCAGAGCCACGCCCTACAGACTTTCGGAAAATCCCTGAATGGCACGATCACAGTTCTAAACACACATAGTAGCCTCCTAAACCAAACTATCAAGTCTATTAATAAACTATACTCAGTAGTGCAAGGCGATTTAGCCCAAACGCAACTCTAACTATGCTCATGGCCGACATGCTACTGAAGTGAGTTCCTCAATCGATAGCCTAGCCATGGGTAGGATTCCACATTATCTGATACCCCTTAGCCTTGTCCAGAACATCTTAACTTCGGCCACCAGGGCCCCTAGCCCATTCAAACCCATCTCGCCCTTTTCCTGGGTAGCGCCATTCCCTTGTCACGTGACCCGGAAGCAGGCGATCTGGCGTTCTTCTCAGTTTGCCTATTATCGATGCGAATAATATTTATCGGCTTAAAGATGTTGTGAATGTTGGATTTTGGCAAGGAACACCTATGTCAAAATCCACACTCCCGAGGTCGTCACAGTATCACGATAGCAACGAACAGTTGTACTTGGCTCCAAACCTAAAGATGTGTACGCTCACTAAAGACATTCACTTCCTCTGCCCGAGTAAACCCTTCGTACGCGATAATACAGAGGGCATCTGTGGCTTAGAAGCCATGAGACCCGACGCTAGCTGCCCCGCCGACGCAACACCACGTTCTCAGGTTGAGGTAACACAAGCCGAAATTGTCGGAAACCGATGGCTGGTGAACACCCCAGCCCGAACGGCTACCCTCACATATGATCAACACGACACCGCTACGCGCATTAGTCTGCCTAACCAAACGTTATGGATCACAGTCCCTAAGGGCTCGATCCTCCATATTGACGAACTAGCATTGTATCACCTCACCGACGACGAGTATCAGGCCGAAATCGAAATCTCACCCTTTTTCAAGCAGCATTCCTTTGTCCTCGATCCAGAATTGGAAGAAAGGATCAAGGAGGAAGGAACGCAGCTTATTGATCTGACACCGGTTGACACAGCTTTAGAAGCTATCGCTCGCCTTCCGCCCGCTGGCGCGCCAATTATTCGGTCCTGGTCTGCCGCTGACACGGCGCTTTGTATCTCTACTATAGTAGGATATGTTGTGACTTTGACACTGGCCTTCCTCCTACACAAGCGAGTGAACGTCGTTCAAGAGTCTCTCAACAAATGCACGTCAGGCATCCCTCGCCTTTTCGGCGTGGTAATCTCGACCTAGAATCCGAACCGAGAATGTGACCAACCTGATTGAGATCATGCCTATACCGTCTCGTGAAAACCCCGACAATTAAACCAGTCAAAATGACCCAATTGTCAACGATGCTAAACAAACTAGCCCTATGTCTTCTCAAGTTTCTCACCTGTGCCTTTCCAAATTACCCTGCACCAGTTTTCAGTCAGTGATAGAGGTCTCGTTGGTGTCTTGTGTGTGTCCATTCTCTCTGCCTCTTGTTCCAGTGCCTGAAGATGTTCCATCGGGTACATCTCCACACACAAAGGGGATGTGTAACACAATGTCGACCTGAAAACACACACAGAGAATTCCAACCCAGCAACAGAAATGAATTATTACCCAAAAGTCCTCCCTTCCATGCAAAAGTGGAGAGGGTCAACTGATCCCATCACTAACGCTCTCGTGCAAGGGTACGGACGGCTCCGGGAATGGTTCTGGACACCGCAAGCCTACATTCCAGAGCATAGTTCAAAACCCCCCCATTTAAAACAAAGCAGGACTTTTTCTCCGTCGGACGGACCAAGGAAAACCAAACTCCTTGCCTTTTTTGACACGTATAACTATTGCAACTACACAAAATAAATATATGGATATTTAATGTGTACTTGTTCCCTCATAGGCATGATGTGATGATTTGAGTGCCAATTATTTAGGACAATGTGGAATTTTAATCATGCTTTAAATGGTATAAACTGTAATGTGTATTATTATGCGGTGTTTGATCTCTAAAGAAAGCTAGACTCAGATGTGATAGACTGTGTTGATGACCGTTAAATTTTAATACCCTGCATAATTATACACGTATAAAGATCCATAAAGTTTATCCTTCCCAAAAGTGATGAGACATCACAGAACTGTTGGTCCACCCAGCAAGCCTGGACATGGGCGGGCTCCGCCCATACGAACCATCGGATTCGACAAGCCGCCCGTGGGGAGGAGCAAGTTGGACTGTTGAAAACAACGCGCCAGTTGCAAATCGCTCTCTCTGAAACATGGCGTGGCGCTCTTGAACTCTCTCGGCTCTTGGCTCTCTGGAAACATCTCTTTAACATCGCTGAGCTGCGCTCGTAACTTCTCTGCCTGCTCGCGCCTTACCTGAACTTTGTCTCGACACCGACTAAACCAACCATCTATTCGAAGGCTAGAAGGCACAACATCAAAGAACAACGAGCTGAACGCCTACGGACGAAAGGAAAGCTTTCAGACGCCACGCGCAGCAGCCACATCTCTCGTGTTTCCACCGAGAGCACCCGGAGACGCACGAACCAACCCACGTGGTTCCCGAGCACAAAGACCAGAGCAACGCATTTGAAGGAAACAAACAACTTCCAACCTGCTTCTTGTCAACAAGCACATTCTAACTAAATCTATATTGCTGATTGAACTGGTAGAATCTGATCTGAATGCAGTAACAGAGCAATAAGGCATCTGTCGTGATCTTTCCGGTCAAGTCAAGCGTTTAAATAGCTAAAAGGGCTAACTTTAATTTTAGGAATTACTTACCAAAATCCCTTATGCATGTCTTTGTATGTATGTATGTTTTGTGTCTTATCAGTTAATCCATTTATGTTAGAATAGCAGTATTACGAATAAACCATTTTTCATTTCATAAAGAATTGTCTCTGGAATGTGATTTGAAGTTTTATCCTTATTTGCCATAAAGAGAAAGCTACCTAAGCTCGATTTCGACAGGATATGCTGAGATTAGTGTTCGGTGGACGTTCACTTAATACAGTATAAATAAGTTAAATATTAATATTACTGTTAACCAAGCAATATTGAATATTTAATAACTAATTCCCGGAGCTGAAATAATAGCTCTATATTAAACTGGTATGTTTACTACATATCTGTTCTATTGATTTAAACCAAGGGTGTCAAACTCTGATCCTGGAGGGCCACAGCCCTGCAGAATTTAGCTCCAACCCTAATTAAAAGCACCTGATCCAGCTAATCCAGTCCTTCAGGCTTATTTGAAAACTAGATGGTATGTGTGTTGGAACAGGGTTGGAACTAAAATCTGCTGGGCTGTGGCCCTCAAGTTGTTTACCGCTAAACCCATAAGACTTTCGTTCATCTCTGAAACACAAATTATGTTTTTAATGAAATTAAGACATTTCTGTCTCTCCATTAAAAGTCTATTCATGACTTTTCAGACCACTTGAATTAAAAAGCTCTATTTATATGGAATCTTTTTTTATCTCATTATGACTGTTTTGAAGCGTCAGAGGTTTGGGTGAACAGACTTTCAATGACGGGACAGAAAATTCCCAGGTTTCAATAAAAATGTCTTTGTGTTCCAAAAATGAAATAATTTCTTATGGGTTTGGAGTAACTTGAGTGTGCGTAATGACAAAGTTTGAATTTCTTGACTGTTTATTTTTCATTTTTTATTATTAGTATTATTTTTTAATTGTTACATAAGTTTGTTAATGTAAAATCAGCTGTTGGGATAGTATCACCCTGTTTTAAATTAAACTGGTAACGTTGGTGTTTAACACTTTACAAAAACTTCAGGTTTTGTTGAAAATGTATGAATTATAATAAAGTATTTGATATACTGAACTTTTACATTTAATTTCTTATTTTTTTATTGCACCTTTCATGTTTTGAGATTGTGTAGATTAATGAACAGTGGAATATTCAAGCAAAAAACTGACATTTACCTAACTAAAATACTGATGTTGCTTTTATCAATTAAAAGGTTTCAAACTGGGATCAATATGAGTCTTATGTATGTTGCCCAGTTGGGCCCCATTCAGGTTCTATATGAGATTTATATGGGCTAATTCATATAGGGCCCAAGTGGAACCCGCGGACAAACCCATCTAGGCCCCATATTGGCCCCACTTTGTATTGTTGGCTGGGTCATAAGTGGGACCAATATGGGTCTTATATGTGTTGCCCAGTTGGGCCCCACATTAGCCCCAGTCAGGCCCCATATGAGATTCAGATGGGATACTTCAGATGGGGCCCACATGGAACCCATGGACAAACCCATGTAGGGCCCATATTTACAGCCCATGATAGAATGTTGGCTGGGGATCATCTCATTTAGCGATCCTCTTCCTCCAATGAAAGACATTTGTGTCAAAGTTATTATAGTTTTGCATTTGTAAATTCCCTTTTATTTTAATATTGCTTTCAATTTTCGCTATAAATTTCAGATTTTTTTTTTTTTTTTTTTTTACAATTTGGTTAATTTTAGTTTAGTTATTATTTTGTGAACAGTTTTCTACCCTATACAGGTTAGTTTGTGTTTTAATTTAGTTTTTTGTAATTAAAGTTTAGCAGAATTAAAATAACACTTCCATAGCACAGACCAAAGACATTTTAATCTAAGCTTATTGACGCAAACCACTAGCGGCACTAAATTGAAGCATGCTGAGATTGATTAGAACATTTATATTTATTTTTGATTATTTTATTTAGTTGCTGTTGGTTTCGTTTTCTTTTAGTTTTTCATTATTATTATGTGATATGCAAGATGGCGCCGAGGATGGCAGCCGTGTTGCGTGCTCCGGGAAAACTTTGCAGTTTTTCGTATGTTTTATTTGTTTTTTTGTTGTTTTATGTGTTAGATGTTGTTAGTATAACTGTCTACGATAGAGACACGCTTTTGAACATTGGTTCCTCCGTCGGCATACGCAAACCGGACTTTGAGTTTCTGAATGCCGGTGGAATGTTCACAGACACCATATCAGAGCCCTTTGTGTGGGTTGCGAAATTGAGGAAACGCCACGAAAACGAGGAAAAGAGCTGGCGTTCTCATCAGATTGAGGCGCCGTGCTTTCCGACCTCCTCTTCCAACCATTTTACTGGCCAACGTTCAGTCACTGGATAACAAACTCTGTGAACTGCGGGCGCGCATCTCATACCAACGAGAAACAAGGGACTGCTGTGTTATTTGCCTCACAGAAACCTGGATGTCTGCTATTGTTCCAGACTCAGCCATCGAGCTCACGGGCTTCTCCGCACCGCCGGACAGAACGGAAGAGCTCACAGGAAAAGCAGAGGTGGAGGTGTGTGTTTCTATATTAACAACTCGTGGTGTGATGAAAGGAATATACACTCTATTAAATCCTTCTGCTCCCCTGATCTGGAATTTCATACGCTTCTGTGTCGACCGTTCTGGCTACCGAGGGAATTTACAGCGATCATAATCACGGCTGTTTATATCCCCCCCCAAGCCAACACAGACCAGGCACTCAAGGAACTGTACAGGAATATAAGTGAGCAGGAAACCGCGCACCCAGATGCAGCTTTTGTTGTCACAGGGGACTTTAATAAAGCCAACTTCAGAACAATAGCTCCAAAATACTTTCAACACGTCACAATCAACACGCGTGGAGATCGTACACTCGACCATTGTTACACCCCCTTCCGGGACGCATACAAGTCCCTCCCCCGCCAACCTTTCGGCAAATCGGATCACTCTTCCTTTCTGCTCCTGCCTGCTTATAGGCAGAAACTGAAACGTGAAGCACCTGCTCTCAGGACAGTTCATTGCTGGTCTGACCAATCGGACGCTATACTACAGGACTGTTTTGATCACGTGGACTGGGACATGTTCCGGGCAGCGTCTGAAGACGACATAGAGGCGTATTCAGATACGGTCACGTGTTTCATCAGGAAGTGTATAGACGATGTAGTTCCGACCAAAACAATCCGGATCTACCCCAACCAAAAACCGTGGATTAACAGCGATGTTCGATCAGCCTTGTCAGCGTGGACATCTGCCTTTAAATCTGGAAACTCTGACGATCGGAAACAAGCCTGTTACGATCTCAGGAGATCCATCAAAGCAGCCAAACGAACTTATAAAAACAAAGTTGAAGAACACTTCAACAACAATAACCCAAGAAGCATGTGGCAGGGCATCAACAACATCACAGGCTTTAAAGGAATAAACCAGCTACTGTGAACATTGCCGCCTCTCACCGGACGAGCTCAACACCTTTTATGCTCGGTTCGAGGCTGATAACACCGCACACACAGAGAGCTGCAGCGGCTGCCGCAGAAGAGGTCAGTCCACTCACCCCTTTCTGTCGCGGATGTAACCCGATCCTTTAAGCGGGTGAACATCCGTAAAGCCGTAGGCCCAGATGGGATACCAGGCCGTGTGCTCAAAGCATGCGCTTTCCAGCTAGCCGGGGTTTTACAGATATTTTCAATCTGTCCCTCTCTCTGTCTGTGGTTCCCTCATGCTTCAAAAATCCATCATTGTGCCCATACCAAAGAAAAACAAAATCACATGCTTGAATGACTGGAGGCCCGTTGCTCTGACCCCCATCTTCAGCAAGTGTTTTGAGAAGCTAGGTCAGAGACTACATCTGCTCTGTGCTGCCTGCTTCACTGGACCCACTACAATTTGCATACCGCAGTAACCGTTCCACAGACGATGCTATTGCCTTCACCCTACACACTGCTCTCTCCCACCTGGAAAATAAGAACACCTATGTGAGGATGCTGTTCGTGGATTATAGTTCAGCATTTAACACTATAGTGCCTGCCACACTGGTTGCGAAGCTCAGACTCTAGGACTGAACAGATCTCTGTGCAGCTGGATCCTGGACTTCCTGACAGGCAGAAGTCAGGTGGTCAGAATGGGCAACAACACATCATCCCCTGATCCTCAACACTGGTGCACCGCAGGGCTGCGTCCTCAGCCCACTCCTGTACTCTCTGTACACACACGACTGTACAGCTACACAAAGCTCCAATGTCATCGTCAAATTTGCTGATGACACAGCGGTGATAGGCCTGATCACCGACAGCGATGAGACGGCCTACAGAGAGGAGGTGAGTACCCTGACTAAATGGTGTCAGGAGAACCACCTCTCACTCAACATCGACAAGACCAAGGAGCTGGTGGTGGATTACAGGAGACAGAGCAGAGAACACACACCCATCACCATCGACAAGACACCTGTGGAGCGGGTGAGCAGCTTTAAGTTCCTCGGCGTTCACATCACTGAGGATCTCACATGGTCTGCTCACACAGATGCAGTGCTGAAGAAGGCACATCAGCGTCTCTTCTTCCTGAGACGGCTGAGGAAGTTTGGAACGAGCCCCAGAATCCTCAGGTCCTTCTACACCTGCACTGTGGAGAGCATCCTGACCGGCTGTATCACCGCCTGGTTTGGAAACAGCACCGCTGGCAACCGCAGGGCTCTGCAAAGGTCGTGCGAACTGCCCGCCACATTGTTGGAGGTGAGCTTCCTCCTCCAGGATATCTACACCAGGCGGTACAAGGAAAGCCCGGAGGATTATCAAAGACTCCAGCCACCCGTCCCACAGACTGCTCTCTCTGCTGCCCTCAGGGCGGCGTTTCCGCAGCATCCGATCCCGCACTAGCCGACTGAGGACAGCTTTTTCCCTCAGGCTATCAGGCTAATGAACAGTCACAAATAACTCACCTACATCACACTCCCACTCACACAACATGCCATGCACTGCACTTTAACACCGTTCAACTGGACCACGCACACACTGCACTAATCACAACCTATCTGCTATCACTGGACACCATACAATGCACATCCACGACACTGCATATGCATAATCTGTTGCACCTTTGCACATCTATCTGCTGCTCAACCAACCAATCTGCTGTTAATTTATAATCTGTTGCACCTCACATTATTACTATGCATAGACTACATTATGTATAGATACTGTACATAATGCAGATGTGCCCATACGGTGTATAATGTGTCGTTGATAATTAAGTATGTCTTTATAGTACACTATGTGTACTGAGTATATGTATGTGTATTTTGCACATTGTCTTCTGTACAGTCTGTAAATATGTACTGTCCATATGTAAATTGCTGTTGTTTTTTTGCACTGTCTGTCCATATGTAAATTGCTGTTGTTGTTTTTTTGCACTGTCTGGAGCACTGTAAATGCTCCAGTGCAGTTTTTTGCACTGTCTGTCCATATGTAAATTGTTTGTTGTTTTTTTGCACTGTCTGTCCATATGTAAATTGTCTGTTGTTTTTTTGCACTGTCTGTCCATATGTAAATTGTCTGTTGTTTTTCTGCACTGTCTGGAGCACGCTCATAAGAATTTCACTCACCAAGGCACTTGTGCTGTGGTGATGTGACATTAAAAGTGATTTGATTTGATTTGATTTGATTTTGATTTAATTTTGACATTGTTTTTAATTCTCTTTCTTGCCTAAATGCCTTTATTTTCGATTTTATTGATATGACATGTTGTACAGTTTAAACATGTATACAACATTTCTTATATTTAAACTCGTTTTTAAACTAAGCATTTTTAGAAGCAAAAATAAAACATTTCATAGTTGTAAAAAAAACGATGCGGCTCGTTTAGGTACATTTACATTTATGCATTTAGCAGACGCTTTTATCCAATGCGACTTACAGTGCAGTCTCTTAATGCAATTGACACTATCCGAAACTTGGGTTTCGGGGAACCTGACTGTCCCGACGGAACGTTCGCAGCGGGCTATACGATGGACGCGTGGGAGAGGTGGCGAATCGTGTGTCTTGCGGCTCTTTCCGTGGAGGACATTGAAGATATCTACCTATTCGGAACCATGATAACAGGTATTTTGCTGATTGGATTAGGCTTTGCCTTGGGTTATCGAATAATTCAGAAAACGGGAACAGCTGTCCAAAGCCCCACAAGGCTGCCCGTATGATTGAAGCTGTGGGAAGAGCGGTCAGCATTGAGACTGAGACTATCAATCGCAATATGGATTATATCAAGGAGTAGCTCACGGCTTTACAAAGGGAAATTGATTATATTGGAGACCAAAATGGACAGAGAGAGTAGCCTGCAAAATTGGAATGCGTTTACTTGCCCCAAAGACAAAACAATCTTATCTTTTTCTGGCTCCCCTACACAGTGGCCTTGGCAAGGCTGTTGTTGGAATCTACCCCGGGAGAGCAATGCAGTGAGACGCTCTTGCGTTCCTCCCCCACCCTACAGACCCCCCCGACCACTGGCCTCTGTTCGCTTTGATCCGCCAGCCTGTCAAGCGGGTCTGACCAGTGCCGGATTAGAGGCTGCGGGACCAGATGGCTGCTTGCTGGGCCGGATTTACTTCCCTGTGGCTATGTCGTGTTGTCATGGTGTATGTGCTTTTGTGTTGCTGAGGTGTTTTTCCTGTTCTCACACTGTACTCCCCAAGGAGCATAGTCTGGGGGTTATTTTTTCTCCTCACTTTCCTCATGTTTATGCTGTATTCTTCTTCAATTCTACTTGCATTTCACTACTGATTATACTCTGTATGATTGTGTATGTGATGAATAATAAAGAACCTTGAGTGCGTTCAGACTATACATTTGATTGTCAGTATGTGTGTTCCCTGGGATTCGAACCCACAACCTTTGCGCTGCCAACGCAATGCTCTAACCACTGAGCCACAGGTAACGTGGTTTGCGTTGCAATAAATAAAACCAAAAAAGACTATAATCTTACCTTTCAGAAGCGCGTGTCTGGCTTTAAAACTCATCGGACATCACCAGCAGCGAATGTCATTCATGTCTGGATAGTTTTAATCGTTATGATGACATTTATGAATGTACATTATGATGTTTTGCATGTAGAGTAGCCTATTGACGGCGCTCAGTTGGGGGCGGCGCGGGAGCAGCATGACTATGAAGCAAAGTTAATTTAGATTTAGAGTAACTAAGGGGTGATAACTTGTTGATATGAGTGCAATAATTCCAAACGAATGTCCAAAAGATAAAATTAAAATGTCTGTCCTTTTTGCCGCCCTGACTGTGCTGCCGCCCTAGACAACTGAGTTTCCGCCTATATGCACGCGCCGGCCCTTTGTGCTATTGATCCGTGCATTATGTCTTTTGAGAGCAGAGCAGTTCACATTTCATGTCTTTTGCATGTTAGGGTTCTTATTTAAAATGTGGATGTGCTGCAAGGGTGGTCATTATAGAGGATTTTTCGTATATGCACACACTTTAGGTCAGCACGAACATCTTTCATTGGCGCGTGAGGAGGGGGATCCAACAAAATGAGGTGACGGATCGGATATCGGAAGTTCCGGATCCGGCTTGTTCCGGCACAAAATAAGCCCTGGTATTGGGAATATTTTCTGTAACACACTTTGGGCCCCTTAGTACCAATTGAGCATCGTTTAAATGCCACAGCATACTTCAGAATTGTTGCTTACCATGTCCATCCCTTTATGACTACAGTGTACCCATATTCTGATGGCTACTTCCAGCAGGATAATGCATCATGTCACAAAGCTCAAATCTTCTCAGACTGGTTTCTTGAACATGACAATGACTTCACTTTACTCAAATGACATCCACAGTCACCAGATCTCAATCTAATAGAGCACCTTTGTGATGTGGTGGAACGGGAGATTCGCATCATGGAGGTGCAGGCGAGAAATCTGCAGCAACTGCGTGATGGTATCATGTAAATATTGACCAAAATATCTGAGGAATGTTTCCAACACCTTGTTGAATCTATGCCATGAAGAAGCAAGGCAGCTCTGAAGGCAAAAGGGGGTCCAACCCGATAATAGCAAGGTGTACCTAATAAAGTGGCCAGTGATAGTTTATTGGAAACGTGTGTTGAGAGGTGTTAGTTTTGTTTTTAAATAATATTTTTTATATATTTTTCTTTGGCTTGCTTCCATCTTAAGCTTTTTAACACTGTGCCAAACAATCCTGCAGCCTGAGACAACAATCCCTGTGCTGTGGTTGGTTGGCACAATTTCAAAAGACACTTTAGTTGTGAATTAAGATAATTTAGGAAATATTTTATGACATCCAATATGTCTGCATTTTACCAAAGTACTTCAGTGTGCATTTGCACGGATGTGTTATCTTAACGTTTGCTCCTCTATATCTATTCAGCAATGAAAAGTTTGTGCCAACTATTCTCACTGTCAGTTTTAACTGTAATTTCCTACACAGAAAGCTATTAAACAAAGCACATCATTTCAGATGTGGTGGGAATGATACATGCTGCTGCAGAAAAATTACAAAAATGAAATATTTTTCCAATGATGAAAGAGTGAAGATTAGGGAAATCAACCCCAATCTTACCTAAAAGGAAAGAAAGAAAGAAAGAAAATAAATAAATACATTAATTGTGATTGGTTTATTTTACTAAATGTGCTGCCACACAAACTCAAAATTGACATATTTACAAGCTTCAGAGCATATGTGTGACAATATTTCATTAATCACGTTTTATAAGTAAAATAATGTCAACTCTTCAATAGACTGGAACTGAATTTTCTATAAATGTATCTGTATATTTTAATACTACAATACCACCATCAGTAATGTAAGGATAATCTGTCTTTTTTCTTGTGTGGAGACACTAGGACAGCATCATGTTTACTAAAACATGGGGGGTCCGGGGGGTCCGAAAACCAGTCAGTATCTGGTGTGACCACCATTTGCCACCATGCAAGAACTGGGATGTTTTCAGCTTCCAGGAATTATCTACAGATCCTTGCAACATGGGGCTGTGTATATTATCATGCTGCTGCATGAGGTGATGGTCGTGGATGAATGGCACAACAATGGGCCTCATGATCTCGTCACGGTATATCTGTGCATTCAAAATGCAATCAATAAAATGCACCTGTGTTCGTTGTCCATAACATACTCCTGCCCATACCATAACCCCACCGCCACCTTGTGCCACTCGATCCACAACGACATCAGCAAATAGCTCACCCACACGACGCCATACACGCGGTCTGCCATCTGCCCTGTACAGTGAAAACCGGGATTCATCCATGAAGAGAACATCTCTCCAAAGTGCCAGGCGCCAACGAATGTGAGCATTTGCCCACTCGAGTCGGTTACGACGACGAACTGCAGTCAGGTTGAGACCCAGATGAGGAAGATGATCATGCAGATAAGCTTCCCTGTGATGGTTTCAGACAGTTTGTGCAGAAATTCTTTGGTTATGCAAACTGATTGTTGCAGCAGCTGTCCAGGTGGCTGGTCTCAGACGATCTTGGAGGTGAAGATGCTGGATGAGGAGGTCCTGGGTTGGTGTGATTACACCTGGTCTGCGGTTGTGAGGCCGGTTGGATGTTCTTCCAAATTCTTTGAAACGCCTTTGGAGACGGCTTTTGGTAGAGAAATGAACATAACATTTATGGGCAACAGCTCTGGTTGACATTCCTGCAGTCAGCATGCCAATTGCATGCTCCCTCAAAACTTGCGACATCTGTGACATTGTGCTGTATGATAAAACTCCACATTTTAGAGTGTCATTTTATTGTGGCCAGCCAAAGGCACACCTGTGCAATATTCATGCTGTCTAACAGCAAATTGATATGCCACACCTGTGAGGTGGATGGATTATCTCAGCAAAGGAGAAGTGCTCACTAACACAGATTTAGACAGATTTGTGAACAATATTTGACACTGATAACGCAGGGGTGGGGCCTAGGGTTGGCCACCCCACTCATAACTGCTAATTCCGTCTCTTTTTTTCTTGACAAGAAGTTTATTCAGTCGCAGAACGTCTTTACGAGCACATCCAGCACTCACAGGAAGAGGAAATCAATAACATGGATAGTTTTAAGGATTCATCTGTATTTAGAATTTAGTGTTTGATAACTGTATTCAATATCTGTATATTGCTGCTGAGGGGCACAGGTACATAAATATGACATTTATTATAATGGGTTTATGTGAAGATTGTTTTAAGTTCACTTAAATTAGAAGTTATTTTTAAAGTCTAATAAAAGTCAAAATTAATAGCTCTTAATTATAATGTAAATTTGAATGGCTATAGTCAATGTTTAAATAATAGGGGGAAACCAGAAGGAAATCAGTATTAATTGGTATCAGTGTTACTGGCCTTCAGTCATAAAAATAAAGATGCCATTGAACAAATATTTAAAATATACTGTATTTATGTTGTTTGAACATTAATTTGAAGGTTGAATGTGAAATTATTGCAATATAAAAGTAAGTATATGTATACGTATAAATATAAGTAAATTATAAATGTATATGTACAGGTGAATCTCAATAGATTAGAATGTCGTGGAAACGTTCATTTATTTCAGTAATTCAACTAAAATTGTGAAACTTGTGTATTAAATAAATTAAATGCACACAGACTGAAGTAGTTTAAGTCTTTGTTTCTTTTAATTGTGATGATTTTGGCTAACATTTAACAAAAACCCACCAATTCACTTTCAACTAATTGGAATATGGTGAAATGCCAATCAGCAAATCAACTCAAAACACCTGCAATGGTTTCCTGAGCCTTCAAAATGGTCACTCAGTTTGGTTCACTAGGCTACACAATCATGAGGAAAACTGCTGATCTTACAGTTGTACAGAAGACAATCATTGACACCCTTCACAAGGACGGTAAGCCACAAACATTCAATGCCATAGAAGCTGGCTGTTCACTTACCTGGGCTAGGGAAAAGAAGAACTGGGCTGTTGCCCAGTGGTTCAAAGTCCTCTTTTCAGATGAGAGCAAGTTTTGTATTTCATTTGGAAACCAAGAGTCTGTAGGAAGGGCAGAGAAGCTCATAGCTCAAGTTGCTTGAAGTCCAATGTAAAGTTTCCACAGTCTGTGATGATTTGGGGTGCAATGTCATCTGCTGGATTTGGCACCTGCCCACACTGCCAAAAGCACCAAAAGTTGGTTAAAGGAACATGGTGTTGGTGTGCTTGACTGGCCAGCAAACTCCCCAGACCTGAACCCCATAGAGAATCTATGGGGTATTGTCAAGAGGAAAGTTAGAAACAAGAAGCCAAGAAATACAGATGAGCTGAAGACCACTGTCAAAGAAACATGGGCTTCCATACCACCTCAACAGTGCCACAAACTGATCACCTCCATGCCACGAATTGAGGCAGTAATTTAAGCATAAGGAGCCCCTGCCAAGTATTGAGTATATATACAGTAAATAAACATACTTTCCAGAAGGCCAACAATTCACTAAAACAAAATTGGTCTTATGAAGTATTCTAATTAGTTGAGAAGAATTGGTGGGGTTTTGTTAAATGTGAGCCAAAATCATCACAATTAAAAGAACCAAAGACTTAAACTACTTCAGTCTGTGTGCATTTAATTTATTTAATACACGAGTTTCACAATTTGAGTTGAATTACTGAAATACATGGACTTTCCATGACATTCTAATATATTGAGATGCACCTGTGTGTGTGTGTGTGTGTGTGTGTGTGTGTATGTATATATATATATATATATATATATGTTTTCTCATAACTGTGAATTAACAATGTGGAAGCAGGCTTCCATGTAATATAAGTAGCCTCATAGGGAACAAAAGAATACATTACATATTACAATTGTGTATAATTATAAATACATGTGTTGTGGAAATAGAGGAAAGGCGAATAGCAGAAAGCAAGGGGTTCAGGCCAGTGCTACAGACACACAAACTTACACAGCCAGGCTAGGTAAAAACCAAAGTGTAATACTGACAGATATTCAAACCCAACACAATGATCAATGTTGAGAGTGTGAATGAGCAGGTCAAACACACATTGATTTGCTGTGAGGTGTCCTGTACATTTCTCTCACTCCAGTACAGATGCTGTTTGTCTCTAAAAAAATCATTGCTCGTGAGGAGGAAACGCCGTTGACAGCTTCTCTTGTGATGATAGACAATGTGTCAAATCTGGTGGATTATTCAGAGTCACAGATGGGGAAAGTAAATGAGAAAGTGCGGTTGTTCATTGAGGCGCATTCATCCTGCAGTTACGCAATATAAAGAACGAGTGCGTCCAATCAAATGTAAATCTTCGCAAAATGTCATCTCCATATTTCAGAGTGGAGTCTGGTACCTCCCCACACATTATGAATGTTAGCGAGGTGAGATCTCTTATTGTCATTCGTGGAGAATCATTGCATCCCTCAAGCAGGAGGGTGACATTTACTATTCTGGGATGGAGAGATGGGTAAAGGTCTTGCAAGGGTGACACAGAGCAGATGGTTTTACTCACCGGAGGTTTTCTGAACTCATTCATATGCATTCAAACACCGTGTTAGTTTCAAAGAGAACATACTCTGAATAACAGCTCCAGCTGAGACACATGGCTTCCTTTATTTTTTTTTAGTTTTGGCTCTGTCTTCCAATTTTTCTTTTTGTAGATATCCTCACTTTTAGAGACTGTTTAAAAAATATAAATGAGTCTGCAATATGCCTGAATAAATAAATAAATGAGTCTATACGATGTCTGAATGGTTTGTTAACAAGTCTCTTTAAGGAAGCCCCAATGTTACTTCACTTTCTCACTAATGGATCCTCTACAGTGAATGGGTGCCATCAGAATGAGAGTCCAAACAGCAGATAAAAACATCACAATAATCCACATGATTCCGATAAATTTGTGAATCAAAAAGCTGCATGTTTGTAAAGACACTTTAAACCATTGCTTCTGGCTAAAATGAGTTCTCTACTCATAATATAGCTTTCTACAGTAAAAGGCCATCTCATCTGAATAAGAATCAGAATGAGCTTTATTGCCAAGGTATGTTTACACATATGAGGACTTTGTTATAGTGACAGAAGCTCCACAGTGCAACAGAATGACAGTGACAGGACAGGACACAAGACAAAAGAACATATACAAATACACAAATAGGCAATGTACAAAATGGCAAAACACAATATAAAATACAGCACAATTATGTCTGAGTTCTAATAAGTATTTTCTCAGACTAAATGAAATTATTCTAGCTGTGGTGAATAAATAATTGTATAAAAATGTTGTGTGTGCCAGTGTTTAGTCAAGTGTTCATGAGATGGACTGCTTAAAAAACTGTTTCTGTGTCTGGTCGTTCTGGTGCTCAGAGCTCTGTAGTCGACCAGATGGTAACAGTTCAAAGAGGCATTGTGGTGGATGTGAGGTTTCCAGAGTGATTTATGGCTTTTGCTCACTCTGGATGAGTACTAGTTCTTGGAGAGTGGTGGAGCTATTACCAATGATTACATGCCTCAGCAGTCTGGACTACCCTCCGTAGTCTTCTGAGGTCAGATTTAGTAGCTGAAATGAACCAGAATACTTATTTATCAAGGCGACAACAGTGTCAGTGAAGAACTTTAAATAAAATCGATTATGTGAATTGAGAAGATAGTTTAGATAAGCCAATTAATAAATATTACTTGTGTACAGAATATTTTATTGTGCATCATTAACAACTGAGCAGTAATTATGTTTTGTCTGTTTAACTTTAATAATATTTAAAACATTATCTGTGTGAATTTTGCAAACAGGAAACAAGCTTTGAAATGAATATTAGCAACACGCAGAAGTCCGATATTTTAGCCATGTTGACTTTTAAAACAAGCAGCGACAGGTGATTTAAAAGAGTTTAATTTTGTTTTGTTTTTAAGTGATGTATGATGATGTGATGAGAAGTTGCCACTTCTTACAGTAATTCATCACAGTTAAAATATTACAGCTTAAACAAATATTTCCCTTCACCCTTACGAATCTTAAGAGCCCAGTCTCATGAAAATGCATAGATATAGTTTGCCAAATAAAATGGAAACTCATGGTATTGATATGCAAAAATTGACTTTGGCGTATATATGATATGAACGTGTTTGGCGTATACGTAATACATATAATTTTTGCGTGAATATGAGATGAAATTTGTTGGTGTGCATATAATATGCAGTTTTCACGAACATTTGATACGCATCTACCCCACAACCCTTATCCTAACCAATGGCATAGCACATACACGCCAAAGTCCATTTTTGCATATCGATACCACGAGTTTTCATTTTTATTTGGTTAACTATTTACAAGCACTTTCATGATATCGGTTTTAAATTACCCATGGTTTTACTAGTTTTACAAAAAAAAAAAATATACAAGGTTACTATACACCATAGAGTACAGTACACCATACAAAAGCACATCCACGACATTGCATATGCATAATCTGTTGCACCTTTGTACTAGCTGCTGCTCAACCAATCTGCTGTTAATTTATAATCTGTTGCACCTTCACATTATTACTATGTATAGACTAGATAATGCTGTGCTGTGGTGATATGACAATAAAAGTGATTTGATTTGATTTATAGTTAAACCATGGTAACCACAAATAACCTATGGTTTTGCAACACAATAATTTAACCATGCATTTGTAGTAAAACTGTGGTTATGCAAAATGGTAGTCAATACGGCAACAAAAATCATGGTTACTACAATTTTACTATAATAAAACCTTGGTTAATTTTCATAAGGACATAAAGAGCAGCATGTTCTCATTTATGTTGTTGTCACAGCTTGCAGAAGAATGAAGAGTACAAACATGGATTCATAATTTCAAGAAGACTTTACTGAGAACACAGATGCGGTATAACACTAAATAATAATCGACAAAGGATACAACAGAATCAGAAATATAAATGTACACATGGTAAATGAGAGGACTGAACAGGAACAGCTGGACAAGGATTAACTAATCAGAAACCATAGCAACTAATAAGAACTCATAACAGACCTGACAGGAACTAAACTACACTCAACATAATCATGAAAGTTGTAACTATCCATAGATATATTATATCTGAAATACAATGTCCTGTATTTTTATGTGCTCCTACTTTTCTTGATAGATATGGGTGTAAAATAAAAACATGCTTAACCTGTTTAATGAAATCTGCCGAGTGTTGATCTTGAACCCAGGCAGAATATTTCACATGAGAGTAGCTGTACTAAAGTTCAAATGTTCAACATAATTGGCATTTTTTCAAAGCAGAGCAACACAGACAACAAGACAAGCCAGAACTGCAATTTCCCCTCTGCATTTCTATAATTGGCTCAACGTTGATAAATGCAGGGTGCCATCATATGCTCAAAGCCCCAAAATGAATATATAATCACCCTGCAATCATATTTGCATTTTGCAGATGTTTGCTACCTCTGAATAGCTTTCCATTTGACCTTTTCTGTATTTTATTACTCCAATCAGTCACACAGATCACCCAGAAAAATGCATAATCCGTCAAGCACTGAACATAAATACCTTATTAAGACATTAAAACAAGTCTTCCTAGCAGTCAAAATCACAACAGATTACGTTTGACTCAGTCATGAATGTCTCTTGTAATTATACTTTGTGTTTTATAATAATAAGGAGCTAATGACGAGTGTGGGCTACTTTTATTCCCTCTTTTAAGTCTTCCAGACTTGTACAACCTGATCGGGAGTAATAAATAACATTATTATTGCAAACAACTTTTAAGCATTTAACCTTCATGTTGTGCTGAGATAAATAGTTACGTGTAACTCGATGTATATGTAAAAATTATAATAGTATTTTGAAATTAATCTATTTAAATCATTTAACATATATACAACATTACTTAATCAAATCTCAGTAGACAGCTAGTATTAAAGATTGATCCTCTTTGTTTAAAGGGGTTATGTACAATTTTGTATACAAGAATTACATTTAAGTATTCCTAGGGTCAATTCTAACTACTTGAGGTGCTGTTCACACAGAACACTTTTTTTTCTAGAGAAACCTCTGTTGTGCTTGCGACACATATTTTGCAGCATCTCCCCACAATTAATAAACCTTTCAGTAATTTCAGTAAATCTTTCCTTATCCCTTTGTCATGTTCCCCTTCAGGAACTTGAGCTGCATTGAAAACGCTATGGGAATTCCTTCAGCGTTACCGTGCTCTGAACCACGTGTGTAATCTATCCAATGGATGTAATCGACCAGTAAGCTTAAAAGCATGTGCTGTGAAACCAGAGTCCATTTATTGTCATTCAGCAACCGCTACTCTGTGTGTCTGTCGTTCACTCTTGTGAGTATTATTTACACAATCACTCTATAAGCTCCTCTATATCTAAACGTGCATCAAAGACTAAGCACTTGGGCGAGAGCAGATCATACTAAAGGCTGTGTGTTCCTCCCTGCAAATGCTACAATACTGCTAGGGATACACACAGTCTGTGTGTAGTCTGCTTGGGAGCGAGTCACACAGAGTCAGCTCTCTAGGGAGCAGGTGGAGCTGGTGGAGGGAATGGAGATAGGCGAATTCCTATCTTCTTCCTCACCCACCAGATCCAGTGGCTGCTCTCTGGGATCGGAAGCCCGCTCTGCGGTTTCTTCCCCACGGCGACATGGCTCGGCGCTTCGCCTGTCTTCCTCTGAGGAGGTCCACGGCATCGTCTCTGAAGGCTCTGACCTTGCTCTCCAAGCCGTTGTGCACAACATCAGTGCTGGTGGGCAATGGGTACGCGGCTGCAGGTCAGGCTGGTGCGTGTCTGCACACTAGGGCGATGTTACAGGTGTACCAAGCCGACCTGCTAAAGGAGCTAGATGAAAGAGAGGAGCTCAGACCTGATTACTTCACTGAGCTCCGCAGAACAGCTGATTTGTCTCTCCGCACTAGCAAAGAGACCGTCCGTGCCACCGGCAGGTCTATGGCAGCGCTGAAGGCAGTGGAGAGACATCTGTGGTTGACCCTATCTGATGTGAAGGAGAAAGGTAGGGTCTTCCTCATGGACGCCCCACTTGCGCCTGTTCGGCAAGGCCTGTAAACAGCGGCGGTGTTTCATCGGTTCCTCCCTCGCTGATTTCTTGCTCAGGGGGCTGATGCGTGGGAGCAGACCTTACCGCATACCAGCTCCTCATATAGAGAGGCACAAAAAGAGAGCGTTTGCTACCTCGGTCCGGACGCGGGGGAGTGCGAGTGGTGATGCTCTCTTTTTGGGACGGGGAGTTTGAAGGCTAATCTGGATCTACGGACTGTCCTTCAGTCTAAGAAATCCTTGAGCAAGAAGCCCTGACAGGCATGGCCCAGGGCATATGAGGACAGGCCCCTCTGGGGAAGAGCGGGTTACACCGCATTACACGGTGTCCGTCTCTCTTCAGTGCCCTCAGGAGATCAGTCTGCCAACCCTGCCAGAGTTACAAGGCGCAGCGATCTACAGCGAGCACTTCTCTCAGTTACTTTCGCCCAGAAACGTAGCGGAGCTGAGAGGCTCGCCACCCCTTTGGGGGGTCTCTAGAGCAGCTCGTTTGGCCGTCTCCTGCCGGTCCTCCACTTCAGGGCACCGAGCTGGCAGCTCTAAGTAAACCAGAGGCCAGTCTCGAGAGACTGGTTCCCTTAGTAGACTATTTGGCAGTGTGGAAACTACTGCCAAATGTGTCTCAATGGGTCTCACGACTGAAGTTCAAGATGCTCACACTCAGACAGGACGTGTCTCAGATCAGGTCTGAGGACTGGTTTGTCACGATCGATCTAAAATACGCATACTTCCACGTCTCCATCCTTCCCACTCACAGCAAGCTCCTGAGGCCTGCTTTCGGGTGGCAAAGGATACCAATATCTGGTTCTTCCCTTCAGCCTTGCATTCTCACCACGCACTTTCATGAAGTGTGTGGATGCTGCTCTGGCTCCTCTGTGAATCCAGGGCATCCACATACTGAATTATATTGACAATTGGTTGATTCTAGCTCAATCGTAGCAGTTGGTGATTCACCTTCGAGATGTTTTTGCTCACATGAAAGAGCTGGGTTTCAGACTAAAAGCCAAGAAAATAGTTATTTCTTCAGTACAGAAAACAACTTATCTGGGCATGTTGTGGGATTCGACCACGATGCAGGCATGTATGTCCCCTTCTCGGATCGAATCGATCCTCACGTCAGTCAAGAGAGTGAGAGAAGGCCGGTCACTCACTGTCAAGCAGTTTCAGAGACTGCTGGGTCTTATGGTAGCTGCTTCCAGCGTGGTAACTCTTGGCCTGCTGTACATGATACCCCGACAGTGGTGGCCCAAGACCAATGGGTTCTCCCCGAGGGGAAACACGCTTTGCATGATCAAGGTAACGCGGCGACGCCTACGTGCCTTAGACATGTGGAGACAACCTTGGTTCTTGTCTCAGGGCCCGGTGCCAGGAGCTAGTTGTCGCCGCATAACTTTAGCGATGGACGCATCCCTCACCGGTTGGGGAGTGGTCATAAATGGCAACCCTGCCATGTCTGTGGAGCAGCCGCCATCTCACGTGGCACATCAACTGCCTGAAGATGCTGGCCGTGTTTCGAGCACTGAAACACTTTCTCCCAGACCAAAGAGATTGCCATGTGTTGGTGCGCACCGACAACACAGCAGTGATCTCTTACATCAACCACCAGGGAGGTCTGCGTTCTCGCCCCAAGCACACCAGATATTATGTGGTCCCAGGAAAGACTCCTGAGGCCGTCTACATTCCTAGGTATCTCAGTGTGGGAGCAGACGTCCTGTCGAGGCATGGGTCAGGGTTCGGTGAAGCAGATATGGAGAGTGTTTGGCCAGGCTCAGGTAGACCTTTTTATGACTCAGGTTGCAATGTCCTGTCTGGTCCCCTCTGACTCATCCAGCTCCACTGGGGCTGGATACTATGGTACAGACTTTGCCGAGGCTTCGTCTGAACGCCTTTCCCCCGATCGCTCTGCTCCCGGAAGTTCTGGCGAGAGTGCGCTGGGACGGGGTCCATCTGCTGCTAGTAGCCCCATTCTGGCCGGGTAGAGTATGGTTCTTGGACCTAATTTCTCTCCTCAATGGCTCTCCATGGGATATTCCCGTCAGGGGGGATCTCCTCTCACAGACGGGGGGGCACTATCGTCCACCCTCGCCTGGAGCTGTGGAAGCTGTGTTTGGGGCTGGATACTATGGTACAGACTTGGCCGAGGCTTCGTCTGAACGCCTTTCCCTCGATCGCTCTGCTCCCGGAAGTTCTGGTGAGAGTGCGCTGGGACGGGGTACATCTGCTGCTAGTAACCCCGTTCTGGCCGGGCAGAGTATGGTTCTTGGACCTAATTTCTCTCCTCAATGGCTCTCCATGGGATATTCCCGTCAGGGGGGATCTCCTCTCACAGACGGGGGTCCCAAGTTTCACAATTTGAGTTGAATTTCTGAAATAAATGAACTTTTCCACGACATTCTAATTTATTGAGATGCACCTGTAGATAGATAGATAGAGTTTTTGGAGTAGATAACATGAGCCTTTGGAGTTGCAGGACAATCGTATCATGACAAATCATTTTGGCTAATCACTCCACAAAAAAAAGCCAAAGTTACAAACCCCTCACCATCAACTATCCTAAGCTGTGATATTAAATAGGAGCAAAACATAGGTCTATTCACACTTTTACAAGCATGACAAATTATATCCATCTTTGAGCATACCAAATAAAGTGTTGTTTTTGTATGCGGTCTTTTCCGCAAGACCGTGGATGTAAGTGAACTAAGATCCATTCACAGGGCCTCTCTTGCCTGCTGCTGCTCTATCCTTTGCTGTATTTCAGGTGATCATCCTCCCTTCCCTTTATCAATCTGCATCTGAGAATGAAGGAAAGAAAACCTGATGATCTGTG
Source organism: Gymnocypris eckloni scoliostomus (assembly GCA_027564155.1). NCBI lineage: Eukaryota > Metazoa > Chordata > Actinopteri > Cypriniformes > Cyprinidae > Gymnocypris > Gymnocypris eckloni. The sequence continues at coordinate 15,581,972 of CM050412.1, read as the reverse complement.
ACATGTTTCTCTCCCGCAGGACCAAACAACATTCCCTGACCTTCCCTCAGCAATGTCTCACCTTGACCAGAACATTATGCGGTGCAAATCTGTAATTTCAGTGATTCAATAGCACAGGGCTTGCTTTATCGAATGCAGAGCAGTCTACCTCACCGAGCTCAAGAGTTTAGATTCTGCTTCTAAGGGCCTCCGTAATGAGTTTGAGGCGAGCGGTGAGGATCTTTATTTTCAGCGTGTGTCGCCACTGTCATTTGCACCGTGGAGGTATGTGACATGAGAGCAGAAATGTTAAGAGCCATCGTGTGAATATTTGATGTGTGTTGGTCTGAGTGTCGTTGTGAAAGTGCTGTCAGGATGCTGGTCACTCAAATAGAATAGCTTTCAATTGCTGTGATACTGATTACCCCATTAGCCTCACCACCGCTGTCCTATATAGAAATAGTTCACCTCATTCTCACATTTTAAACATGTATAGCGTTCTTTCTTCTGAGGTGTAAAAATGAATAATGAGGGGTGAAGCTTTCAAAATACTATATAACTCATGTCCTGGCAAGTCTCATGAAGCCTTTGTTTGAGAAACAGACAAACATTTTATTTATTATTCAAATAAAAATGTACAAACCCAGCACGTTTTAGTGTGTTCGTGAAATAAATAAAAAGATTAATTCATGAACGAATAAGAGGTTCTTAAGTTCAACTTCAAATTTAAGTTAGCAGCTTTTCTCGTTGTTTGAGACAATAAAAAAAAAAAAAAAAAAAAAAAATTCTGTCATTGATTACTCACCTTCATGTTGTTACAAATCTCTAAGACCCTCATTCATCTTCGGACCACAAATTAAGATATGTTTGATGAAATCTGAGAGCTTTCTGACCCTGGATAGACAGCAATGCAACAGACGCATTCAAGGCCCAGAAAGGTAGTAAGGACATCGTTAAAGAGAAGAATTGTTGAATAAAGTCATTATTTTTGTTTTATTTTGCGCACAAACAAATATAATTGTAGCTTCATAACATTATGGTTGAACCACTGATGTCACATGGAATGTTTTAACAATGTCCTTACTACCTTTCAGGGCAATACAACGTTTCAGTAGTGTTGCTGTCTACAAAGGGTCAGAAAGCTCTCAGATTTCATCAAAAAATATCATAATTTGTGTTCTGAAGATGAAAGAATGCCATACGGTAATCAATGGTCTTACGGAGTAATTAATGACATAATTTCTTTTTTGGGGAGAACTATCCCTTTAAAGTACTCTACAAGTCCACATTCCAAACAGTTAAGTGCACTTTTAAATGTTATGATATATATCTTTAAACGCATGATCCAAACCATCCTCAGAATTTTATACACAACAAATAGTACTTATAGATGTAGTATTTAAACATTTTGTATAAAGCTTGTTTTATACAAAATATGCAAATCAAATGTAACCCTAACCCTAAAGGTTAAGCCCTAAACCTGGCAGGAAAGTGTATTACGTTTATGCATTATACAATTTTACCATGTTGTACAAATTATAAGACATGTTGAATAATACTTTGAATGCCAAAAGTATTTATACACAAGAATGGAGTCAGACCAAATGTGAATTTGCCTATGTAATTGTTTATGCAGTAGTCTTACATGATGTCAGAAAGATGGGTTGTTTAGAAAGAAAAGTATGTTTCTTGCTGTAGTAAGACACACAAATAACATTCACTAATAAACTGCTCAAAATAAGGTAGTATAATATTTTGATTTCATGTTAGCTTTTTAAGACACTTTTGTCAAACATATATGAATCAATTAATAAAAATATATATTTTTTTTTTAGCTAAAACAGCAAATTAACACTTTGATGAATCTATTTTCAACTTTTTAATCTAATTGCACAAATAACACATAATGCAACTTTTAAATTGCATTAAAACTGGTTAGCATTATTATCTACAAAAATAAGATATGCAACATATGCATTGCATCTCGACTTCAAAGGGGTTTATCAAAACTCATGGTCACATCTCCCAGATGGACAGCACTGGACATATTTTTGGAACAGGAAGACTGAGTTTCCCTCCAAGTGACTGGCTGCCACCCAATGCTTTCCGATTCTTATTTGCATAAAGTTTATTATTTCTCATCTTTTTGATGGTCTCACCACCCCACTCCACTGTCAATTCCACAATCCCATGCATAGTGTTGCTCACCTTCCATAGAGAATAAATCTAAATGTTTGTTCATCTACACTCGCTCCACGCCATACGTTTGGGCTCAAATTACTATCCCCAACCTTGTCACAGACCAACTGGTCGGCTTCTATTTTCTTTTGAGTTCAGAGCACTTGCTCTGAGAACGAGAGATTTTTGAGAACAAAAGATAAAACTATGTGAAATCACAGGAGGAAAGGCAGTCTTCACAGTTGGAGGAACCCTCAGGCAGCCTGTACAAATGGATCCCCATAAGCCACGGGTGGAGGTAATACTTTCGTCCAGGGTCACAGCTGTCCCTCTTTGCTGTTTGATGATGGAGAGTGATTGGTCTGGCTGAGTTTCACAGGCTTCTGTTGCTGTTTTAACCCACAATGGTCTGCCCGGGAGCTGCTGTGCAGATGGCTGATTGGGGAAAACTTTCTGTGACATTCTGTATTTCTGTGGGAGAAGGAGATGCCGATGTGTGATCCTCGTAACAAAGTCTCCTTTTTTATTGGCCTTTTTCTATCCTCTTTCTGATTCTTGAAGGACACACAAGTAGCTCTTGCCTTTAATATAGGAATTTAGCACTGGTCTGTGTTTTGTTCAACAAAAATGCACAATATTTTGCTCCAAAGCATGTCCTGAATTGTTTTACATAAACAAGTGAACGTAATTTTTTTTTTTTTTACATTATAAGTTGTAGAAATTTACCTGAATGAACATGTAATAACAACAGAATATTTATAAATTAACAAATCTAGATTAATAAATAAATGTTGTTCTGTTTGTTCACAATTTCTAATTAATTAATGTTTATTATTATTATTATATTAAATAGTTGTGTTGACATTGAAACAATATTACATATTGTTTTAAGTTAATAAGCCAACATATTCTATATCAGGGGTGCCAACCCTGCTCCTGGCGATCGACTGTCTTGCAAAGTTTAGCTACAACTCTAATCAAACACACCTGTCTAATCAAACACACCTGAAGCAACTAATTAAGTTCTTCAGGATCACTTGAATATTAAAGACAGGTGTGTTTGATTAGAGTTGAGCTAAACTTTGCAGGATAGTCGATCGCCAGAGCAGGTTGACTTATTAACTCTCTCTCTCTCTCTCTCTCTCTCTCTCTCTCTCTCTCTCTCTCTCTCTCTCTCTATACTAGCGAGTAGTATTTTGTTCGAACTAGCGAGTATCTGGTTTGACCATATATATATATGGTCAAACCAGATACTCGCTAGTTTTCGGACCCCCCAAATACAGTAAAACTGCACATTTTAGAATGCCCTTTTATTGTGGCCAGTCTAAGGCACACCTGTGCAATTATCATGCTGTCTAATAAGCATCTTGATATGCCACACCTGTGAGGTGGATGGATTATCTAGGCCAGCGGTTCTCAATTCCAGTCCCCCCGCTCTGCATTTTCGTATGTTACTCTTATAGCTTCAGATGTTCAGATGGACATCACAGGATATTCCGCCATGATTCCAGTTCGAAGTGAACATATATATTCCATTCAAAGTGCATTGAAGTGAGCAAGACGTGAATTAAAATTGTATATATTTACAGAGGTATATGATGTCACACTCGTCCGTGCGTGAAGACGTTGCGCAGCGCAAATCCATGAATGAATGTTCTGAAATGAAGTAAACTTCAGTGGATTTCCCCTGCTCAGGGAGTAGGGAGCAATGGACCCTGTGTAGGGACTGGAATTGAGAACCTCTGATCTAGGCAAAGGTGAAGTGCTCACTAACACAAATTTAGACAGATTTGTGAACAATATTTGAGAGAAATAGACCTTTTGTGTACATAGAAAAATGGGAGCAAGAACAAAAGTGTTGCGTTTATAATTTTGTTCAATATATATATATATATATATATATATATATATATATATATATATATATATTGTCACAAATTCTGTCCGTGGCCTTCTTTCCGATTGCCCCCAGAGGTCAACCTTCCAATATATTAACTCTAACACTACACAGTCTGTTTCATGTTACCTTGGACTACATTTCCCAAATGCCATTTCACTAATCACATGCTCACCAGCATTCAATTACTCACACTATATAACACCCACTTAGATCCGTCTCAATCGCTGAGTATTGTCTGTGTTTATCGCTCTCCAAATGATAGCACTTTACGGAGTCAGTCTATTTTCAGAGTTTTGTCTAGTTCTAAATTCCTTGCTCTAGTCTAGTCTAGTTAATTTTAGGTTTGCCTGATTGTCTGTTTCCTGATCGCCTGCCTGTCCTGGACTGCTCTCTCGTATTGTCGTTTGGACTCTGTTTGTACCTCGCATGGATTATTGTTTGTCTATTGGATTACTTCTTTGCCTTGCCCTATTAGATACTGTTCTCCGGAGCCTGATAAAGTCTGTTCTTGGATTATTATTTTGTGTCGCCAGTGCCATATCTGTTTGCTGGTGTTTCAACCCTGCCTGTTTCTGTCTGTGAATAAAGCTATGCACATGTATTTGCACACCTCTCAACTCTGTCACTCTTTAAGATATATACTGTATGTGTATATATATATATATATATATATATATATATGTGTGTGTATATATATGTACAGCAACTAAGCAACTAAGTATTGAGTGCTATACATGCTCATACTTTTCATGTTCATACTTTTCAGTTGGCCAAGATTTCTAAAAATCCTTTCTTTGTATTGGTCTTAAGTAATATTCTAATTTTCTGAGATACTGAATTTGGGGTTTTCATTAGTTGTCAGTTATAATCATCAAAATTAAAATAAATAAACACTTGAAATATATCAGTCTGTGTGGAATGAATGTATACATTATACAAGTTTCACTTTTTGAATAGAATTAGTGAAATAAATCAACTTTTTGATGATATTCTAATTATATGACCAGCACCTGTGTGTATATATATATATATATATATATATATATATATAGCCATTTTTTTAGTAACCACAATTTATATAATTTTTTCATTGATGTAAAACAGTTAACTGATCCATACTACCTGACACAAAAAGTTGAGTGTTGCCGGAATCTCTGCCTCCAACCTCGTTGGATATATTATTATCTTGTTTACAGTATAAAAACGTACGTATACACTTATATGTTCTGTTTTTGTCTATCATTGATTTGCACACATAATTTTCACAATTGTAAGTAATTGCATCATGTGAGACTCTACCATTAAACCTTACCCTGTTTGTTCAAATTTGTCCATACTTTATTTGGCTTATAACAAGTACTGATCATTAGCTACTCATAACAAGGAGACAATAAAAAACACATTTATGAAAATGATATTATACATACTTTATTATTAATGCAACACCGTGTTAAAAATTAGTTTCAAAATGCATAACAGAAATTGTGGCAAGCATGATGAATCATCAGCACACTGTTTTCTTAAGTGGACAGTGTAAGCACTACAAAGAAAGCTGAATACATTAAAATTATGATTTGATGCTTCTGACAAACATTTCTGATGACCCTTCTGATTCTTGGAAGTGCTAGACGATCTGTCAAATAAATAGTGCTTGTAGGTAGAAGACATGTGGAAAATCTCAAAACAGTCAATCAGACTGTGTCCAATTTTGTCCCCGTCACAGTTGTTTAAAACTGTGTTTTTGCCTGCCTATCCAATATGAGGTGCATGAGGTTAACATAAATATTTAAAATGAAGTGAGAATTGTCCTTATGTCTGATATGAAAAGCAGCATAAGGCATTAAAACCTTTATGTCCAATTCCTAAAGAATTTATCCCCAACCTCAATCAAACTCATCTGCCTGCATGTCTCTCTTGGTTAATCTGTTTAGGTGTATTTTAGTAGGGTCAGAGCTCAACGCAGTAAATTGAACCTCAAGGGCCAGAGTTGAGAACCCATGTAATAGAGGTTCCCAAGTTTGGCATATCTGTAAAATACTTTAAAATCACTGAAAAACAGAAACCCTGGGTTTATGCTACAGCAGTCAAATTATTCTGCAGACACACAAGTTACATTCAGTTAGTGACTCTAATCAGCTAATCATCTCCTCCGGCCTTCAGTGTGTAGCTGAGCGTCGCCTTCAGTGTGTAGCTGAGCGTCTCCTCCGGCCTTCAGTGTGTAGCTGAGCTTCTCCTCCGGCCTTCAGTGTGTAGCTGAGCATCTTGTGCGGCCTTCAGTGTGTAGCTAAGCATCGCCTCCGGCCTTCAGTGTGTAGCTGAGCTTCTCCTCCGGCCTTCAGTGTGTAGCTGAGCATCTCCTCCAGCCTTCAGTGTGTAGCTGAGCTTCTCCTCCGGCCTTCAGTGTGTAGCTGAGCATCTCGTCCGGCCTTCAGTGTGTAGCTAAGCATCGCCTCCGGCCTTCAGTGTGTAGCTGAGCATCTGTGGGCCTGGTGGGTCATCGTCTCAGCAGACTGCAATGTGTTTTTTCCTTAACTGCTCCAACTTACTGTTTAGTCACACCTAGCCGAACTATATGAAATGAAAATGTACAAAAATGTAGTCAGTACCTTTTAAAATTGTAAGAAATAAAAATGAGAAACATTAGAAATTTATTTTAGATAATTATTCAGTTTATATTGAACTTCAGCTAAATAAGTACAAACCACCCAAAACAATATTTAAATGCTGCATTGTTAGTGAAATAAATGAACTTATTGCAACTAAAATGTTAAATAAATCAATAAAATAACTAATTTAAATAATAGAGGTCAAAGGGCTGGTGTTTCTTCTGGGATTTTAATCAGACACGCCACCAAGTTAAAAATTTGTATTAACTTTGGATATTTTAGCATCTTATATTCAACACTATGCATAAAACGATTGAAAGACATTTCATGGTAACGTTACATGATCCGTTTCTGCTCACCCGCTCCTGGTTGTTTATTAGCATTGATAACCCTAAATAACATAAATATAATGCTGGCTATTTCATAAATCAGAAAATAAGCACATCTAAAACATCTCTTACATACCTTTATATAAATGTCAAGGGTAAACGAACATACACGGAGATATGTTGGCAAATTTGATGATTTTGCGTATCACAGCTGAAACGCAGGCCATCCGATGCGGCGATGCCTCTTGTTGTTGTTTTGTCTTTTTTTTCAAGTGTGAAACCTAACATGTCCTTCTTCGTGGCGAGGTTTTGACCTTTTCAATAATTCAATTAACTATTGCAGATGTTAACACAACAAGAACGTACCATTTTGAAGCAAATGGAAAAGACAATTCTCCAAATAAAGAACACCTTGGCTTTGATACTTCACAAATTATGGCGATACCCAAGTTGCACTTCGATTCTCGTGAGTGTGACGTCACCTGACAAAGACCGATAGCCGAAATCACAGCACAGCTATTTTATGTGTATTTGATTTCATAAGACGTCAGCTCGATTATCAGGATTTTTGTGCAGAATAACATCTTGGAAGGGAGAGCTGGTTATTTAGACTAGTCTTAATGGGTTGCGTTTCAGTCACTATGTCATATTCATCATGACAACAGAAATATTGTAATGTAACCTAAGACAATAATCTGGCAATAGCAATATCATTTATTTATTTATGAAAATTTGATTGATTTGATATTAATTTCCACACTCTGATTCTGTGAATCTGCATAATAGAGTCAAACATTTCTGTCAATGGACATATGTGGAACTTCACTCAATTTTGAATAAAGGTGTATTATCTTAGAATCATCATCATCATTGCATCATTCATGCAACAAATTTGTGAAAGAAAAGGTTATTAAAAGTTTCAACTTTCATACCTATTTATATGTCTACAAATACTCACCATTTTTTAAGTAGCTTTACTATTTTATCCACAGATGGCAACAAAGTATAACAGTTAATTGTTTAAGAGTCTTGACTTAGTTGAATATAAAAATGAGGTTTAAACATTTAATCGGCAGTCCTCGTTATTGTAGTTTCCCTCATCCTAAGTGCGAGATGCCACATTTTTTGTCAACAGAGAGGTTATTGTGTGAAGAACAAGTAGACGATCAATTACCCATAAACTGTCCACTCCATCAATCTCTATCAAATGTAATTAACGGTAACAGTTAATGCTAAATACAAAACAGCATAAGCATGAGGATTATATTCCTGTCAATGTATGTTACCTTTAAATTAGCTGTCCACAATTGGCCATTTGAATGAAATGTACAAAAAATTCACTAAATGTGCATTTAAATGACACGATATATAATATTATGTGCAGGTCTACAGCTAACTGAGAAAATAAAATTCAGATCTCACTCAGGGACATCATGAATTCACAGCTGACCTCCGTGCTGATTCTCATGTGGCGGCACCATTCGCCAGTTCCATTATAGCAGTGCACTGGGGAATATGTTCCTCTAAAGAGCTCTTACAGGCAGGGAATCCAATATCAGGGAGGATCTAGGGGCCCCTGAATACCAGTAATAACTTTTGATAAAATCTGATTCAGGCTAAGAGCCAGAGCTAGATATATAATTCTGATTAAATAAAACTCCACTTAAATCCAATAAATGGTAAAATTAATGTGAAAAAGGAGTTAATCTTAGGAAGAAAGGACAAATCTGATAGCAGGGATGTAAAAAAAAAGTTACTCTACAGCAGGCAAACGCAGATTTCACCATAAACGTGACCAAAATGTATCACAATTGTGCCACATGCTTCTAAACAACAGAGTAACCTTAGGGGTGGCTTTGTTGAAAATATAAACTCAAATACATGTATTGAAATGATTATTAAGTATATACTACAGGGAAGACATTCTTATGCTCACCTTCAAATTGTAAAATTAGTTTATCTCCAATTAGCTTAAAGGGCTCTTATAATGCCCATCTTAAAGACATGGGAAACACAGATTCACACAATAAAACCCAACAACCTTTGGAAAAGTTTAAGTTAACTAAGTTGGCAGGACTTTTTAGATTTATATTAAAGTTATACTTAATAGTGAGAACTATAATAACTAGTTGCTTATTAGCATGCATATTACTGGAATATTGTCTGTGTATTATAAATCACGTCTTATTCTGCATGACCAAATTTGTAGATCCCGAAAGTCAAATTCACACCAGGAAAGTCCGCTAGTTCACTTGCTTTAGTCTGGACCAAATACAATGTTGATGTTTTTGGTTTGGTGCGGTTTGCTTTCACACTGGCATTTTTGTAAACAAAACCAAACATGTGATTAAGGTCATCCATTCATTGGTTTATCTCGGTATGGTTGTTTGGTCCGCACCCAAGTGCGATTTCTGTACTCACACCTGCCCAAATTATCTGCACCAAGGGGGGAAACAAACTTGAGATTGATCCAATCGAACCATTAATCTGACCCCATAGCTAAACTTAACAACTATCGAACTAACTATTAATAAGCAGTAAATTCAAAGTTTATTGAGGCAAAATTCTTAGTTAATTGTTAGTTAATAGTGAGAATTGGTCCTCAAACTAATGTGTGAGTAACTTAAGTCTATATAAAGAACAGCCACGCTAGTGATAACAAATATTAGTATTCTTAAAGCAGTAACTAACAGCTGACATGTTACACTGTTAAAGAGTCATTCAGTTCTCTAGCTAGCATCAGCATCACTATTTCTTATACTTCGAGTACTGATACCACAATGGATTCTGTACTGCCATCTGTTGACATGGCTCATTGTCTCTGCAAATTACCCTGATACTAGTGAGGTTTAGACTGAGAAAACCCATATGAAATGGTCAGTTGCTTTTTGTTTGATAAGTCATCAATTAGTTTAATATTTACTTTAAGGCATATCACTTGTATGTTTACAAAATCTGGCTGCAATATTTTTTTTGTTCTTTCAGGTATAATGATTTGTAGTTTCAGTGAATGATATGGTGCCACAAAACAGCCACAAAATACATTTCTCTTGCAAATATTTCAAAGGCTGTTTATTTGCATTCATGAATAATTCACAACTCACTAAGATCAAGATCACTGCCATCCCAATTATTTTATAATTAAAATTAATATTTAATCAGAGAGTTGAGCATCACTTAGTTTTCAGAAAATCCTCCGTGCCTCAATTACTTTAGTTTTGGGGGTAATTATTTGTAATTATGGCTTTTCTTCAGAGCGCAGACAAATAAAATAAAGCCAATTGCCCACTATAAGTCTTGGATGCCAATGGTTTTCTTAATTACTTCCCTGCAAGTTTGTCACATCAAATTTGTCATATTTGAGGTTTTTAATACAGAAGAACAATCTTTCAAATATCCTGCTGTTAAAACATTCACAAACGTATTATTTCCATAAACACTTCTAAATTGTGATTTATGCTGTTGTTGGCACAACTTTCTAATAATACAAAGTTGTTTCCTGGAGTGAAGTGTTGGAACAATTCAGAGTAGATCAGAAAGGCACTATATATGTATATATATATATATATATATATATGTATATATATAGATGTATGTATGTGTGTATATATGTATGTGTGTATATATGTATATTTATATATACAGTATATATACACATTTATATACATATATACATACAGTATATATACATATTTATATACACATATATATATATATATATATATATATATATATATATATATACACACAGTATATATAACCAGGCAATCTTAATGATCTATTCACCTCCACAATTTGCAAGGATTAATGCTTGAAACATCCAATAAAATTACTTTGGGAGTAGATGGTTAAAAATCATAGTAAATGTGATGCTGCATCCTACAAAAGTTTGAGATCTCATAGCACCAGTGACACACTTACTGCTGCTTAAATTTCGACAACTTTAATGGAACAAACAATGCTGATATATTAATTCTAAATGTTCCTGTGGCTCAGTGGTTAGAGCATTGTGTTAGCAGCGCAAAGGTTGTGGGTTCGATTCCCAGGGAACACATGTACTGACAAAAAAAAATGTATAGCCTGAATGCACTGTAAGTCGCTTTGGATAAAAGCGTCTGCTAAATGTAAATCATGCAATCATCATCATTAATTATCTAACAGAAGGAAATCAATAAAAGATGAGAGAAGCAACAAGAGCAGATGTTGCTAGAGTCTACAGTTTAAACAGACCACTTTCTTTCCTGAGATACTCTGAAAAACAACATTCAATTTAAGTGAAAGCTAAACAGAAAATTTGTGAGTGGAATCAAAGTAAACCCAAGATATAAGTCAATTTTTTTTAGCCCCAGTAGGGTTGTCACAATACCAAAATTTCAGCAGAAAAAAATATTGAAGAATTCATGGCAAAAAAAGATACAAATCAAGAACTCATCTATAGTTGAGCATAGGACATTATTGTATTGCTACACTAGAAATAAAAAGTCATAATGTTTTAATCTCATAATAAGAAATAAGGCATACAGTTTGAAGAATATCGTTGCAACAGATTAAAGTAATAATATTTTGAGCTATTAAATATTAGAACTAACTCCAAATTATACTTTTGAAGTTATAAATAAAACATTACATGCTAAACTAATGTGACACAAAAAAACGCTGTTATATACATTTCTTTAGACTTTTCCCAATTATATGAATTTACCTATGTTATGTATTTGTTTGAAGAGTAAAACAGTAAACAATACAACAAAAATCCCAAAAAGTAAAGCGCTCTTGAAGTAGCAGCAGCAAAAAGTAATGTAAATGTACTTTAAAACTTAAATTAGTCTTATTTTCACAATTATTAGATGCATATATAAGTACTGGTTTGATACTATGAATTGGACTGACAATCAGGCCTGTAATGAAATATATTGTTTATATCCATCTGTGATGTGGGAAGGCGTGACAGCTGGGTGGAGGATCCAAATGCAGGCTTTATTTAAAACTGTAGTCAGACAGGCAGGGTCAAAATACCAGCAGACATTAACATTCAAGGCAAGACAGAAGAGTAATCCAAATAGCAGTCAATGGTAAGGGCAGGCAGCAAATGATCATGGAAAAAACAAGTTAACAGTCCAAGGTCAAAAAACACAATGGCAAGGCAAAACTAGGAAACAAGGAAATATTCCAGATTCCATGTGGTTTGTGCTGTCATGACAAAAACAGATCCGAGTCACATATGAGCAAAAATGTTTTGGATTTGGCACATTTACCTGCAGTGTGAATGTAGCCATAGACGGGATCAGACTCTGGATTGTATTCATGGAATAGAGTGGGTTCTGGATCAGACTCAAAGACTGGAGCAGGCACTGGAGCAGGCTCTGGAGCAGATTCAGAGACTGAAGCAGGGTTTGGAGCAGCTTCGAGGGATGTAGCGGGCTCTGGAGGGTATTTGAGAACTGGAGAGGGCTCTGGATAAGATTCATGGACTGGAGCGGGCTCTGGGTCAGACTAATAGACTGTTGTAGACTCTGGAGCAGAACCATGGATGACTGGGGGACATCTTGGAAAGAGACTCTGGGCTGGCGGCTATCTTGGGAACGACAGCCATGACAGGATGACTCTGGAATGGCAGCCATGATATGTAGAGACTCTGGTGTGGCTGCATATTTTGTGAAGAGGTTCTGGACTTGGAAGTGCTGAAAATACACGATTGGCAACCATAATAACTAGACATGGTGGTGACTTTGATGAGCCAAGTTCCGCAGCCACCAGAGCTTGGTGTACTCTGCCCAAAAAATGTGTAGGGGAAATGTCCTCCTCGACAGCCCCGACAGTGAAGGGGGACCACGACCACATGAAAGCAGAGCATAATACAAAAGTTGGCATAGCAACCCTCAAGGAGTATCACGGGTGAGTTTGGTATTCAATGGCTCATTAAGTCAATCAGGACATAGTCCAGGAGATCAGAGAGATATCCAATGTCCATAACATATTGGATGTGGTCCTCGAGGGAATGCATTCCCTGAAAGAGGCAAACTAACCGGATCCAAACAAACTCATGCTGGGTCCATGATTAGCCTGGAATGCTCGATAAAGCATGGGAAGACAACAGAAGTAACATGGGAATGTGTGACAATGGGGTGCAGGATTCAAATGCAGGCTTTATTTAAAAAAGTAGTGAGATAGTCAGGGTCAAAATACCAGCAGACAATAACATCCAATGCCAGACAAAAGAGTAATCCAAATAACAGGAATTGGCCAGGGCAGGCAGCAAACGATCATGGAAAAACAGTTAAAACAGTCCAAGGTCAAAACTCACAGAGGCAAGGCAAAACTAGGAAACATAGGGAAACATGGGAACAACGGTGGATCTAGAGGTGGATCACCCTCTAGAGGAGCTCATGGGCACTCCAGCTAGAGATTGTGACACTATTAATCTATTTATGTTCATCTTAAACTATACAGGGTCACTATTAAATAAATAGTTGACTCAAAATTTGAATTTGCAAAACACTTTCTTGCCATCCAAGATGCAGATTTATTTATTTCTTCATCAGACCAGACAAATTGAACATTACATCACTTGCTCACCAATGATCTCCTGCAGTGAATGGGTGCTGTCAGTCCCCAAATAGTTTATTAAAAATCACAATAACCCACAACATGACTCCAGTCCATCAACTGATGTCTTTGTGAGGTGAAAAGCTGCATGTTTGTAAGAAACAAGTCCATCATTAAGAGGATTTATCTTCAGGCCGTTACGTCCAGCTAAAATAAGATGCCATGATATTGCTTTCTCCAGTGGAAAAAGTCAGCTCGTCTGAATCAGGAGAGAAATATACACAGATTAAGCACCGTTTAACAGTCCAAAACAGGTTTAAACAAAAATGTCTGTGGATTTTAATCTTAAACGACAACAGGAGTAAACTTTTTCACTTTGTGAACTACAGACACTTGGTATTAAGAAGCATTTTGGTTGATTGGATCACAAGTGGACAACGTTAAATGCAGGTGTAAACGGGTGTGAAATGTTTGAATTGAGCTTGTCCACTTTTGACGGTCATTGCGAGACATAAAAGGATGTGCGCTTTTCAGACGGGATTTAAACTTTGACGGGCCAAATCATAAGTATTATTTTCTGATAACACAAAAAATGGATCCTCATGGCTGGACATGCAGTGAGACCAGGCACCTCATCTCTGTGTGGGCAGAAGACGAAGTACAGAGAAAAGTTGACAACTCCTACCGCAATACCACATTGTGTTTGAGATTAAATTATGAGTGAGCAATAACTTTAGCCCTCCCACTCGTGTTTAGACACCCACAGAGGGATCCGCCCATTTGCCCTCCTCTTGAAGTAATCAGGACCATGGGGGGTAATCTGGTCAGAAGTGGTCGAAAGTGGACAGATTAAAAACGCCAGGTGTAAACAGGTATGTGTCTCCATTTTCCACTTTTGATCGGATCGACCAAAACACATCTTTATACCAAGTGTAAACAGTGCCTTATGTCCTTGTCATGATTTTATCATTTGTTTGAGTATTCGATTTTTTTTCTTATATACTATATATATATATATATATATATATATATATATATCGAGCCCCCTTGTGCATGCCACTGTATATATATATATATATATATATATATATACATATTAGTGCTGTCAATCGCTAAACAATCAATCGCGTTACTCACAATCATGGACTGTGATTAATACGATTAATCACACATTTAAAATACTAGGATTTACCTGTAAATGTGTTGAAATAAGAAATGCATGACAAACTGGTTTAAGGAAACAGAACCTTTCACATCTCTGCCAGGTATGAGACATCCTTATTATTATTTTATCATTATCCTTTTGTTTTTATTCAGCCATTATCGGTCATTTTACTGACAATAAAATATTTACCAAGCCACATTGCTTCAATCCCAGTATACATTTACCCAACTATAATCAAAAGTATTTCTAAATAAATACAACAAAACATTTTCTTATGACATTACGTGAAGTATTATGACAAAATGCATTAGGAAGAAGAATTGGACCTGTTCTGCTGCTGCATTAGAGCTAACATTAGCATCATGCTTCATAATGTATGAGATTAATAGAACACTTTTACTCAGAACTCAAACCACCATCGAGTGTTTGTAATAACTTCCTTTTGTGATTACATGTGGAATTTGGTCGTTTACTGTTGTTAAAATATGCTATTTATAGCCTTTTATTTCGCTGCACAAATTAGCGTTTCAGATGTACACATTGATCTCAAGAAAATCACATACAAACCATATCCTCTTGTAATCGTGTGTTCTATAATCTATAGTGGCTGTTGTCATGTTTATTTCTGCTGTGTAAAAGCCTTAACATGTATGCTCTGGCTGAAACTCTGACTGCCGTAATAATTGCTGACAACATCTCCTTCACATCTGGGCATCGAGGCTGCTGTGTCTCAGCACCAGTTTGATGGAAATTAGACCAGACTGTGGTAAGAGCTTCCCCTCAAGTAAGCGTCTTGGAGCGAGTATGTGCACATCTTTGTGAACAATTACCCAGGCCAAAGGCCCTGCTCCTGCTTTTACAGGCTGACAGCCCTACCCCACATACCCTATCCCTTTGTTAAAAGCAAGGTTAAACTGCTGTGATTAGAGATCCTGTGCGTGAATGAAGAGCTGCCTGCAGCTACTTTTGTTGAGATTCCATTTCCATGCTCTGATGGTGCATGCGGCCAGATGCTGCAGCGGTCTCCAGTTGGAAAAGAGGAGCTCAACTATATAGGGAACTCTCCTATATCCTGCCAACTTCATTACTTAGAGCTTAAGACTAATCCTGAGCTCAGGACTCTTTCCATTTAATCTTAAACTTGAGAGTCATTTCTCCAAACAGTTACTGCTGTGCTCCAAATTACTGGTGCAGCAGATACATAGCACAGTGAGTTTTCGTTAGTGAATGTTTGGCTAATGTCTAGTTATTATTTCCATAAATGTACAGCTAATAAAGAGGGTAAATGGTTACAAGGATTTAAAAACTCTCAGGGCAGATGTGGCATTTTAACAGTTTGTTCTTGCATTTAATTCTCAAACCTTTAATGACCCTTAAAAATTGTTTTGAAACAACTGTTAATAATATTATGTTGTCATAGCTCACGATAAACATCATTCAACTTGGATCCAATTCAATATTTAATAAATATCAGATAACCAATGAAGCAAGATGATTTTATTAATTGTAATTAAATAAAGCAAGTTTTACGCAAGTTAAAATACATTTTGAATATGTTTTTGTATACTTATTTATTCTTTCCTTCTTTCTTCAGAAAATGCAAGTGGTGCTTTTACTTGCCAAGACGACAATATGTAATGTTTTAGAGAGAGATTATTTGAAAGAATTAGGCATAAAGGTTCACCCCAAACATAACTGTCACTGGGATAGAAGCTGATCGTATGAAAACAAAGGAGATTATTGACACGGATCAGCTGGTTCTCCAACCCAGTCAATCACAGTGCACCAATTCACCTGAGTATTAATCACCAGCACCTGCAAGTCATTCAGTCACTCATCATGCAGCATTTATAAGCACCAGCACTAACTCACTTCAGTGTCCGGTCTTGTGTCGACATTGTTGGACTCAAGCTTCTATCCATATGTTGTGAAGGTTACAAACTGTGTTACTTACCTCCTCAGTGTGTTGTCCTCCCTCGCCGTCATCTCTGTGTTACCCTCCTGTTCCAGACCTAGGATTTCGGTGGCTACCCGTATCCACGATCTCCTGGACCCATGAGACAAACCATCTGTCACATCTGCTCAGAACCATCCGAAGTATCAACACTCCTGTTGTTCTACTATTCCTGTCCATCATTCATTGCAATTATTAAACATACTGTTGACTATCGCCCCTTGTGTCTGTGAGTCCTTCCGTAACAATTATATGAATAAATATGAATTTTCCACCAATTGCAAACAAATAAAATAAAATACAGTTATGTACAGTATACAAAACTCATCAACACAATGTTGGAGTCAGGGTGGAAAATATAGCCTAATACCATATTTTCTGGAAAATAAGTCAAACCAAGTATAGAGCTGATTATGATGATCACAAGAAAATATTAATAACAATAATAATAATAGTTTTGTTCTATTGGCTTGTGGTTTACTGCAGAAAACAAGCGCTGTGATCAACAGAAGTTTATAATTCTTAAATGTTTTGTTTATCAAGATAATATTCACAAATTAACAACTTCATCAAACCCCAAATATATCTTTACGAGATAAAAAGCTAAATGTTGGCTGAAAATAAACTGCATCACAGTTGCATATATTCAGCGTCACCACGATACACTTCTGACAACAACTCATCAGTCTTTAAAAAGCACTTTCCATGAAAGTTTGAATGGTGAGTAGATGAGTTCAGTGTGATTATGCTCAATGTCCCAGAATACCTCTATTCTCCCATATCCACCTGTTGGCAGCCACTTTTTTCAAAATCAAGGGAAAAACATCACAAGGGAGTATTACTGATAGATTTTATGTCGTAGAATAAAACAAGGAAATATATTGAGCTTGTGCTAACAACAGACTTTATTTCAAGCATTTAACCAAAAACATTTTCAAAACAATCCATTGACTTCAAGACGATGGAACTAGAAGTGGTCTACATAAATATGTCATCCCTGCAGCACTGTACAGCTAATAGTATCAGTGGTACAATAATTTGCATATGAAGCTAAAAATTGTAACATTACATAAACCTTTGAGGCTTTTTTTGATGAAGTTAAAAGACATATGGTCAGGAACCATGATATGACCCGCTGACCATTCAATTTGTTGACTGGTAAAAATGAATAGCCGTGCAAACCGTAATTTACATTCATATATACGCAAAAATTTAATCTGAGTTCATTCTCTCATTGTTGATCCTGCAAAATGTGGATAGTAAATAGATTTTAGACACACATATACAAAACGTTCACGCTTACAGTGTGTAGTAATGCCCACACAAAATACTGAGCCTGTATGTGTCTGTTCATAAGCTGGAGGACAGAGAGAGAGAGAGAGAGAGAGAGAGAGAGAGATTGGATCTGATTGTCAATTCAGCACTAGTATTCAGAATTACAGACCCTCTCTGCCTGCTCTGCTTGCTCGCTGTCTCTCTCTCTCTCTCCATCTTTCTCTCTTTCACATCTCTAATCTCTTCCTCCCCACCTGAGACCATGGCTTTGCAGGTCTAGCTCTTCATCTCACACACACACGCACACACGCACACATACTCACCCACATACAAATCTACCCTCCAGCTGGAGTTCAAAGATGTATAGGCCTATAAGTGAGATTCTCATCTCTGCCACTCTTTCTCAAAACGGTGCCATAGCAGGCTGTGGAATGGAAAATTTAGGCAAAAGGTGATGTGCAGCAAGCGCAACAAAAAAAGAGAATGGAAAGTAGGAAGGTCTGCGTGTTTTTTAAACAGCTTCAACCCAACTGGTCCATACTTAACCAAAATTTAACCACAAAATAGCTTATAATATATATATATATGATATAAGATAAGAGCTGCCGTTACTGAACGTGATGCGGATCTGACACGCATCATGTTTTCTCTAAACTCTCATTACCTTTTCTGACCCTTTTCAGGTGGACCCATTTCAGTCTCTAATGAGCTGACGAGTTGAAGCGGGTGTGTAAGATGAGGGAGACAGTGCTGGGATGCTCCAGGACAGTTTTGAAAACTATTTCAGAGAAATAATGTAATTAATGTAACTCAAATATAACATATTACATTCACGTAGTTTTAAGGAATGCGGTTTTATTTGCCTTTTTTGGTAACTTCATGCCTTAACTGTACCACGAGAGTGCATGCAAGTAGTTTATTACACACTTTTATATGTAAGCAATAAGGTACAAGAGGCCGTGCTGTATCGTGAATAAATCACGGCTGAAGGGCATTGTTAGGCACGACGTGAAGTGTCAGGTACATCTTGCTAATACCGGGTTGGACCCCCTTTTGCAGGCCCTTCTCGTTTGGCCTCTCAACGGAGGCAGTCGCATTCTTCACTCCCTGTCCTCCCCTTTTTTCCCTGCTCGCTTCTTTTGTCTCGTCTCATCCTATTGAGAGACTCTCTCTGCACTGCTCTTCAAACTAAGAAATTATGGATTTGATCAACTGGTCTCTCAGCGCTATAAAATATATAGAGCGCTATAAAATTCACTAGAAAATTGGGTTCCGGGGAACCTGTCTGCCCTGACGGAACGTTCGCAGCTGGGTATACGAGGGATGCGTGGGAGAGGTGGCAAATCGTATGTCTTGCGGCTCTTTCCGTTGAGGACATTGAAGATATCTACCTTTTCGGAACCATGATAACAGGTCTTCTGCTGATTGGATTAGGCTTTGCCCTGGGTTATCGAAAAATTCAGAAAACGGGTACAGCTGTCCAAAGCCTCACAAGGCTGCCCGCCATGACTGAAGCAGTGGGAAGAGCGGTCAGCATTGCGACTGAGACTATTAACCGCAATATGGATTCTATCAAGACTAGTAACCACAATATGGATTCCATCTTGGAGAAGATCATGGCTTTGCAGAGAAAAATTTACGATCGATACCAGAATGGACCGATAGAGTAGCTGCTTTGGAATGCGGCTACTCGCCTAAACAAATCGCAATCTTATCTTTTGGCTCCCCCGTACCAGCACTGCCCGGCAAGGTCATTGTTGGAAATTTATCCCTGGGAAAGAACACTGCAGCGGGACGCTCTTGTTCCCTCCCCTATCACAGACATTACTCCCCTCCCCCGACCAAACTGCCTCTGAACGCTTTGTACAGCCACGCTGTTGAGCAGGTCTGTGACCGGCGCCGCAAATGGCACCGGACCGGATGGCTGCTTGCCAGTGCTGGATATGTTTCCCCCTGTTGCAAGTTGTGTCTATGGTATATGTGCTTTTGTGCTGAGGTGTTTTTTTTTCTGTTCTCACACTGTACTCCCAATGGAGCATAGTCTGGGGGTTAATTTTTTTTCCTCTCCTCCCTCTCCTCATGTAAATGCTGTACTTTTCTTCCATTCCCTGTCTTCCTGTTCTGTCTACCCCGTTGTCATATGTATGTTGTGTATGTATGGACAGGTTGATGGCTAATTTCGCTGGTACTTGTGACTAGTGACAATAAAGGGCTACTACTACTACTACTTTTGCCGTCAGAACTGCCTTAATTCTTCGTGGCATAGATTCAACAAGGTGTTGGAAACATTCCTGAGAGATTTTGGTCCATATTGACATGATAGCATCACACACTTGCTGCAGATATGTCGGCTGCACATCCATGATGCAAATCTCCCGTTCCACCACATCACAAAGATGCTCTATTGGATTGAGATCTGGTGACTGTGGAGACCATTTGAGTAAAGTGAACTCATTGTCATGTCCAAGAAACCAGTCTGAGAAGATTTGAGCTTTGTGACATGGTGCATTATCCTGCTGGAAGTAGCATCAGAGGATGGGTACACTGTAGTCATAAAGGGATGGACATGGTCAGTAACAATACTCAGGTAGGCTGCGGCATTTAAACTATGCTTAATTGGTACTAAGTATTTCAAAAACTTTTCCAAAGTATTTTTGAAGTATTTCACCATTACACCACCACCACCACCAGCAGCCTGAACCGTTGATACATGGCAGGATGGATCAATGCTTTCATGTTCTTTACACCAAATTTTTACCCTACCATCTGAATATCGCAGCAGAAATCGAGACTCATCAGACCAGGCAACATTTTTCCAATCTTCTATTATCCAATTTTGGTGAGCCTGTGCGAATTGTTGCCTCCGTTTCCTGTTCTTAGCTGACAGGAGCGGCACCCGGTGTGGTCTTCTGCTGCTGTAGCCCATCTGCCTCAAGGTCCGACGTGTTGTGCGTTCAGAGATGGTATTCTGCATACCTTGGTTGTTACGAGCGGTTAATTTCCTAACCAACTATCTATCATCTCTAACCAGTCTGGCCATTCTCCTCTGACCTCTGACGTCAACAATGCATTTTCGTCCACACAACTATCGTTCACTGGATATTTTCTCTTTTTCGGACCATTCTCTGTAAACCCTAGAGATGGTTGTGTGTGAAAATCCCAGTAGATCAGCAGTTTTTGGAATACTCAGACCAACCCGTCTGGCACCAACAACCATTCCACGTTCAAAGTCACTTAAATTCCCTTTCTTCCCCATTCTGACACTCGGTTTGAACTACAGCAAGTCGTCTTCACCACATCTAGATGCCTAAATGCATTGAGTTGCTGCCATGTGATTGGCTGATTAGAAATTTGTGTCACCAAGCAAATGAACAGGTGTACCTAATAAAGTGAGTATATATATATATATATATATATATATATATATATATACATATATATATATATATATATATATATATATATATATATATATACATATATATATATATATATATATATATATATATATATATATACATATATATATATATATATATATATATATATATACATATACATATATATATATATATATATATACATATACATATATATATATATATATGGTGTTGAAAATATCCCGGATAGCACACATACGTCTGCAAGATGTCCGTTAAGGATCTAGATCTGGAAAGCATCTGCTCTCTACAAACGTCTGGCAGACGTCTTTCAGAAGTCAGTTTTACATACATTCTAAATCATAAACATCTTAAAGGCATCTAATAGACATCTATTTGACATCTAAAAGGAAACGTCCTATAGACGTATTGCAGATGAGAAAACACCCCCAAAAAATATGTCTTGCAGATATAAATGCAGACATCATATAGACATATCCGAGATGTACGTGTGCTATCAGGGGTATTTACTCCGATACAGTTATTTCTGAAAAATAAGTCTTCATACAAGTGAAAGTATTTTCTGCACTTTTCATTTAGAATGCTTTGTAAATTGAAGTTAAGGTTCAAGAAGCAAGCTTCCTGCTCTCAAACAGGAATGTTGTGTGCTCGTCTTGACAACATAAAAGGCAAAAACTCTGAAACTAGCATCTTAAAAAACACAGTTAATTGCAAATAACCCAAGGTGGGGGCAGCATTCATCTCAGGTGATCTGTGCATACAGTGTTCCATCAGGCATACATTCGGTACCAGAAAGACAGCAACAAATGAAAGGGGCAGGATGACATCTGTCTACTCCTGCTGCACACTTTTGTTCACTACATGTGTGTTTGCACTTTAAAGGCAGTAGGCTAAAAGTAAATAATTTTGTCTGTAGATTCATATAATCTGCAGCCATATTTTAGGTTTTATATCCAGGTGTTTTCAGACTGACAACGAAAATAACTTGATATAAAACCTAAAATATGGCTTTGATTGTCAGTGGTCTGTATTCTGAAATGCATTTTTCATTTAGGTTACAGATCCCTGCCCGAGGCTATGCAATGTGGTTCACAGGGGGAAAGGGAAAGTCCAGAATGACTGTTTTCCAACAGAAAAGCCTCCTAGACACAGATCAAGGGTTTTGAGAAGGGAAACATAAAAGGTTAAGTTTAATCAGCAGTCTGAGCACTCTCATTCCTGACACTCCTCTTCTTTGTTGAGATGATAGACAGGGGTCACCGAGATGAATGAATCAACTGTATTTCTACAGGCTTGGGGAAATGGTTGCATTTTGTGTCATCTTTGCTGACTAACCATGAGACCCAGAAAACTGAACTGTACAAATTCAAGGATACAATAGTGTTAGAATACCCACAACCCAAAATACTGATTCAAACACTGAACTGATCACTGTTTCTCATACATTTTCTGTCTGATCATGTGTGTTCTCATAAAATCCTTAATAATGGTGGGTATTTACCTTCAAATATTTTTAATTTGTTTTCAATTCTCAGTTTCCTTTTTTTGCTAAAATGTGATGAATTATAAAGTTACCATTATGATTTTTATTCAAAAACCATTTCATCCTGCATTACATTTGTATTTAATTTATTTAAACCCTAGCGTTCTATATTTATGCTTGTGCATTTTAAAAACAGTGTGTGGAGACATCTGCTTATGCCATAATATATATAAATATATCTAAAACTCGTGTTTATAGCTTTCCTACAGAACTAGAGAGAAGTTAAACGCTTGCAAATGGCTCATTGACTGGCAGTTCTTAAAATATGAATTCCCAAGGTAGGAAAAATCTATTTTTGCTGCTCTGGTGGATGGAAAAAGTAGCTGTAATTATTCGCCAAGGTGTGCCTACACGCCCCAGCCATGGAAAATAAGCAACCTGCTTTAAACCCCAAAATAAGTCTGTCTAAACGTTGCCTATGTTTTAGAAAGGATACTTTAGATTATAGGCATATTTAGAATATATGAAACAAAATGTCTCACCGATCATGAATGTCAAACATGTTACAGCCAGTTCACACAAAACTCGTTTTTTCAGGAACATTTTGCATATGACTCTGCATTCTAAAAACGTGGAGCTTAAATGAAAATAAGTTTAACAAGTTTAAACAATATTTCATAATTGTGTTGCATATGAATGGCCCTAACAGTTGGTGAGGTAAGTGAGTCATTGAATCATTTGTTCAACCGTCTAGTTCAGAATGCTTATTCATTCAGCTGCATCTGAAATCAAGTAGGCACTCGATTGGGCTCTTTGTAGTATGAATATGTGCAGTGTAAGTGAAATTTAAACATACTACATCAACTATTTAATGCGACTTACCGTGTTAGCTTTGTCACTTCACTATAATTCACAAATGTTCTCCCAGTGGCCTCATGGGATAGTCAAGTGTCCATTGGATGCACATTTCAGATCTGAAAGTCATCTGGGTGACACATCATACATAATTCAACACATAATTGACTAGCACATCAAAAAAAAATGCACAGTGTGAACGTGCATTTGATAAACAAAGTTGGGAAACTGCAGATCAAGAACATTGGAGTCATAAAAGCTTCTCTGATAAGATGTTCTAGGAAAGGAGGAATGCTTGATAATAACAGGACTGGACTGATATTACGTTACAGTTTCACCAAATAATATGAAATGTTCTGACATGTTAAAGCCAAATATGAGGTCACTCTGGAAATACCCTGCAGATGATGTAGAATGTTCTGTTTTTGTGGTTTGTGCACCACACTTTCTGGTTTACTGGTTGTCTACACTCAATTGTGAATGTGTTTTCTAAATTCCCAGATTTGTCTTAGCATAAAGAAGAGCTTCCAGCAGTGATTCAAAGCATTTCTTTCATTCAACAGCCCTTTATTTAGCTCAATCGTATGTCTTTAAATCGCTGTAAAGAAAAGGTGGGTTATGCTTTAACAACCCAATGTTTCCATTTCCAAGAACGCTTCAGTCCCCACAGACCTTAACTCACATGAATATTCATGAGATAAAGGCATCCATATGTGGCTGTTCATTTTTTCACACACTCGTTAAAAGCAAACTGTCCCTCTTTAGAGCTTTCAGACAGAATGTTTCTTGCATTCAGGTGTACGATGATCATCCAGCTAATGATCATAAGGCTCTATATCAGTTACATTTAAATGTGCCATCCACAGCAGCACTGGACTATAGTAGTATTGGGCCATTTTCTGGTGTTACAGTGACATCTAGTGGGAGGGAGAGTTGTGTTTGACAAATGGTTGAGAGGTGAGAGAACAGAAAATAGCTATAATAGTGAATGAAAGCAGTTCAGTTCTCCTCATAATATAATATGTCTCTTCTTTGCATTTTGTGCCTCTCTTTCTGTTGATTTCAGACACCTTTTTTTTAGTTGTACTGACTGGTGATGGTGTCATTTTTTGTTGCTGTAAAAATACTTTCTCTTATCCCAGCATCATTCACAACAACAATGAGGGGGGAAAAACTGCAGCAATATTTTAAACTCCCCTGTTATTTTAGTACAATTCTGACTTACACAAGAAATGTTTGGGAAACCTGTTTGAAAACACTTTAGGCTCAGAGGAATAGTTCACCCAAAATAACTGTTATATGGCTTCTGAGAATAAAGCCTAAAATCAGTCTAAATAACAAATCTCAAAACAGGCCAGTCACAAAGCAAATGCTCATATTTTAGAGTCCCTTATCATTGGTGCATTTTCATTTAGGTCATAAATATCACACGTTAAAAAAAGTACTACATTTAGTTCCTTCAACGTGACAATCAAACAACAGAAAAAATATATATATTTATAGCAACATTTTAAAACTGCCCCAGCTGCTTTGATAAAGCAACAGACTTGGCAGCTTGGATTCCGCCTAGCACCATGTCAAACTATAGAGTGAGTTTGAGGCGGGCAGACTTACAAAGTGGTTGGGAAACAAGTTTGAAAACACTTTTTAGATGAGTAGTTAACCCATATAAACACTGAACAACAGAAGCATTTCTACTTCTACTACATAATTAGAACTAAACCACAAACTTGGCAACTCGGATTCTGCTCAGTAACAAATCAATCAGTGCATGGAGTGAGTTTGGGTCATTTGTTTGGCTGACCAATGACAGACATAGGGAGTATTTAGGAAACCTGTTTGAAAACAAAATCATAATTTACTCACCCTGATGTCATTTCAAAATTACAGCTTTGTTCTGCAGAACATGAAGGATTTGAGGAACGTCTCAGCTGTTGTCTGCATTG
Source organism: Gymnocypris eckloni scoliostomus (assembly GCA_027564155.1). Classification (NCBI taxonomy): domain Eukaryota; kingdom Metazoa; phylum Chordata; class Actinopteri; order Cypriniformes; family Cyprinidae; genus Gymnocypris; species Gymnocypris eckloni. The sequence goes on along the minus strand of CM050412.1, from coordinate 15,556,355 downwards.
GAAGTTATAGTGGGTTGAATCTCCAGAAATTACATACCCAAAGGTAGTGTAAAACTAATCCATTCTCTATTGGTTTAATTAATTTGTATTTTATTTTATTTTTTATGAAATATGATTAGTGTGGTTACCAGTGCGAAATTAAGTGGTTATTCACTTTAAATCACTGATCAACTCATGTATACAGAGACCAAATCAAATATAGTTACGTGTAAAATAAATCAAACCTAATTGGATCTTTTGTGTCATGGGACTAGTGAGGTATGATGTTACTGATTTATCAAACAAAGTGATAAAAAGCCACTTCTTCACTCTTTGTTTCTCTGTTGAAACACTCTTTAAACCTAAATTATTTTCTACACATAGATGCCTGTTATGAAAATACTAAACTCATACTGTGAGCATTACTATGTTGCATTACTGTTAGCTACTTACAGTTTTTATACACTGATAAAGGTGCTGTACATTTGTACACTAAACATGGCAGAACCTATGACTTTAAATGACCAATGATTTGATTTACATTTGTTAATTCCACAGCTTCAGTGGAATACATAACAGCTTCAATATCAGTCTGTTCATAACTCAAAGCTATCATAAGGCTTCTGTTTTATATGGTGCTTTGTCCTTTTGGGCTTTTGGCCAGACATTATGGGCTGCAGTTGTATGGAAAACAGCTCTCCGATGAGTCTTGTTTCTCCAAGAATCAAACAGCATGATTCAGACTGACAGAATTCCCTTATTTTTGTCATTAACACCATTTTTATTTTGTTGCTTGGTGTTTTAGAACAAACATAATGTCTGGCAGTCGCAGTAACTCATCACATGGCTGTGTGGGAGAATCCTCTCAAGCTACAGAGATGCTTGACATGTAAGTCATACAATCTTATTTCACACGTCACAGAATGGTAAGATACATATTTGTCATAAAAGAGAGTCTGGGCTCTTTCTGTCCTGCAGTGTGCAGCACAGAATAAATTATGCCAACAGACCCTCAGAAACAATATGTTGTTGAGTATATGCCAAAGATTCTGTGCTTAATGATTGATGTTCTCATTTATTTGTCATGTTTCCCCACTTTTTTATTATATAAGCAGTTTTTATTTTATTTTCTATTCCATTTAGTTTGAATCCCCACATATTGTCTTGAACAGAATAACTAATGGATTTCTTCTGTTGATTTACATTGTCATTCTTCGCTTGTATTGCTGATCATGTGGTTTTTCACTGACTCTTCACATTTCTGCATTGCTTGGAGGCACATTTGCAGGTAATGAAATAACGAATAATTAAATAATCTCTCTCCATTGATGGCGTGTGCGCTAAGGTAAAGCAGAGCACATTTGGCTGTGTCTTTGTGTACTTCTGTTTAGCTGAGTCAAGTTTCTTAAAAGTTGCCAGCATTAACTGATGCAAGTTTGTTATCCCATGTATATTATATTAGCAATGTGCTCGAAGCCAAATACCTTATCGGAAAAGCATAACAAATTACTTCTACTGGGTAATAGGATATTTATTAGACTGATTTTTTTAGAACTTTAAACAATACAGTTATCATCATTCTATTGCAATGTGCAACTGTACCTTGCAAATTGCATTTGGCACCAGTTTTTCAGGCATGTTTGTTCTGATACTTGATTAGTCTGTTACTCAATCAGTTGATAAAATAAAGCAGACAGCATCTGAAAATAATACGACCAACAGCCCCAATTAATTTATTCCAAATCCCTGGCAAATTGAATACTATTCTAGAATATTAAGCATAAGGAAGTACTAAGCATTATTTATTTTTGCCACTGAGATCTTCTCACATTCATCATACTTCAGACCCAAATAAATAGCATTGACATTTGCCACTCTATAACAAAGCAGCAGATTGGTGAATCAACAAAGTGTTACAGTATTGATTTGCTGTTATGAACTAGAACACCCTGTCATTGTGTGGTAAGACTTTGATCGCCTACAGGAACATTTAGTTAATAAATTAAACTTTTCAATTACAAACGTGTTCGGCAGGCACTTGTTTGTAAATTGTATGTCCCTTTTGAGGTTTACTAGGCCTACGTACCAAAAGGACAAACAGCCTGAGACTGAATCTGAAATTAAATATTTCCCTACTATATAGTAGGCCAAAAACAGTATCTAAAAGTACTGTTTGAATTCACAGTCTTCATAAAAGAGGTGAAAAGTGTCCAGATGACGTTCATGTTGATTTTTATAAAAATAAAATGCAAATAGAAAATAAAACTAGTATATATTTCAAAATACTAGAATATGGAAGTACATATGCATACAAAAGCCATTGAAATGCCAAGGCCTGATGAAGAGGTCTGTCCTGTTGTTTGATAAATCTCAAAATGAAATGTCAACATGTTTTCGTCAGATTTATGTGTGATTACCTACAGATACCAGTGGGTGATAGATACACATTCATATATAAAAGGGAGTAAAGGAGAATTAATTACTGCTACATTCCCTAAACATTTGGTCACAGCTCACTGCCTCTTTATTTGTGTCCATTTTCTGTCTTTTGTTCAACCAAAAGGGGATATTTTATCATAATTTACTCACCTTCATGTCATTCTAAACATATTAATTTGTTCCTCCTACAGAACACAAAGGAGAATATTTTGAAGGATGTTGTGGTCCAAACAGCACTCTTGGTATTCATTGTATGAATAAAATAGTAAATAAATGAAAAACACTGAAAGTACAGTCAGAATTTCCTTTTTGTTGCACAGGAGGAAAAGAGTCATGTAGATTTAGTAGATGATGACTGGGTAAACTATCCTTATAAGAAACATTATATTAAATATCTGGACAAATACATATTATATTATATTATACTACGGAGTTGTTGAATGCTTGATTCTGATTGGCTGACGAACGTTCTGAGGTGTGCAATTATTTTCAGGGAAACGCACGGCGAACGTAGTTCCAGGCAACTCTCGACCACATTACAGTACCTATATCACTTCACCAAATGATTTCAGTTATTTCAAAAGGTCTTCCAACAGCAGTACAACCAAAACCAACAAGACACTGGCCAAATACATACATATAGTAAGCAATGTGATAAAAAACGGCAGATCCTTTACCTTTTTTGCCACACAATTACGTTTTAGTATGTATGTAAAGCACATTCTATTTTTTCCGCTCTCTCTCCCTTACAGACACACACAGTTTACACACATGAAAACATACGTGCTAATGTTGTTAGCGCTGCTGACGACTTTGCCATTACATGTGTTCCCTGGGAATCGAACCCACAACCTTTGCGCTGCTAACGCAATGCTCTAACCACTGAGCCACAGGAACTCGCTTTGCATTGTGGCTGCATCACCACCTCGGGTGTGCATTATTTTTCTAATAATTCAACGTCCCGTCGTCAATTATTCCTTACTTATATTATTTTATAAATTAATAAAATCTTACTTTGAATGAGAACCCTCATAGAAATGTCACTGAACAGAATATTCTGTAGGAAACTTGGTCTGGTTTTCTCAGGAGGAATTTGTAAAAAGTGTTCTAACTAGCTCCTGTAGAGTTGAGTTTGGACGTGCCTGTGCTGCTCAACACTAAGCTCATTAATATACTGCTGGCTTCGTCAGGTTGAGGTGAGCAGAATTTATTCCAGTGCTGGGGATGTAAATGTCTGAGCGGAGGCAGTGGAGTCTCTCCCTGGGGTCTTCAGCTGACTTTAGACAAGATCTGTGTCAAAGAACTACATGGTGTCGGCAAGCAGTGCCCAGACTTAAAGTCGGTCTGGAACAGAGTACAGCATGTGAGAGTGGAGTGACATCAGTTCACCCTCCTTGCAATGGTTTTGGGGTTTCATATTTTCCAATAATTCCTGTTTGTTTGTTTTCTGTGTGTTCGTTGAACTACATGGCTTTGATTTGTTTATGGTCTTTAATTTAATAAGCACTAGAGCAGTTTTGCTGACAGCAGGATTTGTTTAATGTTTGTGAAATAATTTTCTTCTGCTCTACAAAGCTGAATGTATTTGATCAAAAATAATAATGTTCTGTTTTCTATTTTAATGTTTTTTTGTTAATGTAATTTATACCTGTTATGGCTAAGCTGAATTTTCAGCATCATCCAGTCTTCAGTGAAACACAGAACGTTATTATTTTTGACCAAATAAATTCAGCTTTGTGGAGCCGAAAAGATTTATTTCGCAAACATTAAAAAATCCTGCTGTCAGCAAAACTGCTCCTATATTGAACCAACAAATATAATACAAATAACAATAATAACAAGAAAGTTCACATCACTAATTCAATTAGCCTATATATAAATTTTTTATAAATCTTAAAATAAAGTGCCTAGAGCTCTTGATTACATTGCAGAAGTATGCTAACTTCTTGCAAATATTATAAAAAGATAATAATGTAAACTGCAACCCCATTAGATATTGAAATATAAAAGGCATCCATAATTATTTTTTGCTTAACATCGGAGACAGATTCAACCTAGCGATTGAGTAGAAACAAATAACCCAGCTGCTTAGTTACAGAAAAACCTGGGTAAAAAAAATATATATATATATATATATATCCAACAGGCTGAACCCAGCAATTTTGGTAAAAAAAGTAACCCAGCATCTTTAAGAGCATATATACTGTATCTGTAATGTTCATACAGAGTATGTTGTCTTTACATGTTATCTCCATGTTTGTTTATATATTTATTTTTAAAGAAATTTAGTTATTAAAAAGTGCCAACCAGCAGGAGAAAAGTTCGGCTGCGAGCACTCGCTGTCAGTCAGTCCCTCCAGAGCCCCATTCATGGGACAAATAACAAGCCTGACTCTTTCTGAGTGGATCCCTCTGAGAAACCTTAGTGGAGCAGCAACTCAAAATCACACCCAAAATACAAAAAGCACCAATTTTCTCTCCTAGCTTACAAATAAGCTCTGGTGGGAGAGTATTAACAACCAGCCAAAGTTGCACACAACTAGCTGGCCTGAAAGAAAAGAGGTGAGAAAATATTCCCTTGTATATAAAAAAAGCAATCTCTCAATCATGTATGGATGTCCTTCCTCTTTGGAGTCTGCAGGAAATGAGTCAAGCATGAATAAGGTCTTATTTTATTCCCTGTGTGTTTCAGATAGCACACATATCACTGTAATTCTTTACCAGACTATGTATTGTTTTAAAACGTTTGGCTCATTCAGACTTGCACACCCAGCATATGGAGTCTTTTGCTTAGGCCTAATATTCCTTTAAACAGGGAAAGAAAAACTCTGAAATATTCTGAAAGAATAAACTGTAATGATGATTAAAATATAGTTACATGTTCCATACATATATGGGTCAAAGAACATAGTATAAAGGAATGCATACAATGAATCTTGCTTGTTTCTAATGAAACCGTTCAAAACTAAGACATTTCTGTTTCCAAAATATTTTTCTTTGTCAGTGTCTTTTCTTGTGAATGTAAAGATTTGTTATACAGTTTTCTTGCTGTGCAAACACATTTGCAGCAGATATATATGTATATATACATCGTTTTGCTTGTTAATGCATGCTGAAAAAAAAAAAAAAAATTTTAGTGATGATTATGTGAATAAATTAAATTGGCTGCGTCATAACTGCCTTGTTAATAGAAACTAATTCCAGGCTAAATTAATTTTATTGGCATATATTAGTCTGTAATCCTTCATTGCACATTAAGAAAACAGACAATCTGGTCATATTAGTTAACTTTGGTTTTAGTCTATTTATTTAATTTATAAATGTTTTGCTTTTGATTTAGTTATTTATTTATTTCTCTCTTGCACATTGGTTTCTGAACAACCACATTTTGAAGATGTGTTAACTCAGAAACAGGGGAGAACAGGATCTAAATTCAGCACAAATTGTATTAAATAAAATAACAAAGGTACATGAAGTACAGCAACAGGAAAACAGAACTAAGCAAAACATTGCAGCCATCCAATGAACAACTTTCGACAATCATGGTTGCCAGGTCTTCTAAACTGGTATTCAAAACTAAGAGCCAAAATTGCTTAATCATGTTCAGCGGAAGATGGCTATCAAAATTGCTCCTCCTTCCAGGGGTTCCACCTCAGTTTAAATCACGTTTTGGAGGCAGGGGGTTTCGCTTCAACCGGCAGACTAAAAAAACAAACCATAGCAACATTATAAATGTAGACAAATTCCACTGGAAAACTGCAGACTTGGCAACACTGTCAACAATGAATTCACAAAACACAGGAGCTGAGTCACAATTCAGAAGTTGCATCCTTCGAAGATCGACACTGAGGTATGACAAAGGTTGTCCCAATTCAATAACTCATTTAAATGCGGCCTCAAAATGCGTCCTTCATTTCCTGGGCAATGAAGGATACAAGTGATGGAGGCTTTGAGGCCCAGGCTATCCCGAGATTCATTGCGTATTCATGAAGACTGGATTTTTTTAGATAAAATGCCAGATTGCGCTTTTAAATGTAAGGACTGGGTTTCAGCTTATTCTAATATCTAAATGTGCAAATTTGAGAAATTTAAAGTGGTTTAAATGTTTAGTTTTAAGATGGTTGAATATCACTGTCAAAAACGTACAGTACAAATGTTACTGTCACTCATCAATGGCAGAGTTACAGTTTCTAGACAACAAGATCAAAACTTCTTAGGCTAGACAATCCACTCTGACCTTCGCAGCCTTCGAAGTTGGGACACAGCTAAGGACTAACTGGGTAACACGACAAGTGAGAACAATTAGGGGATACCGAGGAAAAGGAATATTACAAAACAAAGACAGACACTATATCACACACACACACACACACAAACACAGTGAAAAATATGAAAAGAAAAATAGAAACAAAATTGAAATAAAATACCAACAGTTCTTATTTCTCCATCTGATCAAGTCATGGAGGTATTTTCATTTGTGTGTCTTTCCTTTGGTCAATATCCACTTGAGACGCAACAGCAGTTGAAGGGAAAGTGTATTCATCATCCTCTCAGCTAAAAAGTATGTTCTGCTTTTTGCTGATGTTCCTATTAACCCATTTAAGCCCACCATTTAAGTTATAGTTGTAATTTTCCTTTTGTAAGTATTTTTCTAAATGTTATCCATGTTTTATTTCTAAAAGACATGCAAGCAAAGAACCAAATAAAGGATTTCAAGAGAAAAAAAAAGGTATTCACTTCCTGTCACATGAGGTTGTCAACTTCCTACCCCTACTTCGGGGAAGTATGGTGAAGGCAACCCCCCAAAGAAAGATAATTGTCATGTTACTAATATTTTTTTTTTGCTGATATACACACACATATATATATATAATCATGAAGGTCTCTAGAATCATCCAAGCAAAACAAATCTTACAAGATATCTAGTTTTTTGTATACTTAGTCAAAAGTCCAAGCCTTAACTATAGTTGCCGGTGGGCAAATTTCTTTTAAGTACATATAACACAACTCATGGGGAAATCGGGTATACTGTTGCTAGCATCATGCTACTCATGTCACCTTCTTGTTAAAAACATGTTAGCATCATGTTAGCAACATGCTAACTACATGCTATCAACATGTTAATCATGTTAGTATGTTGTTAGCATCATGCTAATCACATTAACAGCTTGGCTGAAACCCGAAATCACCCTCTATACCCTAAAATAGGGCACTATTTGAGGGAATGGCCATTTTTAGTGGTGTCCCAAACCATAGTGGACGTTCTCGAGTGCACTCATTCAATCTCACTATGCACCGCAAAAACGAGTGTACAACCGATGTACACTCAACGGCTAGAGAATCCTCATAATGCACTGTGAGTGTGAGTGTAGTGCACCGGATGAGTTACCGCATCTCGCCAGAAGATGGCACCCACAGCTGATTCATCCATTCATTGATTTTAAGCACTCATCCACAGCGTAATACAAAATAGGTACAAATTCATTCTAAATTGACTTTTAAATTGTTTAACTAGGGTTTATACATAATTTCTGTGACAGAGTTCAAGATAAATCCTTTAATCTTACAACTGGAGCTGCCCGTTTCAAACGATTATTAAACAGCAAGCAAAGTGGCAGTCCTTTCGGTGCGCTCAGTGTCCGAAATCACTCACTCGTTTTTATTTCAGTTTAACTTCAAGTGGACTAATGTAGGGAATAGTGAATGAGGGTATAGGGGGCAATTTCGGATACAGCCCTAGTTTAAAACATGTTAACATCATGCTAGCAATGTAATAATTATGCAAATTTTGTTTTAAAATTTTTACTTGTATTAACACATTTATGATAATGCTAACATAATTAACATGTTGTTAACATGATGCTAACATGATTAGGGTTACTATATAGTTAGCATTATAGGTAGGGTAGAGTGGGGGACCCCGAACCCCAACCCCCACCCTCCCTAAAGGACTGTGTAATTATTTTCTGAGAAAAAAAAAGGTAAATGTGTACAGAAAAGTTATTGTAGTTTTAGTGACAATGACATATAATACGTATGAAAAATATGTTTTCATGTTATTAGAATTTTAACAAAAATTTAATCTGTACCAAGGGGGCATTTTACCCCACCTATGGGGCACAACTTCCCCATGGGTGAGGTGAAATGCCCCCAAGTCTGACAAAGCTATTTGCTTTAAACCTTTAGCCTACAGCATAATCAAAGAACAGGCAGTTTTAACTTAAAATTAAAAATTATATAATCAATAATTATAAATTATAAAATTATAATAGCCTACTTTAAATATTTTGTTAGCTGATACTAACTGGCTAGCTAACTAGCTACCCAATGCCAACTTGAGGTAATTTTTAAAATAAAATCCAAATATTTTTATTCAACCAATAATTTAGAATACATTCTAACTAAAAATATAGGATTTGATGTTCAGAACAGAATAACTACAGTAATAACCAATTGCCCCCTGGGGGCATTTTACCCCACAGACTATTATCTATATGGAGCTTTTTGGGGTTTGCATCGAATGTTCTTCGACTTGTATACATAATATATTTGTTTATGAATAAAGATTGGTCTTTTGAAAGCAGTTATTTTGAGTTAGATTCCAAATGTTCTCCTCCTTTTCAAATTTGACATTGAGGGGTGCATACAACATATTTGCCCACCGGTAACTATAGTTGGCGCACATTCAAATACAATTTTCAAGAAAAAATGTAATATAATAACATGTGGAAATAAATGCAGAGCACATAATACACTTTTAACTCAACTATAAACCATTCAGAAAAATGTGGGCACAAATGGGTTAAGTAATAAGAACAGTAACTTTAAATTAATACTTTAAAAAAACTTTAAACATTACATTTCGCTGAACATTAAACATGTAAATTTTTCAAATATATATTTAAAACATCAAGGGAACATTTAATTGTATCATTTTGCAAACATTAAAGGATTGTTACTTTTGAATGCTCTCTGAATGCTGTGAAACAAGTAATAACATTCAAAAAATATATTAGATGAACTTTCAACCAACAAAAATATATTTTAAAGTTTAAAGAAAAATGTATGAATACATTTTTTGTGCTAATGTTTTGAGAACATTATTAGATCAGATAACATTTTATTAATGTTACTAGAATAACGATTATTCATAACTTCAAGAGAATCTTGCCAGAATGTTGGTCTCAGAGTTCTGAGAATGTTAAGCTCAAATCAGCTTGTTGTAAACCTTTTTTTTTTTATATATATATATATATATACTTTCTTTCTCCTGCGGAACACAATAGAAGAGGTTTTGATGAATAACAGCAACCATTGATTTTCATTTTACAGTCATGCAGGTGTGGAATAACATGGGGTGAACTATCTCTTTAAGAAGAAAGCAGCTTCTCACACCTTTACTAAAATTCACATGGGACTGCTTTTACATGTGTTCATACTTCAGGATGTATTACAAAATCTCAGATAGTATAAGCATTGTGTAAAATAACTTGACATGGCCGATTCAGATGGGATTAAAATTGCAAAAAGGATTGCTAATTATTATCTTGCCTCGCCTTCATATATGAAACTTATTCCATTAAGAATAGTGTTTTACTTTATAATTACACAATTTATATTCTAAGTTTCATAGACTACAATGAGCACATAGATCAAATATAGATCCGTGGCAGCATTCAGTGCTGTCGGGATGAATCAGGACCCTGCACTGAGACTTTGATGTAAGTGTGGTATAAAGCCAGATGATTTCTTTGATACTGTGTAGAATGCAAATAAATACTTCCTTCCCAACACCCGATGGCTAATATCCTCAATATACTTATAACACAAAAGCCACCACATTTATCTTTGGTTCAAATAAATGTCTCGCTGATAAATTTTGTGTTCCCTTTTGAGCATTTTTTTTTCTTTTCTATGGCATTGCAGGAGTGTTTTCAAATGGTGTTTGAATCATAAAGCAAGTGAATCATACAGCTGCTCTGAAGGGAATGCTGTCTGCTCTATTTTAAATTTTCTTCTCAACTCAAGAGGAAACAAAATGTAATATAAATCAGATTTCTTAGTGAATCACTGCTGTAAGTTTGATAAACATAAACCGAATAATAAAAACAGCTTATTTATTCAGTTCAGACTCAAAGGCGGGAAACAATTCACACCTTCAAGGTCTTTTTTTTTTGTCTCGGGTATGGGTGATGAATGAAGGCCTCATCAGGGATAAAATTAACTTTTGTAACTAACTGCAGATATGCGGTCCGGTCTTTGGGACGGAAGGACACAGCCTCTGTCAAAGTGTAACTGACTTAATGTGTTTTGCTATTCACGCAGGATAGTATGAGACTTTGTGGGTTCAAAGCACCAGAGGTGATGCAGCATAGTCTCGAGACAACCAATGATTCAAGGTACAAATTTTAACCTTACATGAAACATAGCATTTGAAGATAGTAAAGAAGGTGTATACCATTAAATACTTTGGAAACTTAAAATAAATAAAATATTGAAGTCAAATTACCTGAAATGGTTTGGAACATAAACTAGGCAAACCAGTCGATTAGTGTTGCCTCTTAGCCAATGAAAATCACTTGCTCTGCTAAATTAATGGGGAAAAAGTGAATGTGTTCAATCACTTCAGCCAATTATTATTATTATGATTTATTTATTTTTTGAAGGGGGGGGGTTAGTGGGACTAATTATTATTATAGGCTTTCTAGAGGGGAAAAAACACTCATCAAATAGAGTCCTGCAGATTAATCACCCATTAAAGAGGAGCAAGAGAGACTGAGAGAGAAGAAAGAAAGACTTTTAAATAAAAAGGGAAAGGCTGTTAAATTATTGTCTACAACATTCATGATTAAATTAAGTGCAAAGAAACAAAAAGCATACACAATTATTCCAAACCACTTAAGTTTTTCTTTTTTTGTAAATAAACAAAAAGTTTACATTTTCTTAAACTGTGGCATTGTGTTTTCCTGGCATGCTCAACTGAATCATACCACTGCTATAATTTTACTACATTAGCCACTGTGTGAACCAGTCAGTAAATTAATTTTCTGAATTCAACAGCTTGATGCATTTAGGCCAATTTTGGCCATTTTATCTGTTGTGTGTGTGTTTGGTGAGAGTCTCCTGAGATTTATTGCTCAATTAATGTTATAATAAAAGCTTGAAATCTTAGGGAAAATAATTGGTGGTCTACTTTATTTTTGGTTTTCTTCCAACTGAGACAAATGCATTTGACAACTTTTTCTGTTTGTTTCAAATGTTTCAATAAATATATTGATTAACTCCTGCCCATTAGTTCAGTTGCCTCAGCGCAGGAAAGCATTTCAGGCTAATATACCAGTTAAGTCGTATTCACTTCCTGTTCTTACTGGAGTTGGAAATCCCTGTAGTTTGAAATCTGTTCCATTTTATGTCTGTAATAAGAACCCAAATCTAAATTTAAAACTGTTTTACGATTGTTTAAGCTTGCGGAGCCAATAAAATTAGAAGACTAAACTGGTTTTAATATACATATAACAAATAAGATAACTTTGTAAGAGTATGTTTACTGTATTTTGGTTTAAGGTGGTTTATATTTCCCTATATATATTTTATATTATATGTCACGGATCACTCTGGGAAACAATGAAGATCCAAGTGCAGTTTAATGAGTCTCAAACAAAGATCCAAAAACAGGGGTAACACACAAGGTAATCCAGTGCACAGAAACACGTAACATAAACCAAGATTTTAGCAACCACAGACACAAACCACACAACATATATACAGGTGGCAATGAACCTAAATTACACACAGCTGAGGGTAATGAAACAACCATGAGTGTAAGGGGTGCTGGGAAGCACAGTCCAAAACATACAAACAATGACTCAAAGAGAGTGCCCACTGGTGACTAAACTGGGCACTCCAACAAATGACTGTGTCATTCCCAGACTAGCGCTGGCTCTTGGAGTCACAACAGTCAGTCCTACATTTGTAAACGACTTCACAAGGATCCATTGTGCAAGCTTTCTCTTTAATAATGCATGGTTTATGTTGCTGCTGATTGGGCTGATATTTTCGACACACCAAGAGAAAACTTATCTCAAACCCCTTTCCACACCGTTTCCAGGAAACATGTTGTTCAACCTGGAAACCATAGCAAAACATTGGACGTTTAAAAATATCTAAACTTGAACGTGCCCGAGATTTTGAGAAATGTAGCATTACATCACTTCCTTACGAAAAGAAAAAAAATCCTTCCTACGTGTACTGCGTTAGGCTAACCAGGACTTGTAATGGCACTTGCATGTTATTGCTCTTTTGTTGATTTTGATTTGTCCTCATTTGTAAGTCGCTTTGGATAAAAGCGTCTGCTAAATGACTAAATGAATGAATGAAAAAAAAAAATGCTGTGCGGTAACAAGCTTTTATACAGATTTAATCTTGTTGTTGAAGTGGCGATTAAAGATCTGTGGTTTTTAAGTATGCATTGCTTTTGTTATTATTGTTATTGAATACATCCCTTTTTATATCAGTGTATATTCTAGAGTCACACGTATAATCAAGAATATGCTATTTTCAGATTCTGTTTACTAAGCTTGTTCTGTGCTCTTTAGTAGTGATTCATAACAGCAGCCTTAGTGTGCATGTGTCATGCAAATGTCAAAATGTCAGTGATTCATACAGCTCATGTACTCCTCTTCCTTAGTTCTACTAGACCCGCTCCAAGCAGGATTCAAACCATTGTTTCTAGCATAAGAGGCAGGCATGCCTCAAGTATGCTAAAGACCGCAGCCAGTTGCTATTGTGCCTCTTGAGATTAGATGGATGAGTGAGGTTTACCTGCACAGCTCTTTCTAGCTGGCCTCCATTGGATAAGTACATACTCTTCGCTCTTTTACATCACTCATTATTTACATCATATTACGTGATTGAAATTATTTCTAATTAACTTCTAATCTTTTCTAGCATTGGTGATACTTGACTGTGGAGAAGGCATGTGCTTTTTCTAGGGATTGCTTGTGGTTGTAATGGAATCTGCACCAATAATACAAATCCACTAGCACAGAACATGGTCAATATAGGATAGACCAGCCAGATCTCACAGCAATTTGTACATATTTTACAAGGTGACTAATTCGTACGACCTCCTTCGTACAAATTCATACGATTTTTGCTAAATTGTACGTATTTTACGAGTTGCCAATTCGTATGAATTTTTCAAATTTCCTAAACCTGACCCAGTGTCTAAACCTACCCGTCACTGGGGTTTTGAGACATCATACTAAACTGTATGAGTGAGGTCCTATGAAGTCTTATGAATTAGCCACCTCGTAAAATATATACGAATTGCCGTGAGATAGACTCACAAATCAAAAATCAACTGTTTATTTTTTACCTGCGGTTTTCTTAGTGCATCATTAAGTTTACAATTAATAGTAAAATACTTTAGCACTGTTTAAATCAGTCATATTGGAATTGGTGACGTGTAACTTGTAATAAAGTCATTTTCACTGTAAGTTTCTTTAACTCAAATATATTTTTCAGGTACTCTTTACACCTCTGAATAATGAATTAGTGATACGTGCTAATGTAGCTGTTAGACTAACAAGTTTCGCGAACAATGTATAATCAACTCTCTTTGAGCTAACATTTTGAATGTTATCAAAAACCAGAAAAGGTTAATGTTTGTTCATAACTGAGATAATCTTGTCGCAACATTAGCCAATGTTCTGAGAACATTCCCTGCTAGCTGGGTATCCATTAGCATTCCCATTCACCTCAGTGCTCAGTTGAAGCAGGACCCAAGTGGCCATTTTTGCTTTCAATTCTGAGCACAAACCTTATCTGTTCTCAAATAATATATTTGTGTTTTTGCAATTTGTGAATGATATTATCATTACCACCTCAACAGAGAGAAGCATTTGACTAATAACTGATTTGAAAGCCCCAATGGGGGATTTAAACAGAATTAGAAAAATAGTGACTGTCCAAAGTGGCATATTTGGGACAGAATGGGACATATTACTCCTGAGAAAATAGAAGAAAAGCATCTAGCAAAACCAAAAATTGCTACGTTGTTGTGCAAATAATTGGACTTTTGATCCTGCCACCAGTATATTTCTTTATTTTCCCAGAAACTCCTCAGTGCTCTGAAAGGAAGGATGCCAAGTAACAGAATGGACAGAGCAGATGGATCATACAAATATGTCTTCAGTGAGAAACATTGATGCTAACAAGCCTTTTCGTTTGTGCGTTCAGGTTTTGTGTGTTAAGGCTGGAATGCACTACATGACTTTCGCCAATTTTTTTGCCCAAAATTGCAGCCTGGAAGAGTCGGCAATAGTTGTCGAAAGTCAGAGCCAGTCTGCAGATTTTTGGCGGTCAGAGTTGATAGATATCACAGACTCCAGTTGTTTTGCCTCAAACTACGAATCTGTCCAGCCTTAGGATATCAAACATGTTTCATGTTCTGAGATGATTTTAGAACACATATTGTTTTCATTTGTTATGTTTTCCTAGCAATGAGGCATGTGTTTCTGCATGAATTTGTTGTGTTTGGAGCAATGTGAACGTCTGGAAGTGTGTGATCTTCAGATGTTTACTGTATGAGGACTAGTTTTTCTCTTTAAACATACATAGACTGCAATTCCCAGTTATATTATTGTAATCACATTGGGAGATATCAGTTACAATTATAGTTCAATGTTCCAACGATTGTGCTGAGTGGGCAAAGGTAGAAATTGTAGTGTTGGCCCACCAAGATGTAACTGACTGAACATACTAAATTCAATACATCTGTATGAGTTGTGTGGGCAACGTGTCATTTAAGGTCATCTCAGCCTTAAAGCTTCATTCAGGGTCGAAGTCTCCAAGTATTGGATACACATACTAATGATTGTACATTTTTCTGACTTCCACCGAGAAGCTATGCAATGCTTTGAGCAATAAAGTGTTGCCCATTGCAGCTTATATAGCTAGATTTAGATAAGATGACTCTTTTTATTGGAAAAGTAATGCAAGTGATAGGAGTTAGGTAACATGTTCATATTGCTTTTAGACCACAAGCTGTTTCGAGAAGATACATTACATAAAATACCATAAGCACCTCACAGCAGGCATGGTGAGAATACATGTTCAAGTTTATATGTGTACATATGTATGTTTAATATGATGACTGATTTATCTAACATGACAGGCAAGCAGTTATTATTGCATATGTCAGTGATATTATTTATTGTTCTTCACTGTTCTGCTCTCGCTGATGCTGGTAAACATAATCGCATTATGATATTGTTAAATTCCAAAGAAGCTGTCCATCATCAGTTGAGACATGCCAAAACTCTTCCGAATTTAGTTTTCTGTCATTTACAATTGTTGCTTGTCAAATTGTATGATATGAGCCAAGGCTGTATGACCTCAACTGTCATTCCTGTCAGACTGTACGATATACTATTATGATATCAAGTATTGACTGAATGATCATTTGTGTGACGTAGCATCTTCACCGAAACAGGAACATGAAATGGTAACACACAAATCCAAGCAAGCTATTTTGTTAATATACTTTGGAAATTGAGCAATGTTGTGTATAGAGTGACTTGTATATTTAAAGACACTCTATACACAACATGCTCAATGTCCAAATGAAACCAATGCCATTAAATGCAAGGCTTTGGATTTATAGTATCAAGGACATCTTTCTCAAAGACAGCATTGACACTGAGAGTCCAATGTCAGTGGCAATATCTTTTTATTAAAAGCTGCACAGTCTTAAAAAGTTCAGATTATATGCATTTTAAATTCAAATCCTGCTTTGAATTGCCTATTTTCTAGATGAAAGTGAGACAGACATGTTAAATGACCAGTGGAAGAAAAGGTAAGTAAAGATTGTCATCCATAGCCTGGGCTGGATCTCTCATCGCCTCTAAAGTGTTCGTATTTACCTGAAGATATTCATCTCACTCTTCCTACTCCACATCCTCCAGCTGCTCGTGAAAGAGGCTTAAGAGACATGGCAAAGATGGACTAAGCCAAGTGTTAAATTGGCTTTTTAAGGGAAATGAATAAATAACTTTCAGGAACCGATCGCTTGGCAGTGCACATCTGTCGTCCTTGCATTTTTACAGAGAGGGCTGCCAGCATGAAAGGCCTGTTCTGACACGCAAACATGCCATTCGTGCTGTATTTTACTGAAGTTAATTACCATTATATATTCCTTCATTTGTTCTGTCAGTCGTTATATAATAGGTCTATGCTATCCAGATACCCAAATATGTACAGCCACATACACACTGCAAAGCTATAAAAAAATAATCAGGATTCTTGATTTCACAGAATGAAAATAATGAATGAATAAAAAAATAAATATTGTCATGTATGCATTTATGTTTAACTCAAAATATGTATTTATTTATTTATTTATTATGTATTTATTTATTTGTATGTTTGATCCCATTATCTTTCGCTGTATGGAAATATGTTCAATATGTTATTATTATTTATTATTATTATTATTATTTTTTTTTCTTGTTTCGCAAAAGAAAAAGTTAGACAAGTTAAGAATTATTTGAAGGTAAAATAATTAGCATGATGATAAATAATGAGAGTAAGTAATAACAGAATTTTCATTTTTGGTGTGAACTATGCCTTAGTTAAGCTCAACTCAAAGCTAAGGTTAGTTAAAAGCTATAAGTCATTATTTATTGTCTGTCTGTTGAAATATATAAAATAAACAACCTAGTCTCATAAAAATACATACCTCTGTGCACTTACTCTGAGACATCGTTTTACGTACCTTACTGCACATTTCCCCGCAGTTTCAAAGAGAAATGTCCACTGAGTGGCGCTAAAACACAGGTTAAATACGTGAACACTGGCACATTTGTATTACGTAGATAAAAGTAGGTACATATGCTCTGTTTTTATTATGTTGCTACAGGTACATATATCCTCGGTTCAGAATTCAAATATCCGGGGTCTGTCCCTAAAAGTTAATGCTCTACAGTGTTGGAAATATGCCCTACTTGGTGTACCCATCTCTAAACCTACCCGATAGTGTTAACAAATGCAAAACTGATATGAAAATGTATTTGTAGATGCAACCGTGCCATTTTAACTTCCTTGTATGATGATTTGAAATTGTTTGTTGAACAGTGATTACACAGGATTCAAACCACAGCTCCTCGCCTCCTAAGTACGTCTCCATACTCCATGAGCTACAGAACAAACTCACCATCTACGAAAACCCATATATATGAAGCTGTATATGTGCGATGCAAACATTTAAAAGCATCAGCTTTCAAATCTTCCAGCATATCAATATTGTTTTGAAGTCGTAACATGATATTCTTCAAGTGATCGTGCAAAATGTACTTTTATTAACCAAAATTCTGCAAATTTGTGTGAAAAGGAGTAAAAGGTGTCAGAGTTTTACTGCCTCTAGTGTTTGGTTCTTTTGGAAACTGCAGTAATATGCACTTATTGGTATGTATTTTGTGTCTCACTAAAAAGTACACGTGGGTACATAAATGCCATGTGACCAGGTAGAAAATAAAACTATAATGTAATATACACAAATATAAACTTGCAAATAAATAATTATTATGATTATAATGGCAATGTTGGTATAAACCGTTACTAAACTTTCAGTCTGTTTCTCACACAAAGTCATATGAATAACATTTATGAAAGTTTTTTTTTTTTAGCTTGACATTCTAAGAAACTCTAGCAATTACTCCAAGTCCTCATTTTGTGATTCACAGAAGAACTTTTAAGTCATATGGGTTTACAATGTTAGTTGAGTGAGTAAATAAAGCCTGAAGTTTTATTTTAGGATATCCTTTAAGAATTGTTAAGCCGTATTTTTAAAGAACATTGAATTTAGAGGCTCTTGCCATGGATGAAACCATCTGTCCATGAGTCAAAATCCCAGAGCCGGTCTGGCTCAATCTTTCCTTGATTACAGCCTCATGACAATGGACTGAACAATCTGATATAAACTGCACTTCCTTTACAGACTCCATCCTACAACCACGGCTGCTCTCGGTGGGTTTGGTAAAAGTAGTTTTGCATGCCTTTGATATAAAAGAGTTTCTGCCAGTAATTCCGGGTCATTTGCTATTTTTTTATGCTTATGAAAGCTTGTTTGGAAACACTTTTGAAATGTAAGTATTATTTTAAGTAATACAATCTGCTTGTTTAAAATATTAATAAATAGTATTTTAATAGTATTATTATTAAAATATAATTTTAAATAAACTGTTTGTTTATATAAATAAACAAAGACAACAAAAGCGTTTGATCATGATGATCAATTAGAGGCATTAGAACAATACATATTAAATATAATACAGTCTTTATAGGGTTAACATTTCTGCATTTGCAATTTAAAATGTCTATTTAAGAAGTGCTAAAATACAGTGGAATATCAAAGTATATTATGTTGGGGATTATGCTCTGTGGGTTGTTTTGAGTTCCAGTCCATCTCTGAATGTGATAGAGTTTAAAACATGCATTCATTTCACACATATACTCTCACACTGTGCGGATGGGACCAATTAATGCATCCAGTCGCCATCATCTTCATCCACACAGTGTTGTATTCTTCAGCCTTTGTCATATGAATAATCACCTCTGATCCACGGAGCTCTAAAATGACCATAGACTTACGCACTCATGAATCTCCAATTTTAGGTGTAATTTGCTGCCTGTCACATAGCTGTGAAAAGGACTAAATGCAAACTGTGAGAATACAAAGGTATGTTATTAATTCAAAAACGTATTATACGCAGTGCAACCCCATAAAAACATGCTCATTAAATTCATGGCCATGCTTTTTGCTTTTACCGTAAGCGTATTTTACCTGTCTCCAGCTTTGGAAAATATTTTGCATTAATTCAGGCATGATGGATGGAAACTTTATAGGTTTATTCAGACTTGAAATTGCTGCCAGTGTAGAAAGTTTTTAAACTGACAAGTGCTCTGTCTTTTAAAACAATTATTTTATTTGCCTACATTAATAATCTAGAATAAAACTTAATGAGATGTAATTTTACCATTAAATTGTCTCAAGCATCTATTCTGGTGTTCAGCTAAAGTGATTTATTTTCCAGCCTTGTTACTTAATGAGAACAATCCTAATGAACGGATATCTGGATGAAGCTAGATGGTTAGTTAAAATAAAAAAACACTATTTAAATTATTAACTTGTTTTCATTATCGAACATGCAGGTATTCATCTAACTGAATATCTGAACCTGCTTAGAATTGCATGAAAATTGTACTAAATAAATATATTGCTAAATGAGGGATGACGACAGGGACGATGATCATTATTTCGGCCAGAAGTGAAAGTTTGAATAAAAAGAAAATAATAATAATTATGGATTTGTTTCTTACAACCAAGCATGTTTTCACTTCACAATTCTTTCATTGATGGACTGGAGTGGTGTTGATTACTTGTGGATTATTGTGATATTTTTATCAGCTGTTTGGACTCTCATTCTGGCAGCACCCATTCACTGCAGAGGATCCATTAGTGAGAAATAGATGTAATGCTAAATTTCTCCAAATTAGCTCTGAAGAAGAAACAAACTCATCTACATCTTGGATGGCCTGAGAGTGTAAATATTCTGCACATTTTGAGCTCATTTAAATCATTACTGAGCCATCGACATCTTAAAAAAGCTTAGATAAATGTATTAGGCCTACCAATGTAAAGCAGAAAGACTTATGACTTGAAATGACCAATAGAATGTATCCACATTTGTAATTACACTTCTTTCATGTATCTTTTGTGCAGATGTGGGTTATATAACACACGTGAGAGAAAGTGTACAGCTGTGAATTGCATCTGAACAATTCCCTTGTTTTTACAACCACACACGTGACAGTAGTGACAACTAAATCAGATGCTTTGTTTCTCTTCAGTGGTCTCAACAGAGGAGACCGTTATCTCTGTTTAAAACATGTGAGGGCATCTTTTCTTTCTTAAAAAAACAAAAATAAATAACTGAACACTGAAAAGTGTATTCCAGGAATTATTTTCTTGAATCATCTTGAATCATTGGAATTGTTTCTCAGTTCAGGTCACTGTATGACTTTTGGCCAAATAGAAGAGTATACAAAACAAACTTTATTTGGTTTGCATTTAATGCTTGCTTATAATTTTATAAGGTTAAATAAATGTATTGAAGATAATTTGGCATGCCTTTTAAAATTATTTTGACTGTAAGGATCATTGAACATGCTAGAGATGTCATCACTGGATGCAATTGAGTGTTATGCTTTCTCCTTAGAATCAGGGGGTCTCATTCACTAATAATTGCATACAGATGTTCCTGCTTATTTGAGCAGAAATGAAATAAGCAAGTAAGGCTATTTGTAGCTTGACTTAAATAAATGGAAATAATTCTTCATTCATTTGCCATTTTCCACCACTGGACTGGAGTATGAAGTGCTTGATGGCACACAAAAGAGTATTTTGTTTGTTTGTTTGTTTGTTTTACAATCACTGAAACATGAAGTTGTTTTAGACTAAACTGGACTGGAGCAGGTTTTGGAATTACAGTGTACTACCATTATAGTGTATTACACAACCCAAATTCCAGAAATGTTGGGATTTTTTTTTTTGGGGGAGATAAAATTAAAACAAAAAGACATATAGAGAACATAAACAATGTTTAAACAGAGAATTTTACACATTTATCCACTAAATCAGCTCATTTCAAATGTGATACATGCTACAGGTCTCAAAAAAGTTGTCAGTGGGCAACAAAGGGCTGAAAAAATGACATTTTGAAAATGTTCAGCTGGGAGAACATCTAGCAACTAAGTTAATTTACATTAGGTCTAGATATAAAAGGGATGTCTTAGAGGGGAAGAGTCTCTCAGAAGTAAAGATGGGCAGAGGCTCTCCAATCTGTGAAAGAGTGCATTAAAAAAGTTGTGGAAGACTTTAAAAACAAAGTTCCTTAATATAAAATTGCAAAGAATTTGCAGATCTCATCATCTACAGTACATAACATCATCAAAAGATTCAGAGAAACTGGATAAACTCTGTGAGTAAGGGACAATGCTGAAGACATTTGTTGGATGCGCGTGGTCCTCGGGCCCTCAGATGACACCGTCTCACTGATCGGTATGATTCTGACATTGCCATTATTAAATGGGCCCAGTAATACTTCCAGAACCCAGTGTTGGTAAACACAAAATGTCGAGCCATCTGCAGATGCCAACTAAAGCTCTATCATGCAAAAAGGAAGCCATATGTGAACATGGTCCAGATGTGCCATTGTATCCTGTGGGCCAAGGCTCATTTAAAATGTAATGTTTCAAAGTGGAAAAGTGTTCTATTGGTCAGACGAGTCCAAATTTGACATTCTTTTGGAAACCACGAACGATGTGTCCTCCGGGCTAAAGAGGAGGAGACTTTCCAGCATGTCATCAGCGTTCAGTTCAAAAGCCAGTATCTTGTATGGTATGGGGGTGCATAAGTGCATACAGGTATGGGCAGCTTGCATGTTTTGGAAGGCACTATGAATGCTGAAAAGTATATAAAGGTTTTATAGCAATATATGATCACCTTCCAGACGATGTTATTTCAGAAAGACAATGCAAAACCATATACTGCAGCTATTACAACAGCATGGCTTCATAGCAGAAGAGTCCAGGTGCTGAATTGGCCTGCCTGCAGTCCAGATCTTTCACCTAGAGAGAACATTTGGTGCATAATTAAATAAAAAATATGTCAAAGACAACCATTAACTTTTCAGCAGCTGTAAACTTATATCAGGCAAGAATGGGACCAAATTCCAACACCAAAACTCCAGAAACTCATAGCCTCAATGCCCAGACGTCTTCAAACGGTTTTGAAGAGGAGATGCTACAGCATGGTAAACATGCCCATGACCCAACTATTTTGAGACCTGTAGCTGTCAGAGTTCTGTCACTTCGGTCTAGTGTCATTCATGGGTTTTGTGACAGAGCCCTGACACTCCCGTCATGTCCTGTTTTCATGTGAGCGTGCGGCTTCGAGTGTGCTGCACGCAGTTCGTGTTTTATCAGGCTGCATCCATTCATGTTATGTCTTGTGCTGTGTTTCACGCAGCTTTTGATTTTAATTGGCTGTGTGCTTTCATGTTGTCATTTCTTGTGTGAACACGTGGCTTATGAGTTTTCTCATTAGCTTTCTCATTAGTCCTGTTTTGCACATGGCTGGTGATTTGATTGCTGGCCATGTGCTTGTGTTTTCATTTTGTGTGAGCACATGGCTTTTGTCTTAGTTTTCTGTGTGCCATATGCTCTCATGTCAATTGTCTTGACCCCACCCTTCTTGTTACCTGATTATTGGTTAATTTGCCCTACCTCTCTTTCCTCGTTACCCTCCTCATTTGCTCCCTTTATATTCTCCTTGTGTTTGCAGTCCTGTGCCAGTTCATCATCGTTTCACCCTGGATGTATCATGCCCTTTCTTGTCCTGTCTAGCCTTGTCTTGCCAAGCCTTTGCCTTGTTCCTGATTTTCCCCCAAGGGGTAGTTTTTGTTGTTGTTTTTGTTTTATTTTTGATTAATAAAGCCCATTACTCTGCAGTACTGAGTCCTCGCCTCATCTCTTCACCCCACGCCCTTGTCAGTAGCAGGCATCAAATTTGATATGAGCTCCTTTTGTGCCTAAAATTGTACAATTTATACAATGCTATTTCACGCATGCAGAGTTGTTTACACTGTTAAATAGTTTAATTCTGGACAAAGTAAAAATGTAAAATCTGTACGTATAACAGAGTATTTTTGTGCCAAAAATCTTACTTCCGGGTTCGTACAAGTTTCAGAGTTTTTTTTTTTTTTGATTGTGGCTCTTGATGACGTAAACGAGGGTAGAACTCCTCATATTGGCATTACCCCTGAATAACACGCCTGTGCAAGCATTTACCAGAGGCGCATGCACATCAACGTGTTTAATTTGGCTGCACTGCACGGGACTCGTTCAGGGAAGAAAGTCTCTAAAGAGGTGTGTTTTTGTTTGTGAGGAAAAAATAACCTTGTTCAGCTTCCAGAATTTCTCAAGTGGGTTTTTGATGAAAGTTTTATAAACAAGACCTAGTTCAATGCTAGATTTGCACATTGTTTGATACTGAAAGATGGAGCAGTCCCAGCTATAAAAGATCCCGGTCATGATTCAGAACTGCATATGGTAAGTCAAATGGCAACAAATGTCTGTATTTTGTTGCTGATAGGAGCTCAAGTGCTCATCACTCTTTTGCTCCACCCACGGCATGCCTTCAGGAGCTCAACTTTTTTCTGTGAGAATCATAAAGCTGTATTTTTTTATAGATATGGTAAAACTAAATACTTTTTGGAGATATGAAGGATGTAATACTACTCTATAGGTACTCAAGATTAACATGAGATTGGGTGAAACTGTGTGTGTTATGCCCTCTTTAAACGTTTGTTATGTTATCTATGTTCTATTGTGAATAAAATATTGTCTCATGTGATTTAAAATTATTTTAGTTTTCATTTTATTCAAATTTCAAAAACGTCCCAACATTTCCGGAATTCGGCTTGTATCACATTCCTCAACCATATATTAATGAAATGTTGTTATTTTCAGAAAAGTCATACAGGTTTGGAAGGACATGAAATCTGTGCACATAAGGAGCACAAACAGCAATAGATAATTTAAATGAACTAGCCTACTATCTGCTGAATATACATTTTCCAAAATACTGCCAATGTTTGAAGTAAGCATTGCATGAGAAGGGCATTGATATGTATCCTAATGTTGATTTTAACCTCTCTGAATCTCCAAGAAGTGTATAAGCACTTGTCTGAAAGATTATTTTCAGCTGGTGTGAACAATGGTAAATGGACAACATAAAAGAATACGAGTTTTTTTGAAGTTCTAGCATTTTTCTTGTTTTGTCAAGCATGCGGTGAGGGATAGACAGATTCTGGGCAGAATGTGCCAGCAATAGCTCATACATCCCAATCAACACCAGCGTTTCTGTAAAACTCCCATCCTGAACTGATCCCAGCTGCCACTGAAAACCTATTCCCTCTCTTAGAATAATTTAATGATAGACACTGTGCAATTAAGTACTTCTCAAGTTTCCCTTGAAGTATAGTTGGTATACTGCATTGCTTTAATTAGAACTGAACTCATATCAGCTTCTATTAATATAACTGGGACACAAACTCTTCGTTCTTGAACCCTTAATGTTCACCATCACAAAATAACAACCTCAAATATGCTATAGGGTAAGATACCTTTCATGTAATTCGTAAAAATTGGGATGACTTGAGAGTAAATATTGAGATACATTTTATTTTTGGAAAATATATTTGAGCTTCTTCAAGATCATCAGAATGAAGAAAGCGGGTCATAATGAATAATGTTGATATTATGTTTCTGCTACTCGCCTTGTCTGTTTCCACAAATGTTTAGTTGTTCAGATGAATGAGGCAAAGTCTGAGACTAAAATATATAAGAATCAGTTCACCAGGATCTCATAAATAATGTATTCAACACATCCCAGAATACTGCTGGCTTGAGTATAGCAATTTATTCAAAATTAAACTCAAATCCAAAATAATTACACTCATTTATCTCCACATTTCAACACAAGAACCTAAACTTCAGTCCAAAAAAAGGCCAGTAAGACAAATAATAGGTTGACATACTGCCAAGAGACAAATGCTCCTTTTGAAGGACTCCAGGAACTATAGTTTCAAGGTTCTCACTATCTTTTGTGGGATCAGTGACAGATTGGCATTGATGGAGAAATTAGGTATTGAAGGTTGCTTGTGAGTTAGAAGTGATTGCCTTTTGTCAGTCATTTGTAGGCTTAGTTGGGCTTTGGTTTAGTTTGAGTCGATTAAGGCCCAAACCTCCACGCTGGAGTGGAGTGGGGAATCAGACATGAAGAAAGATGGATGCTTCTGCCTTCAGGTCTAATGAAACACAGCTGTATGCGCTTACTGGATTTTTCCATGCACACACAGCCAGGGCTGCAGCTGAGTTGTGAGGTTTGGGTTTGGGTGAGATTGAAAAGAAAAGGAATTTGAGAGTAATTTTTTCAGTTCTCACATTAGACATGCATCATCATTAGCTCCAACAGTAATCCTCATGTTTACACTTGTGTGAACTTCCCTTCCAAATGGATTCACCTTAGATGTTTAAATCTCAGAAGCAAATGTGTTCACACAAATAAAGTATTTGTATTTTCTATAAAATGTCTATTTCTAAGTTACAAAGTTAACAGTTATGATAATGGGGTCATAAATAGAAGAAATATGGAAAAGACAAAAAAAGAAGAAGAAGAAGAATGTGTTATGTACAAATTCATTTGTAAAACATCTAATATGTAATACAAACAGTGTCTCATAGAAGTGAGTACACCCCTCAGATTTTTGTAAATATTTTATTATATTGTTTCATGTGACAACACTGAAGAAATTACACTTTGCTACAATGTAAAGTAATGAATGTACAGCTTGTATAACAGTGTACATTTGCTGTCCCCTCAAAATAACTCAACACACAGCCATTAATGTCTAAACCGCTGGCTACAAAAGTGAGTACACCCCTAAGTGAAAATGTCCAAATTGGGCCCAATTAGCAATTTTCTCTTCCTGGTGTCATGTGACTCGTTAGTGTTACAAGGCAGGCTGTGTTAAATTGAGTTAGAAGTGTTATCGCTCTCACTCTCTCATACTGGTCCCTGGAAGTTCAACATGGCACCTCATGGCAAAGAACTCTCTGAGGATCTTAAAAAAAAAAATTGTTGCTCTACATAAAGATGGCGTAGGCTATAAAAGATTGCCAAGACCCTGAAACCTGCTTGTAGCACAGTGTCCAAGACCATGCAGTGGTTTAACAGGACAGGTTCCACTCAAAACAGGCCTCACCATGGTCAACCAAAGAAGTTGAGTGCTCATGCTCAGCGTCATATCCAGAGGTTGTGTTTAGGAAATAGTCGAATGAGTGCTGCCAGCATTGCTGCATAGGTTGAAGGGGTGGGGGTCAGCCTGTCAGTGCTCAGACCATATGCTGCACACTGCATCAAATTGGTTTGCATGAATGTTTTCCCAGAGGGAAGCCTCTTCTAAAGATGATGCACAAGAAAGCCTGCAAACAGTTTACTGAAGACAAGTAGAATAAGGACATGGATTACTAGAACCATGTCCTGTGGTCTGATGAGACCAAGATAAACTTACTTGGTTCAGATGGTGTCAAGCGTCTGTGGCGGCAACCAGGTTAGGAGTACAAAGACAAGTGTGTCTTGCCTACAGTCAAGGATGGTGGTGGGAATGTTATGGTCTGGGGCTGCATGAGTGCTGCCGGCACTGGGGAGCTACAGTTCATTGAGGAAACCATGAACGCCAACATGTACTGTGACATACTGAAGCAAAGCATGATCCCCTCCATGTGGAAATTACACTTTGCTAACAATGTAAAGTAATACGAATGTACAGCTTGTATAAGCTGAGTGTACATTAATCTGTGGGGCACCCTCAAATGGAAAGGTGGAGGAGCGCAAGGTCTCTAACATCCACCAGCTACATGATGTCGTCATGGAGGAGTGAAAGAAGACTCCAGTGGCAACCTGTGAAGCTCTGGTGAACTCCTGCCCAAGAGGGTTAAGGCTGTGCTGGAAAATAATAGTGGCCACCAGTGTTGGGGGTAACGCATTACAAGTAACGTGAGTTACGTAATAATATTACTTTTTTCAAGTAACTAGTAAAGTAATGCATTTCTTTTTAATTAACAAGAAAATATCTGAGTTACTTTTTTCTCATTTTTTGACTGACAGTGCACTGTGTGAACATGATCTTACTGGACTAACTGTGAACATGTATTAATTCATCTCACTCGCAAAAAACGGATTCAGTATTCATCAAAATTTATTAAAACAGTGAAATGCAAACTCAGAATATGATGCAAACCTGCAATAATTAAATATGTTAAACAACACAAATATATCTAATCTCATTTTATTAACCAATGTGATTGCTGCTGACCTTTGATGATCCAGTTCAACCATACTAATAAGCAAAAATGTCTTTAGACTAACTAACAATTGTGCTTCGTTGTTGTTGTTTTTATTGCTGAAGAGTGTTGAATCTTCTCCTGCCTTCTACTGTACAGACGTGAATTTACTTTTCCTTCCGCCTGAGGTTTATTCATTACACTTTTTGGTGTGAAAGGGCTTTTAAATTAGCAATAAATAGAACTTCTTGTATTAAAAACAAACAATCAAGCCCTGCTCATATTTAAAAAGTAACGCGAATGTAACGGTAATGAACCTTTTCCCGATACAATTGGGTTGAAAGCTTCATTGGTTCAGAACACTTCACTTCGCCATCACTATACAACAGTGCTCTCATAATAGCGTTATGTATGACAGTAGTTATTAATGTTTTGCATTTCTGTTTTTAGCTGCGCGCGCTAAAGATGACCAGTTGAATTAAGCATTTGATAGCAGGTTTTAATCAATGGGATATAACTGATAATTTATCTCATATAGAATACGCTTCATTAGTTATGCAACATAACATTAATATTAAGACGTACAGGCTATCTGCACAAAATGACCCGAATACGAATGTTTCTGCACGGCTCTGAATTAACTCGTTTTGTGAATGCGTTCTTCACGCAACAATGTGCAGAAACATGGTAACTAAAGTGTTCTCATTATAATGGTGTGTATATGACAGTCCCCGTAATAGTTATTAATGTTTTACATTGTTGTTTGTCTTGTTCGCACTACGCGCTAAAGAGATAATCACCTTAGTACTACAATGAAGCACTTTACAGAATCAAAATGCATCTTAAAGGTCCCATATTGTCAAAATGAAAATTCCGGGCCTTTTTCATGATAACTGAGGTCTATGAGCTATGTAACTACCATATAAGTTTAAAAAAGTCAGTTCACAGTAAAATACACACATCCTGCATAAAGTAGCTGTGCCTTTTCATGAGCCCTTCTAACCTCCGTAAAAATGTGATGTCATAATTACTCAGTCACCGCCTTCAGTCACCATCCTGAGCACCGCCCACAGCACAGACATTATTTCATACACTTAATTATTGCACACAGACATTATTTCATACACAACACAGTTGTGCGATGCAAGAAATCTTTAGACGCACCTATAACAACAAAAGACAATACTTTATTTAAACTTTTCTGCAAACACAAGCATTTTTGATGATTGTTTCTGTCCAGTCCACTCTTTTTATTGCGTTTAACCACAGCTGTCGTAATTTTTTTTGCCTGGCAGTGGCAGCAGTTGTGCAATAAAATTTCAAATTTGAAGCTGTATTACCTCGATTCTGGCACCCAACATCACAACAAGATAATATTGTATGCTCCTTATGAAGCCAAATCTGCGCTGGTTTGAATGGGCCGCCTCCAGTTCCCTTTGTTTTGCTTCCAGCTTAAGGCGGTGACGTTATTGTGACATCAGCCCTAACTATTTACCTATGGTTGGCCTAGCCGTGCGTCCATCAGAAAACGACAGGCCAATCAGAAGAGAGGCTTATGAATGTTAATTAGACGGGCCAAAATTGACCTGTTTTTAGAAGAGCTCCTGAAAGAGGAGCTATACAAATATGTTGAGATAGATTTTGCTACTTATACCACAAATATATACTCACTGGCCACTTTATTAGGTACACCTTGCTTGTACCGGGTTGGACCCCATGTTGCCTTCAGAACTGCCTTGATTCTTTGTGGCATAGATTCAAGCAGGTGTTAGAAACATTTCTCAGAGATTTTGGTCCATATTGACATGTCAGCATCATGCAGTTGCTGCAGATTTGTCGGCTGCACATCTATGATGTAAATCTCCCATTCCACCACATCCCAAAGGTGCTCTATTGGATTGAGATCTGGTGACTGTGGAGGCCATTTGAGTTAAGTGAACTCATTATCATGTACAAGAAACCAGTCTGAGATGATTTGAGCTTTGTGACATGGTGCATTATCCTGCTAGAAGTAGCCATCAGAAGATTAGTACACAGTAGTCATAAAGGGATGGACATGGTCAGAAACAATACTCAGGTTGGCTGTGGCATTTAAACGATGCTCAATTGGTAAGGGGCCCAAAGTGAGAAAATATCTCCCACACCATTACACCACCACCACCAGCCTGAACCGTTAAAATAGGAATGATACATGAACGAGGTTACCAAACACAAAAAATAGAACTTGGTGACTAAACACCGGCGAAGGCTTGCCATGCACACAGGCACCATCATGCCGGATCATGACAAGATCTGTTGATTTTATCCTTTTGTTTACTGTATTTATTTGCTTGGCCAGTGTCGTTGAGGGTTTTGTTTATTTTTCTGTTGTAAAACCTTTGAAATAACATAAATAATTTTGCGAAGTGATATGGACATGTAATGCGGTCAAGAGAACTGCCTGGAACTACTTTCGCTGTGCGTTTCTCTGAAAATAATTGCACACCTCAGAACGTTCGTCAGCCAATCAGATTCAAGCATTCAACGGCCCCGTAGTAAAAACGAGTAAAATATCTAATAAATATACACAGAACACACACATATACTATGTAAACAAAAAGTTGTATTTTGGATGCAGTTTGACAGCAATATATATATATATATATACACATTTGTATCTGTTCTTAATATAACTTAAATTAATACTTTAAGTTTTTTCGTACTCTAATCAACATGGGCAATGACAAATATGGATGCTTAATGCAAATGTATGTTTATTATTTAATTTCCTTTTTATTGTCATTGTACACAAGATACAACGAAATTGCAAAGCTTCTGCATAAGGTGCACGGTACATAATAGACACAAAACTAAAACTAAAAAAATATACATAATAAAAGTGATTTACAATTAAAAAAGTTAAGCTAAGACAAAAGAATGAGGAAATTAGCATAAACAGAGTTGCTTGTATATATAAGTGAATAATAATCAGTCGCAGCTTGTCAAACTGATTATTTCACTAATATGAGGTAGACTTCTGGCTCTGAATAAAACTATTTGGAATGAGAATATAAAAACATTGCACAAAAAGTGGAGATATTTCACTGGAATATTATGCTGTACTCACTGACGGAATATAGATATAGAAGACATTGCACTAAGAGTGGAGATTGCACATAAATATGATACACATAATACACTCAGCACATAATTGTGCTGAGTAAGTGCATAAGTGAGTATTATTAGTGAAACCACCCTAAACAGAGCATAAAGAACATAGACATGTTTTTCAAAGAATTTATCTGTATATTATTAAACACATAGGAAAAAAGAACAGAAATACCAGGTTCCCATCACTTCTCTTTCTGTGCACTGAGCAATTTACTTACACGAGCCTGTTTACAGCTCGCTTCTTCTGAACAGGCTAAATTAAAATGTATTAGTGAAACCACCCTAAACATACAGCATAAAGATGGTAGATATGTTTTTTTAAGAATTGTTCATGTCTAATAACACATGGAAAAAATAACATAGAAACCCCAGGTTCCCATTATTTGTCTTTCTTTGCACTGAGCCAGTTGCTCAAACAGGCAAGCCTGTTTACATTTTCAGATGACAGGGCAACTCGCTTTTTCTGAACAACATGCCTTGACAGTGAAAGCAATCTTTCACAAGGTATGGATGTGGCAGGTGTTGCTAAGTATCTGCTTGCAAGGTAGGCCATCTCACTGTGTGCCCCTTCATGTTTGGACCACCACTGCAGGGGACAGTCCTATATGCCAATAGAGGGCTCTGCCTTGTAGCATTCCACACATTTCTCAATACAGTCATCTTCTTCAGATGAAGACTCTGGCACAGACTTGAGATATGATCTCTTATTAGATGGCTCAGTTGTCACTGGTTTATCTTTCTCTGTAAGCCAACTCCCCCGGTGCAAGGCACAGATTGAATGCCACGCCTCAGCTCTGTCAGTCCTGCTCAGACATTTGAGGTCTTTAAACATTGGGTCCAATACTGTTGCAACCCTCAGCCATGTAGTATTGATTTTTCCGTCCGTTTGTCCATGTCTGTTGTGAAAGTTTCCTTAAACTTATCCATGTGTGCTGGGTCATCTTCTGAGACCTCCATCACATGTGATCGATGACACAACACTGGCAGGACAACTGATTAAGAAACAAACTTCTCTCCTCATAGAAGTGCAATCACATACCTGCAATAATATAGAAAATAACTTTAGTTAGACACAATGAGTGTTTCATTCACTTGCAATGTCTCAATCTCACTGACACACACACACACACACACACACACACTGTCAGAGACACGTCAGAACTACAGAGAAATCCACTCTAACATTATAAATGTCAAAAACTAAATTATCGGTTTGTATTTATGTATGAATTATAGGTGTGTTTTAATCTCTCACTGACATTCACTTCTCCACTTTTTTGACACAACCTTACTTTGCCTGAGAAACAAACACAACAAAAGAGAGTATCAATAAATTACCTGCATTACCTGCGACCGGCGCCGTAATAAATGGCTGCTGGACCGGACGGCTGCTTGCCAGAGCTGGATATGTCCCCCTGTTGCAAGTCATGTGTTTATGGTATATGTGCTTTTGTGCTGAGTTTTTTTTTTTCTGTTCTCACACTGTACTCCCCAATGGAGCATAGTCTGGGGATTAATTTTTTTTTTCCTCCTCTCTTTCCTCATGTAAATGCTGTATTTTTCTTACATTCCCTGTCTTCCTGTTCTGTCTACCCCGTTGTCATATGTATGTTGTGTATGTATGGACAGGTTGATGTCTAATTTCGCTGGTACTTGTTACTAGTGACAATAAAGGGCTACTACTACTACTACTATTAGATGCGATGCAAATAATTTCAAGTAGACCCACGTCCTCCACTACATTAACTGGCCTACATGCTGTAGCCACCCATTTAGCTATCGCTGTAGTGAGTCTTTTGTTTGTGGAACTGTCTGTCCATCTCTGCTGAAAACTATCTAGTGTGGTCTGCCTTTGGCGAGGGGAATGAGAGCTCTCTGCATCAGCTGTATGCTTCGCCATCAAGTGATATTTTAAACTCAACGTGCTGCGGTGATAACTTAACGTAATTCACATCGACAATAAACTCAGACAACCTTTGTCTTGTGGACAGAACCATCAGACATAATTTTGTAAACGAATTTACCGTTCAGAAGACCTTGTTCTTTCTCCATTTCTGCTTGCTGCAGCTCTCTTAACTAACTGTCTGGCTGTATTTTCCATTTCTCCTACTACGGGTTAGCCCACAGGATCAAACAGGAAATGCGCGCTGCGTTAATGTCACGGAACGAATCTGGGAGACAAGGAGAGAAGGTAAGGATGTTTATTAATAATAATAACGGGACGGATATAGATGATGAGCAAGAGC
The DNA here is from genome assembly GCA_027564155.1 of Gymnocypris eckloni scoliostomus. Taxonomy (NCBI): domain Eukaryota; kingdom Metazoa; phylum Chordata; class Actinopteri; order Cypriniformes; family Cyprinidae; genus Gymnocypris; species Gymnocypris eckloni. The sequence goes on along the minus strand of CM050412.1, from coordinate 15,523,573 downwards.
TAGAGTCTGGTGTTCTATTGACGAGATCCGACGATCTACTGAGGAGAGGAGTGTGCTTAAATAGCATGAGGTGATGAGGATCAGATGAGGTGCAGGTGTGCTAGATTGAGGCTCAGGTGACGACAGGTGTGGGCGTGTGATGGTAATGATGGAGGACAGACAGACGAATACGTGACATTACCTCCCCCTCCCGGATGGCGCGTCCCGCGCCGTAACAGAAACACCGGGGAGGGAGGGTGGGCGCCCTGGAGGCTGATGCAGGGCAAGGACACTGGGGAAGCCTCCAGGGCGGGTCTGGGGCTCCGGTGGCCATGGCGGATCGGGAGCCTCAGGTGGCCATGGCTGATCGGGAGCATCAGGTGGCCATGGCGGATCGGGAGCATCAGATGGCCATGGCGGATCGGGAGCATCAGATGGCCATGGCGGATCGGGAGCCTCAGGTGGCCATGGCGGATCGGGAGCTTCGGGTGGCCATGGCGGATCCGGGGATTCAGACGGCCATGGTGGATCGGGAGCTTCGGGTGGCCATGGCGGATCCGGGGACTCGGACGGCCATGGTGGATCGGGAGCTTCGGGTGGCCATGGCGGATCCGGGGACTCGGACGGCCATGGCGGATCGGGTATATGGCCCCCCGAATCTTCTTCGGTGGCTCGCCGGCTGGGGGGTACTCATTAAGCGCTGACCTTCGGGAGCGCTCGGGAAGCACAAACTCTCGGGGACGCTCGAGAAGCGCTAAACTGGACGGAGTCAGTGGAGGCGAAGGTGAGCTGGACGGGGCCAGCGGAGATGACGGTGAGCTGGATGGGACCAGCGGAGACGGAGGTGAGCTGGGCGGGACCAGCGGCGATGAAGGTGAGCTGGGCGAGGCCAGCGGAGACGAAGGTGAGCTGGATGGGACCAACTTTAGGGGGCGCTCGGGAAGCGCTAACTCCCGGGGGCGCTCGGGAAGCGCTAACTCCCGGGGGCGCTCGGGAAGCGCAGCATCTCGGGGACGCTCGGGTAGCGCAGCGTCTCGGGGGCACTCGGGAAGTGCAAAACTGGACGGATCCAGTGGAGACGAAGGTGAGCTGGACTGGGCCAGCGGAGACGAAGGTGCGCTGGACGGGAACAGCGGCAACGAAGGTGAGCTGGGCGGGGCCAGCGGAGGCGAAGGTAAGCTGGACGGGACCAACTCTCGGGGGTGCATGGAAAACAGCTGATTCTCGTGAGAGCTCGGGCGGTTCTGACTCACTTGGGCGCTCGGGCGGCTCTGACTCTCATGGGCGCTCGGGAGGCTCTGACTCTCTTGGGCGCTCAGGTGGCTCTGACTCTCGTGGGCGCTTGGGCGGTTCTGACTCATGTGGGCGCTCAGTAGATCTGGACGGAACCAGCGGAGGCGAGGATGTGCTGGGCAGGACCAGCGGAGGAAATTGAGAGCACTTGCGAGGAGACAGCACCGGAGGGCGCTGGCGAGGAGCAGGCACCAGAGAGCGCTGGCGAGGAGCAGGCACTGGAGGGCGCTGGCGAGGAGCAGGCACTGGAGGGCGCTGGTGAGGAGCATGCACTGGAGGGCGCTCGGGTAGCGCGGAACTGGACGGAAGCAGCAGGGAGGAAGGTGAGCTGGACGGGACCAGCGGAGGCAACGGTGAGCTGGACGGAACCAGCGGAGGCAACGGTGAGCTGGACGGGACCAGCGGAGGCAACGGTGAGCTGGACGGAACCAGTGGAGGCATCGGTGAGCTGGACGGGGCCAGCGGAGGCAACGGTGAGCTGGACGGAACCAGCGGAGGCAACGGTGAGCTGGACGGCCCTCCGACTCGGGATTGGAGACCTCCCAGACATTGGGTCACCGTCTCTTCCCAATTCAGGTTGGAGGTGACTGGGAGCTCCACAGGTTGATGGTATGAGATCCCGAGCCGGAACAGGGTCTTGAGGACCCCATCCTCCAGGGAGCTGGCGAGGGCGAGAGGGATAAATGCCGTGGCGAACTCCAACGGCTCGGGATTCGCGCTAGCCAGCTAAATAAATCATGCTCGCTCCTCCATCGGTGCGGTTCAGTCGGTGTGGGTCGGATCTTCTGTCACGTAACGACTCTGGGAGACAAGGAGAGAAGGTAAGGATGTTTATTAATAATAATAATAACGGGATGGATATGGATGATGAGCAGGAGCTAGAGTCCGGTGTTCTATTGATGAGATCCGACGATCTACTGAGGAGAGCAGTGTGCTTAAATAGCATGAGGTGATGAGGATCAGATGAGGTGCAGGTGTGCTAGATTGAGGCTCAGGTGACGACAGGTGCGGGCGTGTGATGATAATGATGGAGGACAGACAGACGAATACGTGACAGTTAATCGCGCGTTAATAAAATTTGTGCCTTTAAAATTAGTTTGCGCGTTAACTTTGACAGCACTAATATATATAATATTTGTTTTTGTTTAAATCAACTTACGGTATTATATGCCTGTCATGTGTATCTCAAATTTAACTTGATTTGAACCCTTGACATTCATTTAATGTGTAATGAAACGCACTCAGCAATGATCACCTTTATATTTACTTTACCTCAGTGGTTACAAAGGCCTGATGAAAGGCAGAAATGATCTTTCAGACTGTAAAATGGGTTTATAATGTGACAGCAACCTCCTCTATGGTCACCCTACACAACTGCATTATAAATCAGTGCTGCACCCGCTTTGCAATCAGTCATTACTCTCACACATGCAACCACATGAGGGAGGACAGGGGAGGTTGATTGAAAGCTTGTGGGACAACGTAGGTTAATGGTGCTGTCTTTTGTGTCTCTGGTCACACACAACTCGGCTGTCCTCAGAAGCTCGCATGAAGGGACTTATCTGCGCAGCCAGATTCAAACTGACGGGAATTGATTTTTGCTCTGATTGAAATGCAGTCTTCATGATGTGCTTGACTCAGCTTATTACTCAAAGCAGACACCAGCTATAAATCCACAAAAGCTGTCTTCATCTTGGCCACATAAGCATTCAACCTCTTCCCCTTAGCAGCCCTCATAGAAGCATAAGGAAATTGTGTGTGTTTTAAATTATATTAGAAATGTATACACTCCACGGCCACTTTATTAGGTACACCTGTTCAACTGCTTGGTAACACAAATTGCTAATCAGCTAATCACATGGCAGCAACTCAATGCATTTAGGGATCTAGATGTGGTGAAGTCAACTTGCTGAAGTTCAAACCGAGCATCAGAACAGGGAAGAAAGGGGATTTAAGTGACTTTGAACGTGAAATGAATGTTGGTGCCAGACAGGCTGTTCTGAGTATTTCAAAAACTGCTAATCTACTGGGGTTTTCACACACAACCATCTCTAGGGTTTACAGAGAATGGTCCGAAAAAAAGAAAATATCCAGTGAGCGGCAGTTGTATGGAAAAAAAAATGTCTTGTTGATGTCAGAGGTCAGAGGAGAATGGGCAGACTGGTTAGAAATGATACAAAGGCAACAGTAAATCTCTGAATGCACAACACGTCGAACCCTGAAGCAGATGGGCGTCAGCAGCAGAAGACCACACCGGGTGCCGCTCCTGTCAACTAAGAACAGGAAATAGAGGCTACAAATTGCAAAGACTCACCAAAATTGGACAATAGTAGATTGGTAAAACATTGCCTGGTCTTAGTTTTGCTGCGACATTCAGATGGTAGGGTCATAATTTGGCGTAAAGAACATGAAAGCATTGATCCATTATGCCTTGTCTCAATGGTTCAGGCTAGTGGTGGTGGTGTAATGGTGTGGGGGATATTTTGTTGGCACACTTTGCGCCCCTTAGTTCCAATTAAGCATAGTTTAAACGCATCAGCCTATCTGAGTATTGCTGCTGACAATGTCCATCCCTTTCTGACTACAGTGTACCCATTTTCTGATGGCTATTTCCAACAGGATAATGCACCCTCACAAAGCTCAAATCATATCAGACTGGTTTCTTGAACATGACAATGAGTTCACTTTACTCAAATGGTCTCCACAGTCACCAGATCTCAATCCAATAAAACACCTTTGGGATGTGGTGGAACGGAAGATTTGCATCATGGATGTGCAGCCGACAAATCTGTAGCATCTGTAGCATATGCGTGATGATATCATGTCAATATCGACCAAAATCTCTGAGGAATGTTTCCAACACCTTGTTGAATCACTGCCAAGTAGAATTAAAGCAGTTTTGAAGGCAAAATGGGGTGCAACCAGGTACTAGCAAGGTGTAGCTAATACAGTGGCCAGTGAGTGTATATATATATATATATATATCACAATCAAATTTTACAAAAATCAAAAATGTTTTTTGAAAATCCCTGTATTATGAGACTGTGTCTGGGGTATGTAGGATGCAACATTGAAATAAATATAAATTATTGTGCGACTGAAAGAAAACCAAGCATAAATACAGTGCAAAGTACTGGGAAAATTCATTATAAACAAATTAAATAAAAAAATAAAAATTGTCATTTCAAAATCAAAGACAATATGTAATGCTATGGAGCTCTGACAGAGCCAAAATGATCAAATATTGCTTGGTTTGGGTGTTATTTAAAATGATTGACGTGTAAATTTGCCAAAATGAAGATTGATTCATATCTAATGTGCTAAAATGACTAGCATAACACAAGTTCAACTGCAAAGAAAATTTCATCAGGTCATAAATGAGCAGGAAAAATACCTGAAAATGTATTGTAATTTCACATGCCGGCTGCTCTCTAACCTTTGCTCTTAGCTGTCACAGCAGTGAAGACTCCCAAACCCCTCACTAAAGACTGTCATGAGCCATCTTGCAAACCAGCCAAAACTTGACCCCTTGCAAATAGTTTGGTCTTATTAGTCCAGTTTGACTAGTGCTGCTTTGGTGCCGGTCTACTTGGTGGTCTATCATAGCCAGGGCTGGATTGATAATCGGGCATACCAGGCATTTTCCCGGTGGGCCAATGCACTTTAGGGGCCGAGAATGTTTTTTTTTTTAAGGACCATCATGCAGGGACAGCGAGCAGCCAGTGAACCATTGTTTTTCTTGTGTATTGACAGCGTAAACCACCAATCACAATGCGCTATAGATGGAGCAATGAAGCATTTTGCTCTGCCTATATAAAGATCGCTTCAACCCAACTTCTTTCTCGTTGGCTTTGCCCATGTTTTCACAGCAGCTCGGAGAGTGATGTGGGCCAAAGAGCCAGGCAGGAGGAGGAGAGGAGTAAAAGTGCTTGTTAGGGACATGGAACGGAGGCAGGCATCCTAATGTGTGCACGCGCCACAAGTGTAGAATAAGCAAACACTTAAACGTAAATACGTCCCCAGCGATTTTTTGGCAAAGTTAAGTGAAGTGTATTTATAGAGGTTTCCATGGGACAATCCCAATAAATCTAGATTTAAATAAAAATTACACGATATTGTCGGACCTGGCATTTTATTATTTTCCAAAACAACATGATGCAATGATACATATCTACACTACCAGTCAAAAGTTTTTGAACAGTAAGATTTTGAATGTTTTTAAAGAAATATATTCTGCTCACCAAGCCTGCATTTATTTGATCCTAAATACAGCAAAAGCTGTAATATTGTGAAATAATTTTACTACTTAAAATAACTGCTTTCTGTTTAAAATGTAATTTATTTGTGTGATCAAAGTTGACTCCAGTCTTCAGTGTCACATGATCCTTCAGAAATCATTCTAATATGCTGATTAGCTGTTCAAGAAACATTTATTATTAGTATTATTAGTATTATCAATATTTAAAACAGTTGAGTCATTTTTAACCTGGATTATTTGATGAATAGAATGATCCAAAGATCAGCATTTATCTGAAAAAAAGCTTTTATAACATTATACACTATACCATTCAAAAGCTTAGAGTCCGGGTGATATAAATTAACTTTTAGATAACACTTTACAATATGGTGTCATTTGTTAAAATTAGGCTATGTATTAACTAACATGGACGGACAATGATCAACACATTCACTACAGTATTTATTAATCTTTGTTAATGTTAGTTAATAAAAATACAGTTGTTCGTTGTGAGTTCATGTTAGTTCACAGTGCATTAACTAATGTTAGCAAACATAACTTGTGATTGTATTAATGATTATTAAATGCTGAAATTAACATTAACTAAGATTAATACATGCTGTAGAATTAATGTTCAATCTTAGTTCATGTTAACTAATTTAGTTAATCAATGTAAACTAATGAAACTTGTAAAGTGTGACCTACTTTTATTTAGCAAGGATGCTTTAAATTGATCAAAAATAATGATAAAGACATTTATAATGTTACAAAAGATTTCTGTTTCAAATAAATGCTGTTCTTCTGAACTTTCTATGCATCAAAGAAACCTGAAAAATATTCTAATCAGCTGTTTTCAACATAATAATAATAATAATAATTGTTTTATTTTTGAGCAGAAAATCCGAATTTTAGAATTATTTCTGAAGGATTGTGTGACTGGAGTTATGATGCTAAAAATCAGCTTTGAAATCACATAAATAAAATACATTTTTAAATATATTCAAACAGAAAACAGTTATTTTAAATAAGTAGTACATTTAATTAAAATAAATAGTAAAAAAAATGTTTTGCTGTATTTAGGATCAAATAAACGCAGGCTTGGTGAGCAGAAGATAATTATTTAAAAACATAAAACATCTTACTGTTCAAAAACTTTTGATTGGCAGTATATATCATATTTGTATTTATATACATATATTTATATATATATTGGTGGTGGGCTGTCTGGACCAAAGAATACCAGGGCCGATTTTTTTGTCCCAGTCCAGCCCTGATCATAGCCATGTTGTTTATCAGTAAAAATACCTGAAGATGGGGGAAGTCAAAGGCCTGACTCACACCTACTTCATCTTCAGCACATGAATGTCACAAATTAATTTTGAAATGTACTATTTTTGCCTTGTACCACTACTGTGCTCAGCAGAAATGTGTGCTGAAAATGTATTGTCAACTAGTTTATGAACAGTCTTTTGCAGTAAAGACTTTTATGAATCAACATAAAATAATGAAATGAACGTCTAGGTTACGTACGTAACCCCCGTTCCCGGATGGAGGGAACAGAGACGTTATGTTGTGATGACATAGGGGATTTATTTGGAAGCCCCGATCATCTCTGACTAAAGAGAAAACGGCAATGAAATTGGCTAGTGTATTTTACATACCTGAGCTACTCCCCGTGCATACGGTATAAAAGGGCGACAGGTGCATCCACTCATTAGGTTTTACGCTGAGGAGCCGAGATGAGTCCCTGGCAAACCAGCGATGGTTCGAGATTGTGGCATGGGGAAAAACTTATCCGTTTTGATATGGACTGACCCAGGCTTGGGGCAGTACTACATACGACTGGACTCTGGGGCAGATCCTACCTAGAAGTAGGGAGGAGGGCTGCCAGCATAACCTGACAGAAGCTCTGTCAAAGGGAAGACATGGGTTTACCGTGAGGGAAACCTTACCATGGAAGAATACACATATGGGATTACCCAAAGGGGAATCAGGCAATACGGACACCTAGCCCAGTACAGGGGCTGACCGGAGACCCGGGCCAATGCTCTATCCATTAGGCCACGACTGCCCCTGTGGATTTCCATAGAGGTTCCATAGATCTGGACGCAGGTGCCATATGGTGCCGAGCCCCTGAGAGAGGAGGTCCTTCCTCAGAGGAATGCGCCAGGGAGGTGCTGTCGCGAGGGAAATGAGTTTGGGAAACCAGGTCCGGGTGGGCCAATGGGGCGCAACCAGCAGGACCTGCTCCTCGTCCTCCCTGAGCTTGCACAGTGTCTGTGCGAGTAGGCTCACTGGGGGAAACGCATACTTGCGTAAGGCCCAAGGCCAGCTGTGTGCCAGTGTGTCTGTGCCGAGGGGGCCCTCGGTCAAGGAGAAGTACAGCTGGCAGTGGGAGGACTCGAGGGAGGCAAACAGGTCTACCTGAGCTTCCCCGAATCGACTCCAGATCAGTCGGATCATCTCGGGATGGAGTCGCCACTCTCTGGGGAATGAGAGCTGTCATGACAGCGCGTTGGCCGCATGATTGAGCTGCCCCGGGATGTGAACAGCACGTAGTGACTTGAACTGCGTGTGACTCCAGAGGAGGAGATGGCGGGCGAGCTGTGACATGCGGTGTGATCGTATACCTCCCAGCCAGTTGATGTACGAGACCACCGCAGTGTTGTCCGTGCGGACTAGCACGTGCTTGCCCAACAGCAGTGGCCGGAACTGCCGAAAGGCTAAATGCACTGCCCACAGCTCCAGGCAGTTGATGCGCCAAAGCAGTCGGGGCCCTGTCCAGAGCCCCGAGGCCACCTGCCCGTTGCATGTAGCGCCCCAGCCCGTGCTGGAGCAATCTGTTGTGACAACAGTATGCCGGGACACTTATTCTAGGGGCACCCCGGCCCGTAGAAAGGCAAGGTCTGTCCAGGGGCTGAGGGAGCGGCGACAATGCTGGGAGATATGCACTGCTGGGACAATGTACCGCGGCGCCATGCCCACCTCGGGACCCGGGAGTGTAGCCAGTGCTGAAGTGTTCTCATATGAAGCAATCCGAGCGGCGTGACTGCAGCTGCGGATGCCATATGCCCCAGGAGCCTCTGAAACTGTTTAAGTGGTACCACATTCCTGCCTCTGAAGGAACTCAGGCAGTTCAGCACTGCTTGGGCACGTTCCTCCGTGAGGTGTGCCGTCATACTCACCGAGTCTAACTCCACACCGAGAAAAGAGATTCTCTGCACAGGGGAAAGCTTGCTCTTTTCCCAGTTGACCCGAAGCCCCAACTGGCTGAGGTGCCGGAGCACCAAGTCCCTGTGATCGCCCAACTGCTCTCTTGATTTGGCTAGGATAAGCCAATCGTCGAGGTAGTTGAGAATCCTGACGCCCACTTCCCGTAACTGGGTAACCCTATGACCTTCGTGAACACACGGGGAGACAGGGAGAGCCCGAAGGGGAGGACCCTGTACTGCCATGCCCGACCTTCGAACGCAAACCGTAGAAACGGTCTGTGTCGCGGAAGGATCGAAACGTGAAAGTAAGCGTCCTTCAGGTCGATCGCTGCAAACCAATTCTGGGGCTGAATGCATTTGATCATGCGCCTGTGTGTCAGCATCTTGAACGGGAGCTTGTGCAAAGCCCGGTTCAAGACTCGCAGATCCAGGATTGGCCGAACTATGATCATGAACTACTTCCAGGAAATGCATATGTGCTTTGCACTGAAGAAAGTCACCACTGGCTGGCAACAACTGGAAGTATGGATCGCAATGGGATGCTCCATTTCTTACATCCTCTTCGTGGCAGCGTTCGAGGTCATCCTGATCGGGGCAAGGCAGATGGTGGGCGGGGTCCGGTTGTCTGCAGGTCAGAGGCTCCTGCCCCTAAGGAGCTATATCCAGGCTGCTTAAGAGGCTGGATGAGCTGATCACCTGGGCCAGGATGAAGTTCAAGCCACAGAAGTCAAGGAGCCTCTCATTGCAAAAGGGGGAAAGAAATGATAGAGTCACCTTCACCATCAGTGGGGAAGACATCCCCCGCATCGTGGATCAGCCCATCTGAAGCCTGGGAGACTGTATACATCTGGTCTCTCAGACAAGGATATGGGGAAAATCATCCTTTGGCAGCTTGTCTAATATCGACACAAGCCAGCTACCTGGAAAGTACAAGGTGTGGTGTTATCACTTCACCTTGTACCCAAGGGTGATGTGGCCTCTACAGTTGTGCGAAGTCACCTCATCAGCAGTAAGTCGGATGGAGGCAAAAGCCAACTCCTTCATCCGCAAATGGCCCGGCCAACCACAGTGCTTCTCAGCTGCTGGCCTGTATGGATTGAACTCACTCCAGCTACCACTGAAATCCATCACCTTGGGCTACAGGGAGGAGAAGGCAAGGCTGGTGATGGAATTAAGGGGCTCCTCCGACAGGGCAGTGGCTGATGTAAATGCCAGAGTTGATACTGGAAGGAAATGGAGGGCTAAGGAGGAGGTGCAGAAGGTGATGGGAAGACTGTCACACAAACAAATCGTGGGCATGGTCCAGACAGGGCTGGCAGGCCTCGGATGGAGCGAGCCACCTATCCTATGTTCCAAGGCAAGCAGGAAGGAGAGGAAGGACCTTGTTGTTGTAGAGGTCACCAGGGTTGAGCAGGAGGAGCTCAGAGTGAGGTCTGTGGCACACGGCAGCAGGGGCGGTGGACAACTTAGGAGGGTGTCATGAACCGAGCAATCAGCTGGGCAGAGTTTTGGAAACTGCCACAGGCTCGGCTCAGTTTCCTCATTAGGGCAACATACGACACCCTCCCGAGCCCTAAAAACCTCCATCAATGGCTTGGTACAGAGCAATCCTGCGACCTCTGTGGGACCAGAGTGTTCTGTCAGGCTGCAAAACAGCACTGACACAGGGTCGGCTCAGATGGCGGCATGACCAAGTGTTCAGGAAACTGGCAGAGGTGCTGGAGAAAAGTCGACAGAAGGCAAACAATCAGAGTCCAATAGAGAGTCTATGCAGGATCCACTTCCTCGGTCAGGGGGAACCCGCGACGCATATCAGCAAGAGACCAGCCGCCAAGCTTTTAACATCAGGGGCAGTGTGGAAGATGGAAGTAGACCTGGGAAGGCAGCTCCAGTTCCCACAGGAGATATGCAGCACCACCTTAAGACCAGATGTGGTGCTGTGGTCTACAGCTGTGAAGTCAGTGGACTGGAAGCTGCCTATGAGAGAAAGAAGGCGAAGTATGCAGACCTGGTCACAGAATGCAGAGAAAGTGGATGGAGTGTGAGACTATGCCCGGTTGAGGTGAGAGCCAGAGGCTTTGTGGGTAGATCAGCATCATGCCTGATCAAGGACATGGGACTACGTGGAGCCACACTGAGCATATCCACCAAAGAGCTCTCTGAGGAAGCTGAGAAAGCAAGCCACTGGCTCTGGCTGAAACGACAAGATACGGCTTGGGGAGTAACATCTAATTAGGTTTTGCTGCAGGGGGTGTCAGGGAGACATCCCTGTTTACTGCCCTGCCACCAGGAGACATTCTGGGTTAAGGGGCAAAACGTCAATAAAGGGTGGTCCCCAGCTGAAGACTCTGCAGCAAAACCACGTGGTATGCGGTCAGGTTTAGGCCTGCCTCAGGGAAGAGGACGCCCCTGCCATGCACTGTCCACCACAGGCACCGTAGGAGGTGCGACAGGCCTAAGGTTGAGCAGAAAGACCACCTCGCTGTAAAGAATACTGCATTGTAGTTTAATTATTGCTTTTATTTTACATATATGCCGTGTTACAGTTACACCAGTTCATAGATATCCAGTTGTGGCCTAATGGATAGAGTGTCAGACTTGTAACTCGAAGGTTGTGGGTTTGAGTCTCAGGTCCGGCAGAGATTGTAGGTGGGGGGAGTGAATAACCAGAGCTCTCTTCCACCTTCAATACTACGACTGAGGTGAGACCCTTGAGCAGGGCACTGAACCCCAATTGCTCCTCAGATGCTGCAGAAATATGACTGCCCGCTGCTCCGGTGTGTGTTCACAGTGTGTGTGTTGGGTCACTACCATGTGTGCACTTGGATGGGTTAAATGCAGAGCACAAATTCCAGTATGGGTCACCATACTTGGCCACACTTCACTTCACTTTCACACTTAATTCACCACTGAATGTGCTCTGAAGAGGACTGTCCGTTTTCTTCCATGTGTGTGTGTTATGAGTCAGAGCACATTCACTCAATATCTGTAAATCATGATCATTTTCAGTATTTGTTTTACACAACCATTATATTTTTATAACAAATTAAGCTGATGTTGTGTTCAATCCATTATAAAACATACAAAGAGTGCATGTCTGCCAATTATAGAAGTTATTACAAGCACTCGACGATGGTTTAAAATGGGTTTTAAGCAAAAACATAAAAAATCACATACATTTTAAATGTACCTCTGTTTATATTTTAATATGTATTTTTGTAAGCATTATAGAAAGTTTGTGTTTCTTGTCTAGAACCAAACTATATTTATATTAATTGAATGCAGTATATTGAGCAGCAGACCATATACAAGATAGATATCTGAGGAAAAATGCATTACTAATCGGTGCCACCAAGCATGCAGGCATGAATTAGCAGAAGAAAATCAATGGTTTCATGTTTGGTGTGAAGGCATCGTTCGTCGCGATTTGCCTTGCTTTTTTGTACCGCTTTTTTGCATCACTCTCAGGTTGAAACAGTCTTGGGGCATAACAAGGTGAGTATAATAGAGCCAAGCTAGGAGGAACTGTGCAGGTAAACCTCAATCCCCTGAGTGAGGCACTCTAGCGACTGATGCTAGAAGATGTGGTCTTGTTACCGTGTCCTCCTCCCTTGATGGTTGATGCTGGTTTGAATTATGAAGCTGTGCATGTGGAACTTGTTACATTTGCAAGGAAAGCAAAACTGATACAAACTATTAAGCTTAAACAAACTTTGACCAAAATAAAAATCTAAAAAGATAGTTCAATTGCTATATAAGAACATAATATACTGCATACTGCATACAGACAATCTTATAATGTAACAAACTGCAAATTATTTACAGCATCTGATGTGAGCAATGTACAGTGAAGTGCAAACCTGTAAAAACTATCAGTGGTTTTACTGAAAGTTAACGAGTTCGTTTGCCCATATAATCATTAGAGTAATCGAGTAAACTTATTTGGCTTGCTATCCACTGATGAGGGGCTCGATGAAGCAGCTTCAGCTCGAGCTCTGATATACCCCCCAGTGACTTGATAAAAGGTGATTACGAAGGGCAAGGTATTTAAGAAGGAGGTGGAGATTGGGGAGGTGGAGGGATGCTGAAACAGCTGAGGCCAGAGAGAGGTAAGCAGCTGCTTATATACTCTGGCTGTTGATTGAATGATTAGATGGGCTTGCTCCTCCCTAACTTACGTTTAAGAACTTCATACATAGAAAGTCATAGCACTATGGTGTCAAAGTCATCATCAGTCATTCTAAAGCAAGTTAGCGCTCTTTCTTCACAGTCAGAGTACCATAATCTCAGAAAACTCAATAAACTCCTCTATATATAGGCCATGGCATACATTTCATTTCTGAATTCAAGCTATGTCCTCCAAGGCATCCTTCACGGTTCATATTCACACATATTTATCTGAACTAATTGCACACAAATGTATAGAAAAGCACAATATAGATATTTTTCGTTATGTTCTGTTAAAAGATCAGTGCACCAAAGACGCCAATCATTATTGCCTCAGGATTCTGCGATTTTATGTTACAAATCTCAGTCCAGTGATTTAATTGTTCACCTTTTCTATGCTAGACATCTTTGATTGATCTTAGACAAGATTAATTGGAATAAGTGTTGGGGGTGAGCAGAAATGCTGAAATCGTTTGAAAACAACCCCAAAAAGCTAGCTTTTCACCAATCTGCTGGCAGTGATATTAAAAAAAATATTTATAAAAATTATTATTAAAAAAATCAGTTTACCTGTACCAGGTAAGCGACCAAGGAAAGAGAGGAATTGTGCAATTGTGAAGGGACAATGTGATAATGATTTTGATACTCATTCACATCACATGGACTTACCTTGGTTATAACCTGTTAGTTACATTGTCATGAAGGTAAAGGGATCCCTCATTTTGCCCATCTGTGCATGTCTCATTACTGCCCTTATTTAAGTTCAAGCTTTGTTGTTTTAGGAGATCTGCCAAATATTTAAAATAATCAAGGTTATTTCAAGAAGGGTTAATTGTAATTATCTATCAGCTTTATTTTGGACAAAAAAGGAGAAGAAACTGTTGCTAGTTTTCTGTATAATCATTTTATATTCTTAACTATTTTAAAACCATTTAAATCAGTTTTATATAATTTTGTTTTTATTGTTGTTGTTTTTTTATTCCTTGTTTTTATAATTATTATTAATGTCTATTTAACTTCCTTTTATGTAGAGCACTTTGAATTACCACTGTGAATGAAATGTGCTATATAAATAAACTTGCCTTGCCTTGCCTTGCCTGACATTTCCTTTTATTCTTTAAAAAAAATTATAATAATTTAGTCATCCAATATCATCACTCTCACGTTTCTTTAAAAAAAATACTTATGTAAATTTATGTTCTCTAGAAGAGAATAACAAACTGCTCTACTATTACAATGTAAAATAAATAAGTAAAATATGTAAAATATGACAGTAAAATATTACGTTTATTTGCAAAAACGGATAACTCAAAAAATCATGTTTTTTATTATGTGATCAGGTTTTAATTGTGTTTTATTGTGTTAGCTGTATTTTATAAAAAAAAATTGTTAACCTAATCAAAATAACCCAACTTCAGTTTGATTAAGATTAACTCAGTCTCATAACATCATAACATCCACAGGACTCAATTTAATAAACTGTAATCACATCCATTATTCCCCATCATCCACACTGCTGCTTTGTGTACATCCCGGTACAACCTATTTGCACATTCTCTTGCACTGCACACTTTATCTCATTGCACATCTTACCCCTTATTTTATTTCATTATTTGTTTCTTATTTCATTCTCACCATATCTGTATATATATATATACTCTCTCGTGTTTTGTTTCATAGTTTTTATTGCTTTTATGTTATTTTTATTTTATTATTATGTTTTATTTTTTTTTGCACTTTCCATTGAGCGGACCTGTCCTGACTAACATTTCACTACTTATTATACCCTGTATGATTGTGTATGTGACAAATAATAAAGAACCTTGAACCCTAATTGGAATGCACAAAGAAAAAATATATATTTTTAGAAAATTGTTAAAAACAGAGTTAGCTGTGTTTGCAAATTAACTCTTCATATATTCTAGCAATGACAATAATGTTTTTGATACAGGAAAAGTAATTTAGCTGCCATATTTTTTCAATGGTATTTCCTGAATTCTTTGTAAGATAATTTCAAACTGTGTGTCACTTGCATTAATTATTTAATGCTATTTTAAATGTGAAATACATTAAAAAGTTAAGTTACAACTAAATGTATTACATTTTAAATATAACTTTAATATACGTTTATTAGGAATAGAAGACATTGTGGGTCTGTTTAAATAATTGCCCAAAGGCCCTGCAGTACCTTCATAGACACCCAGGGGTCTGGAAACTTTTGTTTTCTTTGTCTGGTTACATACTATTGAACATTATTTTCAATAACTGTATACTCTCAATGTAATATTCACAAGATTTTGTGTACTATTTGTAAAACAAGTGCTTCCTTTGCTAACTGTAACAAAATGATAATCTGCAGCCAGGGGGCGCCCCTACGGTTTCTGGGCCCCCTAAATAGCATATTAGCTCGGGCCCCCGCGGCTGGGGGTGGGGTTATGGGGTGTAGAAATTGCACGGTACAAATCGCGATCGCGTTATGGGGGCTGGATGGTCCCTCAGTAACAATGGCGCTATGCATTTCCCTCTGTAAAACAAACGCATTCTGCGTTCCCCTCAGTTAAAATTGCGTTGCCCCCTCCATCGTCAGGCCCTTGGAATCATCCTAACTCCCCCCCTTACGGTTCACCTGTTTGCAGCTTGTGTGAAGGCTGGTGAGATATATGAATATGTATAGTTTTGCTTCTCTTGATGGATTTGATTGCTTTGATGATCAGATGTCTCATAATTATGAATTATGAATCTCTTCCCAAAATGTCATTTGTGAACAAAACGATTGAACTGCTTCCCTCACTCTCACCCTGATAATAAGGTCCGATTACGCTTTGAAGTGGAAGAGCATCATTTCCATAGACCAACTTCACATCTCCGATCCAGGAAGACTAAAGACCTTTGTGTTTTGTTATGTTTGTGTTTGATGTTTAATGTATGACCCCTTTCTAAGAGCACATAATGGCAGGATAGGGAATGGCCTTTGGTATGAGTGTGTGTGTTTGTTTCTTTGTTTGTTTGTTTGTTTGTTTGTGTGTGTGTGTGTGTGTGTGTGTGTGTGTGTGTGTGTGTGTGTGTGTGTGTGTGTGTGTGTGTGTGTGTGTGTGTGTGTGTGTGTGTGTGTGTGTGTGTGTGTGTGTGTGTGTGTGTTTTCTCTCTCTTCCTTTTTTATGACTTATTGATGATGGCTAGAGTTATAACAAGCAGCTTAACTTTTATACAAGTTATATTCCTTTAATCAGAGCAGAAGTTCATATATAACAGTCCATCCAATAGCACTGGGTGCTTTCAGAGTTTGTGTTATGTACCTTGTCTTTGTTAGTGCATCCCAGACATATTGTCAGTCTGTGCAATAGTGGTAGGGATTTTACAGTGACTCTTTATGCAAGTATATCATTATGCCAGTCAGCAGTGGCAAGTGACTCTCTATGAATGAATTGCTGAATCATAAATTTAACCAATTAATTAAAAAACACCAATTAATTCTGGAAAAAAACATGTCTTTATGGGTGAGTGATTTAATCATTAACTCACTTCAGCTGATCGCTGATTCATTTAGAAATGAAACATAACTTTCTATATAAATGAGTCACTGAATCAATAACTGATTCATACAAAAATGCTAATTCATTCTGGAAACATTTGAGTGTCTCTATGGGTGAGTAATTTTATCATTCACTCAGCTGATTCATTTCAAACTACTGATTCATTCAGGGATTAGACAAGTAACGTCTCGGTTACTTGTGTATCCCTCGTTTCCTGAAGGAAAGACACAGGCTCACCGTGAGGGGAGCCGTACTGTGGAAGAATACACATGTGGAATCACCCAAACGGGAATCACTACACACGGGAACCTAGCCCAGCACAAGGGCTGACCGTGGGCAAACACACGAGTGCTCCACCAAGCCTGACTACCGAGGGTACGGGAGGAACTTCAACAGGGTTCGTCACGTGGAACCGAACTGAGAAGCAATAAAAGCGCACGTATCCGGTCCGTAGAGGGGAATGGTGCAGCAAGCGTGATTGAAACCGAGCTGGTTCCAGTGTTACTGGACATCCAGGGCAAGTACAAGGGAGGACACAGGCTCTATACGGAGGTTATAAAATCTCGCAAACGCATTAGGTGTCGCCCAGCTGGCAGCTCTACAAATGTCTGCTATCGAGGTGCCCAGCACCAATGCCCAGGAGGAAGCAACGCCTCTCGTAGAGTGTGCTCTCACACCGAGGGGGCACGGTAAGCGCCGGGCATAATAGGCCAAGACTATAGCCTCCACTATCCAGCAGGCAAGTCTTTGTTTGGAGACTGCCTTTCCCTTCTGCTGTCCTCAGAAGCAGACAAAGAGCTGGTCTGAGGTCCTGAAGCTCTGCGTGCGGTCCACGTAAATGTGCAGGGCACGGACGGGATAGAGCAGAGCAATGGCTGGGTCTGCCTCCTCCCGGGGCAGCGCTTGCAAGTTCATCACCTGATCTCTAAAGGGCATGGTGGGAACTTTGGGCACATATCCAGGTTGGGGTCTCAGAACAATGTGAGAGTTACCCGGTCCGAATTCTTGGCATGAATCGTCGACCGAAAAAGCCTGCAGGTCCCCCACCCTCTTGACCGAGGCCAATGCAGTGAGGAGCAATGTCTTTAATGACATAAACTTAAGCTCTACTGGACTCAGAGGCTTGAAGGTGTCCCCCTTCAAGGCCATCAGGACCGAGGGGAGATCCCAAGAGGGTACCAGATGAGGGCGCAGAGGATTTAACCTCCTCGCCTATCTGAGGAACCTGATGACCAAGTCGTGCTTCCCCACATACTTACCGTCTGCTGCATCGTGCTGTGCGGCAATAGCTGCAACATACACTTTGAGGGTGGAGGGAGACGCCACCAAGAGGACTTGCTCGGTCATGAAACCAACGCTGAAGCAGTTTTATATGAAGCAATTCAAGCGGCGTGACAGCGGTTGCGGATGCCATATGCCCCTGGAGCCTCTGAAAGTGTTTCAGTGGAACCGCCCTCTTGCACTGGAAAGACCCCAGGCAGTTCAGTATCGACTGAGCACACTCTACTGAGAGACGTGCTGTTAGGTTGACCGAGTCCAACTCTGTGCTGTGGAACAAGGGCTGCCTCCACGACTTTAGTGAAGACACGAGGCGACAGGGATAGCCCGAAGGGAGGGCCTTGTACTGATATGCTTGCCCTTCGAACATAAAGCGGAGAAGCGGTCTGTGTCGAGGGAGGATCGGGACATGGAAGTAGGTGTCCTTCAGGTCGATTGCTGCAAACCAATCGAAATGACGGATACATTGAATAATGTGTCTCTGTGTCAACATCCTGAACGAGAGCTTGTGAAGGGCTCGGTTCAGAACACGCAGGTCCAAGATTGGTTGTAACCCACCACCTTTCTTGGGTACGATGAAGTAGGGGCTGTAGAACCCTGATTTCATCTCGGCTGGAGGGACCGGCTGTGTCGCGTCCTTCCCCAGCAGGACCGCGACTTCTGCACGCAAGACAGGGGCATCTTTATTCAATACCGAGGTGAAACAAACGCCCCTGAACTTGGGAGGACACCAGGCGAACTGAATCGCGTAGCCGAGTCTGATGGTCATCAGGAGCCAGCGAGACGGCCTGGGGAGCCCTAGACAAGATTGTTGTTTAGGTTAGGGAAATTTAAAACGACAGCGGAAACGGAGACACAAGATGCTATTCGAAGAGTATACAAGAAGAGTGTTTGGTTCACATTTTGAATGGAGGTGATGTTGTGGCCCTACAGGCAGGTTTTTCCCGGCAGGTTTTGCGAAAAGTTTAATTTATCAACTGTTACCGATCATCAGTGAGAAACTGGGGAGGCCAAAGTCCGGCAAGGAGATAATTGTGTTTGTGTCCCCCTTGGTTGCCCTCATGGACGATCAGGTTAAGGAGGCAGCAAAACTCGGTCTGTGTGTTGCACAGCTTGGCGTGCACAATGATCGAGAAATCATGGAGGGGAATTTCAGCCTTGTTTTTGGTAGCCCCGATTCCTGGATTCTCAATCCAAAATGGAGAGCTATGTTGGCATCTACCCTATACCAAGACAACCTCGTCGCCATTGTCGTTGACGAGGCACACGTCGCATACAAATGGTGAGTTTGCATTGCATACACAGGTTTGGTTATTAAGTTCAACAAGTTAATTTATTTCAACATCAGCTCAGTTCGAGGCGGCTGAGCCGGCGCATAACATATGTCCTAACCAAACGTTATGTGATTGGCTTACGGGTAAACCAATGATTTTAAACTTCAGACAATCGCCCCCCCTCCCACAAGAAAGTAAACACTTTTCAATTATGCCCTTCCAGACTCTGTCTACAAAGCAAAGCGAAGTAGCAGAGTTTGGTATTACCAGGCTAACATTTTTCTTCATTAAAGTCTATTGAGTCCACTAAAATGAGCTTGCTGCTGTTTGTTCCTTAAGTTGCTTTTGTAGAGCCCACAGTTAATCTAACTTGCTTCATTACAGCTGGAGTCATCGCATCGGCTTGGACTACAGGTTATACAACAAAAATAGATGCTTGTGCTTGAATGATTTTTAGCAGAATAACAGAACAGCTTTTTTGTCCACTATTGTTATAAGTCTATGCAATGCAGGGCATGTTTACAGAAAGCAACAGGTTTGTTGGTTTAATAGGATATCTGTTCAAATTACTTAGCTGTCACACTTTAGAAATATTGTTGTACCTCTTTCATGGTAAAGTACTTGCTTACAAAAATACATTTTATTATAAACAGCTTCACGGAAGACAATAATTTATCTGTTTACAGCCTCTCTTTCAAGGTCAGTGCAGTATAGCTGCAGCATGAATTACCTGAAAAATACAGATGTGCTTTTATAAATAAAGCCTGGATCCTTCATGCTAACAAGCTCTGTGTAGTGTTAGAAACAGTAAATTGGGCATCAACAAACTATTTAATGCACATAAATGTGGGCTCGGAGAGTAAAATGATAATGAATCCCCCTGAGGGGATAAATAAAGTCTATTTAGATGTACTGTATAATAAATAAATAAAAATTCAAGCAATTTTAAAATCTCCATAAAACTTTAATGTGTTGATTATTTGTCAAGGCACACATTTTTAAATTACCATTAATCCACACATACAAAAAAAAAAAAATTGGATGTAATGCAACACAAGCTCATGACTAATGAAGATGCTCATCATTCAGTAAGCGCATGTCAAAAATTATTAAATAAGCTAAAATAAATACTTTTCTGTTTTCTGCTTATCAGAGTCAGGCTGATCTGATGTCATTAATGTCCACTCTGCCATGCATGTTAACTGAATCACATCCTGAATGAGATAGCACAAATGTTGATCCAGAACAGAGCCTGAAGCATATCTGGTGTAAATTTAAGCTGGAATTGAATTAATTCCGTAATTTTTCAAGCTGCAATAGAGTCATTCTACACACAAAAAAAGAGAGAATAATTTGTGCCCATAAGATTTGATGAAGTGCATATCTATTGGCAAGTGTTTGATATATTAAATTCATTAATTCAACATTTATTATTATTAAAAAATATATGTGAGGGGATATAATATATACAAAATTAAAAAGCATTAATGTTTATTTTAAAAGTCATTTTGGTGACAGCCATTTTAGTAGTGAAATGTTCTTGGTCAAGTTCAGAATATTGTTCAGTATATATTTGTTGTATTATTGTCAGGAACGAGACCGGAATCCAACAGCAGGTGAAAAATAAAATAAAGGATGCAAAAATAGTAGCGCCAGACTTGACAGGACTAGAAAAATAAAACAAAACGAAGTCAGCTAACACAACAGCAGAAATATAAACGGAGCTGCAGAACAAATGCTTACGGACTGACAAAAACAGCAGACACGAGGGCATTTTAAAACTGGAGATAATGAGGATAGAATAGAGTGCAGGTGGGAAGGAGAATTAGCAAATAGAATAACAAGGTGGGCGGAGCAAGACCGTGATGACAGCGGAGCACATGGCGAGCTGTCAAAACAAAAACCATGTGCTCCAGAACAACAAAAGACAGCCCCACCGAGATCGTGACAGTACCCCCAAGGAACGCCACCAGGCGACTTAGGGAGGGTTTACCTTGTCTCGGAAGTCCTCGATCAACGATCCAGAACGTCCCGAGCCGGAACCCAGCTCCTCTCCTCTGGGCCGTAACCCTCCCAGTCCACCAGGTATTGAAAACCCCTGCCACGGCGAACATCTAGTAATCTCCTAACAGAATAGACCGGAGAGCCATCCACTAGACGAGAGGGGGGGCAGGGGATGAAGAATTAGAATTAAGAGGAGACCTGAACACAGGTTTAACCCTGGATACATGAAAAACAGGGTGTACCGACCAAGAGAGGAAGGTAGCTTGAGCCGTGCCGCCACGGATTAATGATCTTGGTGATCTGGTATGGGCCAATAAACCTAGGCGCTAATTTGCGAGAGACAGCCTTGAGAGGCAGGTCCTTGGTAGACAGCCATACCTTCTGACCACAGACATAGCGGGGTGCGGAATCCGGTGGCGATCAGCCGCTGCTTTGGTCCGTCTGGAGGCCTGGACCAAGGCCTTCCTAGCCTTCCTCCAGACACTACGACATCTACGGACAAAGGCTAGGGCAGACGGTACCGCAGCATCGGGTTCCTGAGAGGGAAACAAGGGAGGTAGGTAGCCAATGGAACATTCAAGCGGGACATACCTGTGGAGGCTACTGGGAGAGTATTGTGGGAATACTCAATCCAGGTGAGCTGAAGGCTCCAAGAGACAGGATTGCGGAATGCCAGGCAGCGGAGAGCCCGCTCGAGATCCTGATTGGCTCGCTCACACTGTCCGTTGGTCTGGGGATGAAAACCTGATGACAGACTCGTAGATCTGTCTACAGAATTCCTGCCAAAAACGAGAGACAAACTGGGGACCCCTATCAGAGACCACGTCAACCGGAAGACCATGGATCCGGAAGACGTGGTCAATAACCAGTTGGGCTGTCTCCTGGGCAGAAGGGAGCTTGGGAAGGGGTACGAAATGAACCGCCTTAGAGAAGCGATCCACCACCGTGAGAATAACGGTGTAACCTCTTGAAGGGGGTAAACCAGAGACAAAATCTAAGGCTATGTGTGACCAGGGACGTGAGGGGATGGGCAGGGGCTGGAGCAGACCAACGGAGGGACGGTTAGAGATCTTGTTCTGGGCACAAACTGAGCAAGCCAACACAAACTGCCTGACATCCTGGCCAATGGAGGGCCACCAAAATCGCTGGCGGATGGCAGCCAGCGACCTCCTGACTCCTGGATGGCAGGTAACCCTGGATTCATGACCCCACTGAAGGACCTCAGGGCGCAGCGCCTCCGGCACGAACAACCGACCCGCAGGACACTCAACTGGCACTTCTACCCCTCGTCCGGCCCTTTCCACACTCTGCTCGATGTCCCAGGAGAGAGCCCCTACCACTACTCCTTCCGAGAGTATGGCATCAGCCGGGGTCTCTTCTCCTGGGCGCTCGAACTGGCGGGAAAGTGTATCGGGCTTAACATTTTTGGACCCGGGCCGGTACGAAAGGGTGAAGTCGAAACGATCAAAGAAGAGTGCCCAGCGAGCCTGGCGCGAGCTCAGCCTCTTGGCCGAACGGATATATTCTAAGTTCTTATGATCCGTCCAGACCAAGAAGGGTTGCGCTGACCCCTCCAACCAGTGACGCCACTCACCCAAGGCCAACCTAACCGCCAGCAGCTCCCGGTTGCCAATGTCATAATTACGTTCAGCTGGGTTGAGGCGATGGGAGAAATATGCACAGGGGTGCACCTTCCCATCACGAGACGAACGCTGGGACAAGACTGCGCCTACCCCGACATCAGAGGCATCCACCTCAACAATGAATTGCCGTTCGGAATCTGGAGTGGAGAGAACAGGAGCAGAGATAAACCGGGACTTAAGATTATCAAAGGCCTCCTGAGCCTGGGCACTCCAGGTGAACGGTACCTTGGTGGAGGTGAGAGCCGTTAAGGGTGCAGCTACCTGGCCAAAATTTCTTATGAATCGCCGGTAGAAGTTGGCGAATCCCAAGAAACGCTGCAGAGCCTTCCTGGTCTCGGGGACTGGCCACTTAGCGACAGCATCAACCTTGGCCGGATCTGGCTTAATCTCCCCAGCTGAAACGATAAAACCCAGAAATGAAACTGACTGGGCATGAAACTCGCACTTCTCCGCCTTGACATAAAGCTGGTTCTCCAGCAGCCGTTGGAGGACTTGGCGCACGTGCTGAGTGTGTACCTGAAGGGACGGAGAAAAGATGAGAATGTCATCGAGGTACACAAAGACAAACTGGTTAATCATGTCTCCCAGCACGTTATTGACCATGCCCTGGAAGACAGCAGGAGCGTTCGTGAGCCCGAACGGAAGGACCAGATATTCATAGTGTCCCGTGGGGGTATTGAAGGCTGTCTTCCACTCATCGCCCTCACGAATGCGAACAAGATGGTAGGCGTTGCGGAGGTCTAACTTAGTGAAGACCTTGGCTCCCTGCAAGAGTTCAAAAGCAGATGACATTAAAGGCAAGGGTACCTGTTCTTAACAGTAATGTCATTCAACCCACGGTAATCAATACATGGACGCAGAGAGCCATCCTTCTTCTTAACAAAGAAGAACCCAGCGCCAGCAGGGGAAGGCAGTGGCGAATGAGCCCGGCCTTAATGGATTCTTGAATGTACTTGTCCATGGCCTCACGTTCAGGACCAGACAGGGAAAAGAGGCGACCCGAGGTGGAGAAGTGCCTGGGAGGAGATCGATGGCACAATCGAACGGACGGTGGGGAGGAAGCGAGGTGGCTCGGGACCTGCTGAAAACCAGCCGCAGATCCAGGTACTCCGCCGGAACCCGGTGAGATCAGCTGCTTCGACCTGCAACACAGGAGAAACAGACACAGGAGAAGAGGCAACACCAAGACAGCAAGCATGACAAGACTGGCTCCAAGACATAATCTGACGGGACCAATCCACCTGAGGGTTGTGCTGGTCCAACCAAGGATGCCCCAGAACAAGACTAGCATTGGGAGACTCAATGAGGAACAGCACAACCGACTCACGGTGATTGCCGGACACAACAAGACTTACACAGGGGGTGGTGTGGGTGATAGTAGCTACAGGCTGACCAGAGAGGCCCCAGACAGTAACAGGAGAGGGGAGAGAAATGGCAGGAATGCCCCAGCTCTTGGCTGTGCTACGGTCCAGAAAGCTGGCTTCGGCTCCTGAATCAATAAGAGCTTTGCAGGAGTGGATGGAGTCTTGGTAAGTGATGGTGGCAGAGAGCTGGGTGCGTGACCGAGGGGAGATAAGGGGAGAAACACCCACCAGGACTCCCCGGTTAACTAGTGGGCCTTGGCTTTTAAAGGACACGATAGAGCATAATGACCCTGCTTCCCACAGTAGAGGCAGAGACCCTGAACCAGCCTTTGTTGTCTCTCTTGGGCAGACAATCGAAGTCGCCCCAACTGCATGGGCTCAGGATCAGGCAGAGGTGATTGTGGTGGTGGTTGGGCCTTGAAAGACTGGACCTCCTCCAGACCCCAGGATGAGCGGGGGGCCAAGCGCCTCTGACGCAAACGAAGGCGGCTCTCGACACGAATGGCCAAATTGATAAAGCCCTCCAGGTCCAGGGTAGCTCGTGGGTAGCAATCTCATCCTGAATCTCAAAGTTAAGCCCTCCTAAACATAGCTCGCCGCCCCCTCATTCCAATCGCAGGAAGCTGCTAGAGTCTTAAATTGGATGGCATAATCAGTCACAGAACGACCTCCTTGACGAAGCCGCGCTAGTTTAGAGGCTGCTTCATCCCCCCTGACTGAGCGGTCAAAAAGCCTTGTCATTTCACAGCGAAAATCATCAAAAACATTGCAAAAAGAGGCTCCTGTGTCCCATACCGCTGTCCCCCACTCGCGAGCCCTCCCTGTCAGCAGAGTAATGACGTAGGCAATCTTTAATCGCTCTGTGGCATATCGGCGCGGTTGCAACGCGAACACCAGCGAACACTGTGATAAAAATGCCCGACATGAATTAGGATCTCCGTCATATAGGGGCGGGTTGTTGGCGTGCGGCTCGGGCTCGCGATCGCTGTGAGATTGAGGCAGGATGGCTGTTGAAGCGGAGGATGACAGAACGTTGTTTTGAAGCTCACGGAAGCGGCCGCTTAATTCCGCCATCTGGGCTGTGAGAGTCTGAACCTCCTGACTTGTGGACGAGAGCTGGCTGGCTTGATGGCCGAGAAGAGCTCCTTGATGAGCAATGGCTGATCGCACAAACTCCTCACCCGCTGGATCCATAATGGTCAGTCCGTACTGTCAGGAACGAGACCGGAATCCAACAGCAGGTGAAAAATAAAATAAAGGATGCAAAAATAGTAGCGCCAGACTTGACAGGACTAGAAAAATAAAACAAAACGAAGTCAGCTAACACAACAGCAGAAATATAAACGGAGCTGCAGAACAAATGCTTACGGACTGACAAAAAACAGCAGACACGAGGGCATTTTAAAAACTGGAGATAATGAGGATAGAATAGAGTGCAGGTGGGAAGGGAGAATTAGCAAATAGAATAACAAGGTGGGCGGAGCAAGACCGTGATGACAGCGGAGCACATGGCGAGCTGTCAAAACAAAAAACCATGTGCTCCAGAACAACAAAAGACAGCCCCCACCGAGATCGTGACAATTATTTGAAGTAGTGGAATTCAACTTATTAGCATTTGAAGTAATGTCTCATCTGTTTAAAATCGTACTTAAATATCACCTTTACAAAATGAGAAAGGCTACCACGGACTGAATATAGCAGCGACCAGTAACCATTCAGGACATATTTTATTGTTTAGAAGTGTTTCTCGTTGATGTACATGTCAAAAATACAAGCATTTTTGGCTTAGTGTGTTTGGTGTGTTGCTGGTGTCCTGCTGTGGCCATATGATGTCTATCATCACCTCTATCACCCGTCTGTGACTCTGCCTGCTGGTAGTTCATGCCGTGCCCGCAGAATCCATTTAGTTTCAATTAACTCTGCTACCATCTACCCCAGAGACACGGCCCTCGTCTGTTCATAGAGCTGCTAGCGCTGAGCATTCACCTTTTTGTAGATTTAGTGACGAAGGTCTGTCTCAAAATGAATACCACAGTTTTGTGTGGCCTTACTGAGCATGAAAGTCATTAGTAGTGTTAAATGGTTAGTGAATTGGGAGGCTTGGCTGCTTTGCTTGGCACTCAAAAGCCAACTGAAAGAAAATTAACATCTGCTGTGCTGGGAGACCAACGTGTTCTCTCATTTCCTCTTTCTCTCTCTTTCCCTCACAGTTTCACTTAATATTCGGAAAGGGAATCAACAGTGCCACCTCGTGTATGAACAAAAATCGGATCGATGCTGAGCACTTCTGTTTAATTTAGCAGCTTTTAATGGGAGGGACGCATATGGCGCAGCATTTTAATGGCTAAAGTTCTTGGCTAGAGTTGTAGATGCAGATAAACAAATATCAGTAGTGTGTGTTGGTGTTTGTAGTCATGCAGGTGGGGGTGTTTGTTGTCAGTACACTTGTGCACATTGGAACACTAAATAAAGCAATGTTCATAGTCCAGAAAGTTGTGCTCAAAACAAAGCAGTACATTTTCATGTGCACGTTATATATGTCTTAAAAATATTAAACGTATGCATTTTTATGAGTGAATGTTGTCATTTTTGCCATGTCAACATTGAGAAAAAACTGGCAATTTATTAAGAAATATTCCAAGTGTTTATTCATCCTCATGTTTTTCCCTCAAGTTGTTCGACCCCTATAAGAATGCGGGTAAGGGAACAGTTGATAGTCCTTATTGACTAACATAATATTGTTTTTCCTTACTACGAAAGACAACGGGGACCATCAACTGTTCACTTACCCACATTCTTCAAAATATCTTCAGAAGAAGGAAACTCGCAGGGAAACTCAATCTAACAATGAATTGCTTGTTGTATTCCTCAATTTGAATAAAACATTTCTGGATAAAAGTGTCTCCTAAACGAATAATTGTGATAATTTCAGTTGTTAGCCATTTTCAGTTCTTCAATGACATAATCACACAGGAAGAGAAAACAGCACAAATATGTGCAAGTTTTAGCAATGGATATGATGAATTGTGATATTATGTGATATTACTTTGTTTAACTCACTTTACATTTACGCATTTAACAGATGCTTTTATCCAAAGCGACATACTTTTATTCAGTCTATACAATTATTATTATTATTTTTTTGTCAGTATGTGTTCCTGGGAATCGAAACCACAGCCTTTGCGCTGCTAACGCAATGCTCTAACTACTAAGCCACAGGAAACAAACATTCATTTTTGAAGAAAAAAGGCCATAAATAAGTATGATAGTATTAAAATTTCAAATGATGGTTAAAAATATCTAAATTAATGTTGTGTTAACACCCTTTAGATTTTAGTCTCTCAACATTTGCTATTTTCATCTTTTCTGTTTGGTTCCATCTTGGTAATTGTTTTGTCATTTTGTAAATAATCAAGTTACAATGAATATAATTTATTGGTATGAGCTTAGCATATAGTCTTTAATATAAATACTTCATATATTCATTTGGTACTTCATAAAAGGAATGAAGTAGTAAATGGACTATTAGAGCTTCATTTTGTCAAAAAATATCACAGTCAAAATATTATGTTTTGAACAATAATAATCACTGCATAAAATGCAGTGTTAAATGATCTCTGGGAACACAAACTATTATTTGTTGTACATTAGAATTAGTTGAAAAGTTTAAAATAAAGTATTTCCAATCATTTCCATAATATGTTAAGGTTTTTAATGAGTGTTAGATGCATATTCATGTTTCTCTGATTAGGCCTGTTTGATTGTCATTGTGAGCATGCATGAATAAAACAAATCCAGCCTTATCCACACTACTGCTCATGATTCTGCCCTCGGAAGAATTCACAAGCACATAATGACATCAGGCTTGAGCAGAAACATGCGAGGAACTGTCATATGGTCAAGAGTCTTTGCCAGAGTTATCTTGGAATGAGTATCACTCTGATGTGATCTATTTCCTGACTGCTTTCATTTCATTTTCATTTATTTGCATTCTTAATATCATAGAAGAAACAGACATACCTCAGCCTGTTGTGTTGTTTTTATAGAGGACATGATATTGATTGAACACACTATCCTGGAGCAGGAGCTCTATCATACGGTTAAAGGTTAGAGAGGTGAGGGGAATGAACCAGAGGTTATCTCATATCTCCCTCTGTTGTGCAACCAAAAACATAGCAGTATATTTGTATTTTTTACCTTGATTTAGTAATGAAAAATTAATTCAATTGAAAGCAAACGTAAACTGCTACCAGCCTCCTAGTGTTTTTGTTTTCTGGGTTTGTATATTTTTGTTTTCAAATTTGTATTATCTTTATTTATGCACTTTTATTCTTTTAAGATTTGAGAATATTTTGTATTTATTATATTGTTTTATATATTATTATGTGTTGTTTTGTCTCAATGCATTTGATCTAAAAAAAATTATAACTGTACAGTGGAGTTCAAAGTCTGAGACCACTTTGAAAATCTGGGAAACAAAAGCTACATATAAACAGTTTAAAAGTTTTAGGGTTTTTCAAAAATTTAGAATAAAGGAAAGTTAAGTAATTTAGAACCATTCTTGCAATAGTTGTTTTAGAGTTTTGGACCCCAATCTCGGCATACTGTGCATTCTGTGTAGTCCAGTATCTTCCAACTGTATGCCAGTGACTAGAGGAAGCCTTACAGGAAAAGAGTAATGCTGCGAAACCAATATATCTGTTTTTCATAACCATTGTTATAAGAGTTGAAGTCTACTGTAAATTAATTTGAATTAAAATCCCTGCTAAATTAGATACATTTCTAAACAATAAAACAAATAAGCTGAAATGTGACGCTTTATGAGACCACATTATGATTAAATCAGTATAAAAAAATAATATATTGTGCAGTTGTTTTAATGATGACTCATTTAATTGGAATCAAATCGATTTATTGCAGTATATAATGAGATCTACACAAAGATTAGCTGCCTTATGCAAAGCAGCATCGTGTTCTGTTTGGAGTTGGACCTCACTCTGTAGGATTGGTTATCTTGCCCATGAAGAGTATGCTGTTGGTGCTGTCCTCCACAATCAGAACCAAGAAAGGTCGGTTGAGCATCACACTGTCTGGCAGGGACATGGGCATAATCTCTATTGTGGTTGCAGCCGCTGCCTCTGTGCCCTTCTCATCCACACTGAGGACTGCCTGATGGACAACCTGGAGATTGGGTCCAAAATGTTAACATCACTTAGTGGAGTTTTCAGAATCTTTAGGTCTTGCAACCATCGGTGGTGCTACAAGAGGTAGAAACAAGTCCGCGTACCTGTGACACCTTGACTTTGACCTCTCCTGTCATCCCAGAGAAATCTGCTGTGTCACTGAATGCATCAGTCACTCCCATGTCCTTCAGAATTTCATTCAATTTAGATGTTGCAGAGATGGAGAACTTGGGCATGAACAGGTCCACTGAGCTGAAGGGCAGAAAAGTAAAATTTGCTATATCAGATACGATGGTACATGGGTCAATTTTAAGGTTGCCAAACTTCTGTGCAACTAAACAACAATCAACCTTCAGGTCAGAGGTCAACTAATAGATGGATTTAAATATGAAGGTGCCACCGGTACTACCTTCTGAAGAGTTTATCATGCCAGTTCTTAAGATGATGCCTGCAGATGGATTCTTCAACCTCCTTCATCTTCTCATCATCAGGAAGAACGATCATCATGGATGTATTTCCTTTGTATGGCACCATCATGACCGTAGTTTGGTTGACAGGGTCTTGATAGATGTCATAGCGGCCGGTTCTTTTCATCATGTCAACTTGCACGGTGGTGTCCTTGTCTACTTTGAAGTCAGCTTTGTGGGTCATTTGTGCATCAAATGGCTTATCCCACTTTCCTATCATGACAAAATGCAAGAACTTCAGGTTAGCGTCAACTAAGACTTTTCTAATTAACATTGCATGAATAATATCATTAAATGAAAGAGAAGTTTATTTATTACCTCGGAAGTACATATAGTTAATCAGCATCATCACCAAACTGGAGTCCAGGTCCTTCACCATGTTGGTTATCTTGTCATTGGTTTTCTTGGCGATGAACTTGTTAATCTCTTCTGCAGCAATTTCAGGCTTGGAGAAGTCAACACTGAAGGCTTCGCTGTTGTAGTAGTGCTGAACATCCTTCAGGAACTGGTCAACCACTTTGAAGCCTTCTCTGATGGCCACACCAGCGCCTGCCTCCAGCTGCATGGCATCCTGACTGTGGCCAAGCATGTGGATCAAGTGCTCATAACCCTCATTGACCTGCTGAGCCTGTAACCCGCTGTAACCCAGACTGCTGTATATCTGTGAAAGAGTGCTGCCCTTGGCACCTACAGCCAGCATGCTCAAAGCCATTGAGACACCGACCGGGGAGAAGAAAATGTTCTTGCCCTGGGCATCGGGATGGAATGCAAGTTTTTTGTAGAGGGAGAAGGCAAAGTCAGCATTGTGTGGAGCAAGCAGGTGGCAGGCATCGACCCCATTGTGGCTGGGGTGGGGTTCGTCCTTCCCGTGGTGAAGATGGTGGTGGTGATCAGCTGTGTGGCTGCCGTGGTCATGGCCTTCATGGGGTGCAGCCCAGGCCGTTGCTACCAGCAGGGCAGAAATCGCACAGTAATACATCTTTCCCCACATGTTTTAACCTATAAGACACAAATCTTAGCTTTTGCATTTCACACTGAAACTATTTCACTATGTCTAGGTCTAATTTAGTTTCAGTCACAGCATTTCTGGTGAAACAATTACTGTCACTTACCACCAAAGTCCTCTTGACAGGAGACTGTTTGGATGGAGTGGAGTCAATTTATAGTCCTTCAGACATCAGCTGAGTAAAATCTTTAAACATTAACCCATCCCCCCAACCCCTCTCTATGAACACAATCGTTCATGATTAGCTGTTGCTCTACATTCAGTGATGCAACATAGTTTTGGACTTCAGTGTCATGGGTTTCCAATACTTAAATTGTGTACCATCCCTGGTTGATGGGATTTAGATACAAAAATCTATCACCAATATATGACTGTATACTTCTCAAAAAGGTCTTCACATCTTAAGAGAGTGTAGTAGTGTATTTCATTCTTTCTCTTTCTTTCTTTCGTTCATGATAAAATAAATACCAACACACAAAATTAGCAGTCACAATTTTCGCATTCACATGCTGTGTTGGTAACAAATAAGCATTCTGCTGACTCAGTAAAGATTTATTTATTCATCTTTAATTATGTAGATGTCAATGCATTGTGCATCTATTTTTGTAGTATGAATAATTGTTCCTTTCAAAATTACAAAACCTGTAAATTTATAATATACAATCAAAATAAATAGATTATCAAAATAAAATAAAATAAAAAATTGGATTACCCCTTCTTTTATATTGGGCTTTTTATCCCGTATATATGAGATACAAAACCACTCAACCAGTGATATAATGTAAGGGTGATTAAAATTAAACCTCACACGAGACAACATCATTCTTCTTCAAGGCATGTGTACAACTGGCTGATCTGGAGAACGTCTCAGGTTACGTATGTAACCATGGTTCCCCGAGTGGGGAACGAGACCCTGCGTCCCCTAGGGGTCGCTATGGGGAACGCCGTCAGCGTGACCTGTGTCTGAAACATACATACAAAAACACAACCTGCTGGCCGGCGACAGCCTATGACGTCACTACTGGCGCGACCACAGTACAAAGGGCACCGGGAGAATACATCATCCACTTCTTTGTCTGAAGCTTGCGTCCGAAGCATGGCACACAGCCTAGGGGATGCAGTGTATCTTTCCCCACTCAGGGTAACCATGGTTACATACGTAACCTGAGACGTTCCCCTTCATGGGAACTTCGAACTGCGTTCCCCAAGGGGTTGCTATGGGGAATTATATACCCACGCCACCATGCTGAGGGGAGCATAAGCCAATTTCATACAAAAGGCGAGCACTAAGCCAACTCTACCAGGCTAAGGGAGTTGTCCCTGGGACGGTTGATGGCTGTCAGGGACCTTATCCCCTTCGGCCAAAGACCTGAGCTGCGTACCCTAAAACTTTACCTGTTAGGTGCCGGGACAACCGGACTCAAGGTAGAGCTCTAAGGCTTGGAATCAGAAAAAAAATCCTTTAAGGGGATATGGCCAAGCACCTAGTGGTATTAACTAGGTCCTGGCCGGTCACCCAGGGGCTACCGCTTGCTCTGCACGAGCTCGCTGAGGGAACTGTCTCAACAGACCCTTTGGTAGAGACACACTGTTCACACCCAAGATATTGGGACAAAATGTAGAATGGGGCCCAAGGTACAAACCGGGGCCTGACCAACTCAAAGAAAGGGCATGAAGCTACAGCGCATAACTCTACCGTACAAAGAACGCATGTCTTTGCTTCGATTGGAGCACAAGATGCTGTTTGGTTCATACTCAAATCATGCTGTATAATCTCCATGATCATCAGGTTTTAAATAAACTTGAGGAGTTGGGTTGGAAGTTTATGCAGCATGAGTGTATGGAAGCCTTATGTTTGTTTTGTCATGATCAAGTCCCCGACATTTACACTGCCATCCGACTTGGGGGACAGAAACATCAGCTTTACAGAATAATGTTTGGCAATTGTTAACCAGATAAATGGTGAGTGACAAAATGTTTTTCATGTGACAAAAGTTGTGAAAACAAGAAAAACAAGAGTAAAAATATAAATCAATATTAAAACACCAGCCTATATAAAAGTTTTGAGCTTACTGTTTGAATTCGTTCACTGGATCCTTGGACTTTCCATGAGGTTATGGTTCAAAATGATGTGATTGCAAAAGCCTGCTTCTTTTCATTTTAAGATATGATTTTTGTTTAAAGCACTGATTCAAATGAGTAATCAATAATTAATTATTATTCTACAACTCCGCACGTCTCTCCTGACTCCGCCTCCCCTTCTCGCGCACCACACAATGAAGTAGACCGACTCTGTTTGCGTTCATTCACATGATGGGTCAAGATGAAAGGTGCCTGGATAGTGTGCTTTATATAGTTTCTATATAATTTCTAATCATATATGGGATCATATAGCCTACTCACCCAGACCCTGACAATTTTACTCTGAGTACCGGCAAAATGTCAGAAGTGCCGGTACGCACAAAAAAGTGCAGGTACTCTAAAGGCTAAAATATAGAAGTGCGTACTGGTGCATACCGGCCCACTTCAAGCACTGATGATAATATAATTTGGAAAGTCTGAAGGTAGAAAAAAAGAAAGACAAAAAGAAAGTTTGTGAAATCAATGGTCCTAGACTTTTGTAATTCACTGTATATTTCAATCTAATCCAGTACAGAAGGAGCTGTCTTAAGCTAGACATTCTGTTTGGGGCCAATAGCAGCTCTGTAAACAACAAGCTCAAGAAGCTTCTTTCTGAATTCAACTGTTGTAAACATGCCAATAAAATCGAGACAAGGTGACATTGCGCACTGTCTAACACATTGAATTATTTTCTCCCTTTGACAAGTTTGCATAGATTCACCTCCCAGAGTTTGCTTTGAAAAAAAAAATATATATATATATATATATACAGTATACACTTTAGAGATCCACTTGAAAGGCATGATGTTCACTATACAGGTGCATCTCAATAAATAAGAATGTTGTGGAAAAGTTCATTTATTTCAGTAATTCAACTCAAATTGTGAAACTCGTGTATTAAATAAATTCAATGCACACAGACTGAAGCAGTTTAAGTCTTTGTTCTTTCAATTGTGATAACCAACTTGTGGAGCTTTTGGCAGTGTGGGCAGGCGCCAAATCCTACTGGAAAAAGAAATTAGCATCTTTAAAAATCAGATCAGCAGAAGGAAGCATGAAGTGCTACACACGTTTGTTGGTAAACGGGTGCGGTGACGTTGGTTATCAAAAAACACAAAGGACCAACATAATTTTTAAATTAAAACATAATGTGGAAACTTAACATTGGACTTCAAGCAACTTGGGCTATGAGCTTCTCCACTCCTCCTCCGGACTCTAGGACTTTAGTTTGAAAATGAAATACAAAACGTACTCTCATCTGAAAAGAGGACTTTGGACCACTGGGCAACAGTCCAGTTCTTCTTCTCCTTAGCCCAGGTAAGACGCCTCTGACAACAACTGTAGCTAAATTCCTTGACACGTCTGTGTGTGGTGGCTCTTGATGCCTTGAACCCAGCCTCAGTAAATTCCTTGTGAAGTTCACCCAAATTCTTGAATCGATTTTGCTTGACAATCCTCATAAGGCTGTGGTTCTCTCGTTTGGTTGTGCATCGGTTTCTTCCACACTTTTTCCTTCCACTCAACTTTCTGTTAACATGCTTGGATACAGCACTCTGTTGACTCGGTTTTCCTGGATCATATATGTATGTTCTCAATATGTATGTCCAATGTTCTCACTAATGTGTATGTGGAGTAATTATTTCTTATATTGTCTTCTATTTATTTCCAGGTTTAAATCAAATGTTGAATAACAGATTTTCATTGTGAATTTAAACTTTTAGCAAGCGGAAGTGGCATGCTAGCTTAATCAGAAGTGTTTTTTTAATCTCACAATTGCTTTTGTCTACACTTTTTGTAAGGTTTAGGGTTGGGTTTAGTGTAGATGGTATTTAT
Organism: Gymnocypris eckloni scoliostomus; assembly: GCA_027564155.1. NCBI lineage: Eukaryota > Metazoa > Chordata > Actinopteri > Cypriniformes > Cyprinidae > Gymnocypris > Gymnocypris eckloni. Next base: position 15,488,979 of record CM050412.1, on the reverse strand, counting down.
AAACTGCCATGATACATACAACAACCAGCAATATACAATTTTGCCAGATCCACACTCATCCTTTTTATATATATATATCTGAAAATGCACTGGACATTTTACTTTGAAAGTGACACAAATCATACAGGAAATAACACTTTTTTTGATGTTGCTACAGGGACATATTTCCAGTGAGCATAGGATGCAATCTACCTTCTTACTGGCCTTTTGTGGTGTTGGGGTTGTTCACTAAGCATCTTCTATTGGTTATGGCTGATCAGCAGGTCTTGTGAGATCCTCGCTATCTTCACTAGGGCAAAGGAGAGTCCAACTGAGGAGCAAAGAAGATTTGTCCTCTTCTTCTCCCTGCTATAAGCAGCAAACAAACCAAAAACAAGCTTATCGTAGAGCACTAGGGTATCCATAGTAGCTTCCATACCATTTTGTGCCTTTCGTCTCTCGTTTTCCCGGAGGAGAGAGGATTAGCAGCTTAGCTGCTATCAAAATAATACTATATTGTGATAGCTCAATGCTGCAAATTCTTTTTTGTTTTAAATAGCTAGGGGTGCACATAACTGTCCAAACTCAACTTTGGATCGTTTTCCAGGGGAAATGTTGAAAGACACTTACATTGATTAGTGGCCCTGACCTTGATGGCAAACAAATACATTCTCAGAAGCTGTTGGCTTGCTGTAGTGAGGTTACAAATCTCACCCAGCCCACGCTTAGTTGTACATATTTGAACAGTTTGGCCTGTTTTATCTCCCCCAGATCCACACACACACACACACACTGTTTGATTGCTGGGATGAACTGAAAGGCTCATTATTGATGCATGTAAGCATTTTTTTTATAAATTGTGATGCTTTAACATCTGATAAATTGTTAAGTTAAACTAATATTCTGATGGCATTAATATAAATTGTACATAATATTAAGCTTTAATAGTATAGTATGCAACAGTTGAATGACAGAATGGAATTAAACAAAATGCCATTCCATTACCTGACTTTGTGGTTAAAAAAGCGAGTGTCAAAATATAACACTATCAGTGCATAGATTCAGGCAAATTTATGTTTAAAAAGTTGTCATATAACAAAAAGTAAATTTTCACTTAAAAAGAGCTCATGTTTTGGTGCTGGAATCCAAAATAACTATCAGTGCCAAAATAACAATCTATAACTGAGTTGCAATGAGGTAACAGAGAGCAAATTATAATAATAATATATTTTTGTTTAATCTGGAGGGAGGACAAAGATAAATGTTGATTAATTAATTCAGCATCAAAGACCATTGATGAAAAAATAATAATAATAACATCAAAAATGTTTTAATCAATTTATGTGTGCCATGAATTTTATGAATATTAGAATGTGAATTATAATTTTGTGTGTGTGTGTGTATTTAGCTTAACAACATGCTAACTGTTGAAATCACTTTGTATTGTGCATACACTCTTAAAAATAAAGGTGCTTCAAAAGGTTCTTCAAGCGATGCCATAGAATAACCATTTTTGGCTCCACAAAGAACCATTCAGTCAAAGGTTCTTTAAAGAACCATTTCTTTCTTACCTTTTTTATATTATGAATAACCTTCTTTCACCACAAAGAACCTTTTGTGAAACAGAAAGGTTCATCATACGTTAAAGGTTCTTTATGGAACCATTTAGACAAAAAGGTTATTTTATGGCATCATAAAGCACCTTTCATTTTAAGTGTAGTTGCTGCTTATACAGAGTTAAATCTGTCAGTTATACGATTCCATTTTTGAGGATATTACTATCTTAGAAGGCAGTTGCCTATTTAGGCAGTGGGTCAGCTCATTGATTTTGGAACAGACTCTGTGTGTGCACATTTTACTACAGATTGTTTTGTGAAACTTTTACAATGTAAAGTAAGATTTGCAAGCTGTTATTGAAGGATGAGGCAACACCAACTACTATACATTGAACCTTGTTTCTCAGGTCACATGCGAGGACAGATATGTGGGCTACATAGATATCTTAAAGATACAGCAACAAAGATGGAAATATATATTAAGTGCTGCAGAAATGAGTCCTAAAACCCAGAAACGAGTTAGTGTCCCAATGCCAAATGGACTTTTGGTTAAATTTCTGAGAAGGTCTGAGAAGGAGATAAAGTACGATTTTGTATGTGTGGACCCAGAGTATAGTACTTTGTCCTTGTAATTATATTTCTCATGTATTGCTATTTTGGGTTGAATTGACTGAAAATATCCAGGTGAGGGTACATAAGGATGCAGTAGGCGATCATCCAGAAGAACAGAAGCACATGCACCTCATAACTAGTAAGGTCAAGACCCCCCTTCCTAAAACACACAAGAAGGCAGAATTAGACATACTGGTTATTTGTTTAAAGCAACCTAGATTCATTAGAAAAAACATGCCTGTGGGGTGAATTTTTTAGGTGAGATAAAACAAAATATTTGCTAAATCAGCAATGCCATTTTAGCTTGCATCTATAATAAATTGTTTTGAGTTCATAACATAGTACTGTTTAAGGAACTGCACGAAAATAAGTCTTTATTTACAGCAAATCTTCCCCCATGATCATAATTTGCATACAAAAGGTGTAAATTCCTCAATCCTTAAAGTTGCAGTCCATAAGTTGCCTCTTTGTCGCCATCTCTATTTGAAAACCTGCAATTGCAGTTGTGTGTGGCATTATCTTCCTTGAATTCCTTGGCTCCAGCATGAATTAATCTAATGTTTTGAGGTGAATGTGTGGAAGTCAGTCCCTGCACCGGTGTGGATATTTACTGTACTTTACTAGCCTACATCTTGGAATATATGACCCAAATAAGAATTTTCACCATATATTCTCATATAATTCTCAAGTAGCAAGTCTGCCACGTTTGTTCTGACCAACTGAGGAAAAAAGGAATTTCAATAAATTGCACTACCAATGATTTAATATAATGATCGGTTAGCTCATATCACATCAAACATGAATTTTTTATTATTCTTATACTTTATTCTCAAATTATTAATATTAACAAATGATTAATGTTTCTGTACAGTCTAATCTCTAATTGTCTAATTATTTTAACCAAAAAGCTAATTATGCTCCCTTTGAACTGGTTGTCTTTAAAATACAAATCTTGAGTAATCCCAGGCTATCTGTGATCAGAAGCACATTTAAAACTTGAATATAATTTAATTGTATTCACATGCGTTTCATAAACACGTAATCCTTTCTGGATTTCAGTCCGCCATCATAATGATACATTTAATTATTCCAGCTGCTGTGAGAAAAGTCTATAAATGATCAGTCACCTGTAGGAACCTCACATGTGATAGCCTACTAGCCGGGACAACTTCTTCATGTTTACAGACGTGACACAATGACGTGGAAGCACGCTCAAATTTCCCACGAAAACCTACCCGTACAACTCAAATTAAAACATTATTATAATCTAACCATTGAGAATCAGGCTAAAGTAATGCATTAGTTTTGAACACTGGCTGGTTGTGTAATTGCTCAAATATTGATTGCGGATCATTTTTAGCCAACAAAAAAAAAATGTTACGCACTGCAGCTTTGATGTTGTTGCTGTTTTACTGCCCCTAGTGTTCATTTCAGCTGAAAACTGAAGCTGAAGTAAATGTATCAATAATGTGTAATGTATGTGTGTTTTTGGAGCTTTGCAAAAATGTAAATAGATGCATGTATTTCCAGTGAGTATAGCTTGTTTCAAATGCAACAGAATGTATGTAGAATATAATCCAAACCTCTGTGAAACTGCTGTTTCTCCTGTTATTCTATCCAAAACTCTCCGATCCAAAACACTGATTTGCTCATAGTGGTCATTATCTAATAGACCTTCCTTCACTGCACCGGGGGAAATGTCCTCTCTGATTGTATCCTTATTTAGACCATTTTTCACTGGTGACACAAATGCATCACTGTGAGTCAGATTAAATGCATCTGAGTAAATACTCTCCTTCATTTTAAATGAACAGTCCAAGTCCAGATGTCCATTGGTAGATGATATTGGTATATGTTTACCAAATTGATTCATCAGCAAAGAGTCAGAAGCAGGTGAAGATTTTTCTAAGTCCCTGATGTCTGCACTTTTGTCATCACCTGACCTAATCAACACATCTGTGTGCTTTAACTGCCTCTGTGTCTCACAAAAATCACACAAGGAGTTTATTTCACTTCTTTGAGATTCAAATGTACTGGCAAATTCTTTTCCCTGTGCATCCAAAATTGTATTTAATTTAAGGTCGAGATTTGGCTCTAGTCCAGCTTCTTTATGGTCCAGCTCTAATATATAGCTATATGCTTCCTCTTCATCTGAATCCAGATTTGACATAGCATAAACAATCTCTTTTGAAACTTCTGAACAGTTCCCATCATTATCCAGGCTTCCAAAATAGCCTTTATTCCACGCTAAAGAGTCACAACACTGCCCCCCAGTGGAGTCTAACAGGGATTGTCTATTTGACCAGCTGGAGCTCTTCGTGGTGAGGAATTGTTCAGACAGAGCAGCAGAACCAACAGGGTTGTCTGAAGGACAGGCAGGCAGTGACCCTGAGTTGAGCTCTTGATCTCCAGTATGGTAGGTTTGTTCCTCTTGTCTGGTCTCAGAAGAGCTATGAAGTCCTCTCAAAGCTTCAGCAGAGTTAGATGGTAACACACAGTTAACTGAATCAGTCCAATGTCTTTCCGATCTTTCAATGAAATCCAGTGTGCATCGAGAAGAATCTGTTGATATACTGTCCTGTGAATGAGTCAGTGTCATGGGATTAACAATATTTTACTTAGACCATTCATTCATTAGACATGACAATTTTAAAATATCTATGTTCTATTGTGGTACATTAGGCTATTTTAGTATGAAAGTCCTTTCCACCCCAAAAATTATAAATATCTAAATAAATAAAAAGGCAAATTAAACTTGATCAATTTATATCTTAGAACTCTGGCTTTATATATTGCTAATTTGAATATATATCTTGAATGTTACATTTATAAGAGTCCCATTTGTAACTTCATGTCTAACAAAGTGGCTTCATATCGTGTAACTGCACTTTCATTTTTCATAAATGTGACATAATATCCACTGTGTGGTTTTATCTCTCCTAATGCAATTTTATTTTAAACTTATAATAAATGTTATTTTTTTACTTGAGGCAAAAAAAAGTTGAAAGTAAAGTTGCATTATGAGAGATAAAGCCACACTGTGAATATTATGTCACTTATATGAAAAAAATATTATTTTTAAGCACTTCCATGCATTGAAAATGCTTACTTTTCTACTCGTAGATGCAATTAATTTATGAGGCCAACTCGAACCCGGAGTGAAATCTGTTTGGGGAAAGCTGTCACCAATAGATTCCTATAGAAATTACTTTTTTATTAAGTATGCCAAACTATAGAAAACATGACAACACCTTTGAATTTTCACAGGTGAAATCCAGTCGTTTCAATACAAATACACACTTGATTACATATCTCCTCACGCAGATCACACAACAGGTCACATAATTTTGCTTAACGTGCTTAATTTAGCTTAAAGTGACTTCTGTGTGAGTGGTGCTGCATTGCCCAAATAAATAAAAGTGGGCAATTTTGCTGCACTGCCCAAAAACATGTTGATTGGTTTGAAGCGACTTCTGTGTGAGTGGTGCATAGATTTTTTGTCATGTGAAATTTTGTTGAAATTCCACTAATGGGACCACACCATTAGTCTTATTGATATGTAGTCACAAAAATGCTATCATTACAGATAAGAAAGCCTTAGTGTGCTTTAAACTTCATCTCAATCGTTCAAATAAAAGATAAACAACTCCTCACCTCGTCATGGCCTGGACAACATTCAAGAAACTGGGCTACATAAGTGATGACAGACTGCTCATCTGGTGAATGCACTGCAAGATCTAGTAGGAGAGGGGAAAAACCAAGTTGAATAATCAAACACACCTGCTTGATTACAGCTGGGGTCCAGTCTGCTTTGAAGATAAATCCCCAACGCTATCTCACGGCAATTCGTTCATATTTTATGAGGTGGCTAATTCGTACGAATTCATACAACCTCACTCGTACAATTTGTCTAAACCCCAGTGATGGGTAGGTTTAGGGGCGGGGTTAGGTTTAGGTCATTCGTACAAATTCATACAAATTGGAAACTCGTAAAAATACGTACGATTTAGAAAAAATCATATGAATTTGTATAAGTGAGTTCGTATAATTCGTACGAATTAGCCACTTCATAAATCGGGCTGAAATCCCCCCCCGCCCACACACACACAAAAAAAATTATGCTTATATTTGCTATCAATAAGATTTACAAAGCTAAAAAGCAACACAGCACTTTGCTATAAGTCTCAGGCAATATCACTGGTATAGTTGTGCAGTATATTTCCGGGCCTGCTCATACGTTTTCATTATGGCTTTATTTGTGAAGTGCGAAAGCAGGTCATGCAGCAATTAAGTATGTTCCCCTAGAAGGCACAAACAATACACAGCTATTCTTCAAAGAAAAACGAATGGTTTGTTTGTGTGTTACCATCTGGATCCAGCAGTGGAGGAATCCCCAGCCACTCATTCGCTGCTGTGAAGGCTGTCTCCATATTTAGTCGAGGCTCAGAAGACAAAGCTTTCCTCATGTCCACAAACTGAGGATTGAAGAATTTAACCAGAGCCAGAAATGCCAATCCACTCCTCCAGCTTTTACCAAAATCGTGAATTTCTACCCCATATCTGAAGGAAAAGATTGAAATGGTGAGTCTGAATGAATTGTGGAAGTTCATCCAATTCATAGATTACCCTTAAAATTAAAGTTATTTTATAATTGTATGTCGCATTTTATTCCAAAACTATATTACTGTCATTGTTCTGTGAAAGTTCTTTTTTTCCATTAAATTAAATAAAAAATATTTACAAACATTATTCAAAAACACCATAAAAGTGGTCCGTGCAAAGTCTTCTGATAGCTTTGTGTAGCTAGCGAGAGACCAAAATTGAAGATATATTTATTTACTGAACATCTCAATATCCAGCCAAGACCAAAAAAATAATTATAATCATTAGAGCTGGTTCGCAAAACCAATCTGAATTATTTATGTTGATTTGGTTTTTGATTTCAAATTATTCATGATCATAAGATAGTTTGCTGGACAAGAAGATAAGTGAAAATGGAAAGCTAGTATCATGGCTTTTGAAAAATATAATGAAATAGATTCATATCGACCACTTTTATGATGCTTTTTATTTTTTTTAAGTTTGAAAGCTTCAGTCTCCATTGAAATTTTGCACAAAAAACAGCAATTCATCAAACTGTCTCTTTTTGTGTTCCACAGACACAAAATATATTTAAGTTACGGCGAGTTTATTAGGGTAAGTATACGATGTCAAATATTAATTTTGGCTGAAAAAACATCTTTCAAATGAACAATTTGATGTTTTGCATTGAAAAACACATTTCAATACTTTATTTTGGGTCGGTAATTAAATTAACTTACTTTGCAGTACAGTTCTGCACCCAGCTAAGCAGAGTCTTTATGGCTGTACCGCGGTACTTGCAATTTCTAGATGACCTTTTGCCTTTTAAGGGTAGAATGCCAAAACTGTCATCTCCAAATGATGCTGAAGAACAACGACCTGAAGAATCACTGCCACGAGGTAATGACAGCAGACTGAAGGTGGATGGGAACTTCTCCAGGCTTCCTGTGACCTGTTTAATCTTAGAATGGGAAAATGAATTAGCTCACAATAACTCACATGATCAAACACTCACTCACAAAACAATGGAACTTTTATCACCATTATGCAATGATAGTGTGCTTTACCTGATAGTACACAATGATGTGCCAGATTAGCCTGAGAACAACTGAAGGATTGCCATCGGCAATATCATTAGCGTCAATGTTTATAAGGCTGACCTGTGTAAAAATAATATACAGTAAATGGTTACATTTGAACACAAAGATAAAGATCCCACCACATGACATCACTAAACAACATAGACATTGACCATGTTTTACTAATAAAAGCCCTTATTTTAGTTAAATCGTTGCTATGTTGTATTGATTTGTTTCCTGGTTTTAATGCAATGTACCTAAAATGAGGGAGATAGTTCATAAGTCGTGGGGTGTGAATATTTTTTTTATTAAATAAGTAAATAATAAAAATAAATACAAGCATACATATATATGTACATAAATAAATAGTGCATTAAAAAACATAAGGACTTACATTTCTGTCCTCGAGGAAATTCAAGACCTTAGAAATATTGTTTAGCATGAAGAGGCGATGTGGAAATGGCCTGAATTTATCAAGCTGAAGAACATGAAAAACATTTCCAGAAAAGCCACATCCATGAATTATATATTTATAGTGATCAAACTTGATCCTTTCAGTATAATATGTGATGACAAACCATATTACAGCCTGACAGTTCCTCTAGAAGAGCCATGAGCATCTTTCCATCCTGAATATCAGTGAATAAGTTATGAACCTGTAAAGGTGGGTCACGCTACAACACAGAGAAAAACAACAACATGGTACTTTTTCAATACTTTAGTTGTAGTAATAGGCCTATAAGGTAAATATAATGTAAATAAAAAAAACAAATAAAGTAACATTTTGAGAATCATATTGGCTTCGTCTTGTGCTGTCTTATAAAAGTTGAAAACATTGATTGGCTTTGCAGTGGAAAGAAGACAATTCTCACTTTCTTCAAATGAATGTTTATCCACTTGGTAAACGTTCTCTCTTGGACTGCCTGCTTCTCATCTGTAGAGAAAAGAAAACAAAATAAAACTTGTTCACAAGAGTATAAGAGCATACAGAACAGCATAGGTTTGTAGTCAGTTTTAATTTCTGTATGCGACATGCTGTCATTTCAGAACAATTTAACAGGTTTAGCACAGTTGAGAACAGGTATAAACAGGTTCACTTTCATTTTAAGAGATATGCACGGAGTAAAATAAAAGAGGACATTTGTCTTACAAATGTTTACCTTGCCTTTTTATCTACAAATATTGTTTTCTTTTTCACTTTACATTTCCAGTACATTTTGTTTGTAATTTAATGTATAGATAAAGATATATATTTTAACTGTGCCAAGACTGCAAACTTGCATTTTTAAACATGCTGAATATTGTGTATTCTCAAAAATATATATCCAAATGTGTCAGTGTAAAAAAATACATAGAAACTGTACATGTCAATTATGCGTATACACCAAATGGATTCTCCTACCTTGTTTTTTATGTGCACACTTCTTGTCTTTACCGCCATGTTCATCTCTCATACTCAGTGTTGAGGACATCCTGAACAGGACCAAGAACATTTCTAAAAGTCACTAATACACTCCATGCATAGCTACAGAGGAAGATGTGAGGAAGTCGTGGGTTTGAGAAGTGTTTTTGAGCGTCAGCTCTTGCCAGCACACGCCCGCCTCCTCCAAACCCTTCCCTGCCTCAAGCTAATATGTAGTGTTCATCTGCAACACATAGTTTAGCTTTTATGTGTTGACATTTTAGCATTCACTTTAAACAAATAAAACAAGTGGATACTTGAATGACATAACTATGACTGTTCAAGTTTCTTTTTTGCAAAAGCAAATCTTAATCCTCATTGTCAAAAGGATAGTTTTTACTCTGCAATGGTCTACTGCTGAAAGTCTGTGACTGTGTTTTCTGTTGCATTATTTACAGTGAGCCAATGTGTTAATACATTTAAAAATGTTTACAAGAAAGGCATTTGTTAGGTTTTACATTATTAGGTTTCCTGCAGGTAAACTAGACTTTTTAAAAGCCCTTTTCAAGACCAAGTGAAGACAATTTAAGTTCAATGTTCTCAGAATTGTTGCATTAGACACACTTAAATATATATTAAAAAAATACTACAATATGGAAACTTGTACATATCATACGATCACAAAACAGGAAACGTGATGTTCTTACACATCATTTAGGATTGTTTTAAAGTACAAGTGTCTAAAGATTCTTAAATCAAGATATGTTGTTTTTAAGTTTAGATATTTACATTTGAAAACAAGACAATACTCAGGAAGATAATTGTTTACAGTGTATGGAAGGTTTAAAAAATATGAATTTAAAACTCTGCTCCAATTTAAGAACCATTTTGTGGCCATCATTTCTGAAATGGCAAATTAAGACTGTATAAGACTCTCATAAACCCTAACAAACACTAGACATAGTTAAAATATTAAACTAAGACAGGACACTTTCTGAATACCAAATGTTAAGGTAGTCAAAGTGACAACACGTGTGAACTTGAGGAGGACCGACTACATAAGCCACCCTCATGCAGTTGGTTCACAGTAAAACGATTCGTAAAAGTATTTAGTTTGTTCTAAATCACGTCTATCTGGTTGAGCTTGTTGTAGGCTCTGCAGCACAGATTGTACAAAGTGGCTTATTCTGCTGAATGCAGCCTTCCTAATAAACCACAATGAAGATAGCAATTGTGGTTTTACTGAAAAAACAAACTATTTGCTTGCTAATTAAATGTGCATTGGCTAAATTTAGATACCTCAAAAATGTCTGAATTATTCATTTACAGTTGACGCAAACATGACGCAAATCCACAAAAAGCCTTGCCGCTACATTTATTGGGGGGTTAAAACAAACATCTAAACACATTATTGAGCTCATGGTGAGCAACGGATTCAGGCTTCCAGTTGAATCCGAACAAACCTACAAATAGAAAAACAAAACACATGTTAGTCTGAATTAATCAATGGAGAGTCAGTTAAATTATATTTACAACACAACGTTAAATTGTGGCAATGCAACGTGTCTGAAAGGCGCGCTTCTCCTGACAGACTATACCTGCCTGCCACTGCTTTACTCTGCCTGTTTCTAGATTGGTAACGGTACACAACAAACCATCACCGCCGTGGAAACAGGACGAGATTTGTTGAAAGAATATCGCACGTAAAGCTTCAGAATCTAGAGAAGTCACGCCTTCTGCTCCTTCTGTTTATCTGTGCAGCCTCGTTGAGTCTCCAGCCACTGCAGACATAGGAGACAGGATCTCGAGACTGCACTGCTATTATGGATAACTTAGTCGTGTACAAACGTATCTTACCTCATAAAACCCGTTTATACACTGTGAGAAACTACACGTGGATTTCAGCAACCCAAACACGAACTACAGCGTCCTTCAAATGGAGCTTCGTGAATGAATGAATCATTCATGATTAGAACATTGATTCGGTCGAACCGTTTCACTAAAACGGTCTAAACGATTCATTTACGATTCCTTTAAAATGCTTGTTATATTGCTTTTAACGTGCCTATATTTTTAATAGCTGAATCAATGAAACATACTAAATTTAAATACATAAAATTGTGGAATGGTTTAATACGAGATTTGACGTCGAGGAATCACTGAGTTTTTATTTGAACCGGATCTTTAAAACGAAATGTTTGAAAGAACCGATTCGCAGAAATATGCACGTGCCGGAAGAGAAAGAGCGCATTGTAACCGGATGTAAATGTTCCACTAATTACATAAAAGAGAAACAGACGTTTTTATTATTATTACAGAGGCGGTACATGTAACAGTAGATACATTTAATAAAAAAGCTGTCAGAGAGCAGGATGAAAAGCAAATTGTGTAACATTTATGACTGACGCTGTATTCGACCAATCAGCGAGGAGAAGATAAATACGAGACCCAATAGCTTTTCTCCTTTGAGTGTTTATATTCAAGAGGGCGGAGACGGAGCTTGCGTCCAGTGAGTTACTTAAACGAGGCACTGTGGCATTTGTTAGGTGAAGTGTCAAACGTTTTTAAGCCTCTTTAAATCTTTAGCAAACCCTCAGACTTGTACGATGAACAGCATAATTAGATACACAGCTCGGTGTCTTCGAGCGGGCGCGTGGCAGTACAGAACAGCGCAGAATAATGGAGAGCTGCTGCCTGGTTGGGCCCGCCTCATGTGCTCCTCCTCAGCGGCCCAGAAGACTCTGGAGGAGATGGTGAAGAAGGACAAAGTGGTGGTCTTCATTAAAGGAACCCCGCACAGCCTATGTGCGGCTTCAGCAACGCTGTCGTCCAGATCCTCAGAATGCACGGAGTCGACAGCTATGCTGCTTATAACGTGCTGGATGATCAGGATATCAGACAAGGTCAGATGGTGATTGTGGTGTGAAGAGCTTTTGGAGTTTAAACCTAACTCGAGTTTGATATTTGCTTGGATGATATTTGTATCTGTTGTTGCCTGGTTCATTTTTAACGTGTGCTAAAGGTTTTTTTTGTCTCAATGCATTTAATTATTAATAATTAAGAAACTCCTAATTATGGCTTCGTATCTAATTATAAACGTCCTCCCAATTGTCTGTATTTCGTAAAATGTAGAAAGAACTCGAACAATTATGACTTTTAAAACTTTCTCATAATAAGGATTTAGTTTCTCATTAAGTTATTCCAAGAAAGTATCTCATTATTAGGCGTTTTCTTGTAATGTTTACTTAACATCTCACAATAATCAAAGTCTAAGTCATTATGATGAGAGTTTCTTATAAAACATTTCATATGAATATATTTCTGGTTATAATGACTTTTCGTTTTATATGACATGTTTAGTTACTACTAGGAGATACCAGTTGCTGCTGTGATAAAGTTACAAGCAAGTGTTATTGCTTTAATTACTATCAATATTAAAATACATATTGTAATTAGAAACTTCCTTAAAATAATAACTTATTTTCTCATTAATATATCATAATGACTAAACATCTCATTATAGTGAGAAACTTGTATGTAAGAATGCCTTGGATTCTCATAAATATTCTTAATAGTTTGTATTATTGTGAGATGTCAAGTGATTGTCTTGTAACAATGAGAAACTGTCTCATAACAAGGATACATTTTCTGATAATAGTGAATCTAATTAACATATTGTAACAGTGAATAATAATATTATCTCAGAATAATAGGGCATCTCATAATAATTCTGCTAATAATAAATGTTAAGTCATTATGAGAAAATAGTTTATAATTTGAAACCTTATAATAATCGTAATAACTGTTTCTCGTTAATATCTTGTAATAGTGGTCATAATAATGTCAACTCTTTTTTTTTATTCTTGGGAGATATCAAATTATTATGAGAACTTGGTAACACTTTATTTTGATAGTCCACTTTAGACTTTCTACTAACATTTGAGTAACTTTGCAACTACATGTCAACAAGCAGTCATTAGTCATTGGTAGACTGTCTGCTTAATATCTTTGAACTTAATTTTGATGAATTCACAACATACAGCATACTGACTATGAGAAACTTTGCAAGTATATATCAACTTATTCTATGAACCCTAAACCTACCCAACTGAGAGTTAGTAGATGTGTAGTTGACATGTAGACCGTTACAAAGTGTTACTTTAAGTTAGTAGAATATCTAAAGTGGACTATCAAAATAAAGTGTAACCAAAACTTCTTGTAACAATGAGAAACCGTCTTACTGAAAAACTAAGTTATCATTATCATCAAATTTTCTCATTATGAGATGAGTCATTATTTTAAGAAAGTTTCACATTTAGTTTCTGATTTACTCAACTTTGACTAAAAATGGGCTTCGGCAGTTTTTATAGGCTACATACAATGAAAGTCCATTTGGGTCTGAAACTTGTTCGGGGTCAGTACAGCACAAGTAGGTTAACTGCAGCAGCGGTCCTGTTGTCTCTGATTGCCTTTATCAGTCCTGTGCAGCAGGAAGAGAGGGGTGTTAACCTTACATGACTGAGGTTAGTTTCCAAACAGTAAAGCCTAGACTCTGAGGTGCTTAAGTGGAATTAAAAAGAGAAGTGAATAGTTGGTACATAAAATGAATTCCAGAGATTTCATTCACCCAAAATGAAAATTATGCAATAAATTACTCACCCTCATATTGTTCCAAACCTGTAAGACCGTTGTTCATCTTCAGAACATAAATTAAGACATTTCTGATGCAATACGATAGCTTTTTGACCCTCCCATATAGTCAGCAAGGAACCTTACACGGGCAAGGTTGAGAAACATAACAAGAACATCGTTAAAATAATCCATGTGACATCAGTGGTTCAACCATAATTTTACGAAGCTATGGTAATATTTTTTTTTTGCTCAAAGCTAAAATAACAACTTTATTCAAAAATGTGTCTCTTCCCCATCACCCTATAGTGCCATTTTGGAGAGTATCACATACGTAAACAACATGCGTTCAGATCAAAGCGTAAACAGCGTGTCCAAAAAGTATTCTCGTAGCTTTGTAAAATTACGGTTGAACTCCTGATGTCACATGGATTATTTTAACCATGTCCTTGCTACGTTTCTGGAGCTTAGCAAGGGTCCTTACTTGATCGTGTATGGGAGGGTCAGAGAGCTCTTGGAATGCATCAAAATATCTTAATTTCTGTTCTGAAGCTGAACGAAGGTCTTACATGTTTTGAACGACATGAGGGTGAGCAATTAAATGACCCAATTTTCATTTTTGTGAGAACTATCACTTTAAGCATGTAGAAATTATGTTAAATACTAACATGTGACTTTGTTTCCCCTGAAAGGAATAAAGACTTTCTCCAACTGGCCGACGATTCCACAGGTGTACTTCAATGGTGAGTTTGTTGGCGGCTGCGATATTCTTCTTCAGATGCATCAGAGTGGGGATCTGGTAGAGGAACTTCAGAAGCTGGGAATCAGATCGGCTCTCCTGGATCAAGAAAAAGAGTCCAAGTAGGAGTCCAGTCAGCAAAGACGAGTCTTTGGGATGATTGTCCATTGTTAACCTCCCAAAGGTTGACTTGTGAAGAGTGACTTTACCTGCCAAAGTCCAAACTATCATCAGATGACTGAAGGAAGTAATGTCAAAACTCACTGTAAAATCACTGTAAAACACTTGACTTAGAATTACCGTATTACTCATGATGATTGCATTTCTATTGTAGAATGCTTGTCTTTATTTCAGATACTCTAATGTTAGACCACTGCATATTTAAAATGATGTATTTTAAATGTATATGTGGGTTTTTTTGTCAATAAAATAATTTAAAACACCCATTGTTTGAAGCTAAAGCTGCTGGGTGTGTCTCAAGAGCATGCATTCTTGTGTTTCTGATGTCATTCCAAAGAACATTGCTTCTTTATTCTATAGAAATTTTCCTCTTCCTCATTCTGTAATATGTCTGTCATATTTCTTGTATAAGATATGTTTAGACATTTCTCTACCAGAGAGAGAGGGGGATTCTCAACACCCTTGTGTCAGTCACTCATGTAAGATGTTCTAATCATGTGGAGGAACAGTATTTAATTAACTTTAACAGTAAGACATTTTTAAAGATGTTTGCAGATGCTGTTTTGTGAGAAAAAATACAGGAGAAGGACATAATTGGAACTTATAAGTGAAGTTTCCTCTTATTGAGGGTTTTGTATTTCAACCCATAACTTGCATTTTCCCTGTAGTTATCAAAAAGCAGTGTCATTGACAAAATTTGGAATATGATAGTCATAAAAAGGGCATTAATTTATACATAGTAAACTACGATATTCTAAGTATCTTCTGTATTGGGGGGGGGGGGTGTAATTGTACATGTGTCCACTAGAGTATGCAATAGTATTTTATAAGTACTTTTTGTCTGATATTTGCTGTTTTACCATCTTAGCTACAAGATTACTGACGTTATTTACAGGTGGTATTGGGTATTGACATCTTTACTGAAATGTTCATTAATTATAGAAATGCAAAACTGATGGCATTACAGATTCAGATCATGACTGATAAGAAACTGGAATTGTGTTGAGAAAATTACTTTTTATTTTAATTACAATTATTTAAATTGTAAAATACTAAAATGTATTATACATTAATGTTGGCTTTGTTTTTTTTGTGCTTGGTAAAAACCAAGAAAAGTTTGTAAAAATATTTTACATTTATTTTTAAATATTAAGTTTTTGTAGACTTGTATCAGACAGCAACTCACTTTGCTTTTCATAAGGTAGACATATCTGATATATCTAAGGTTGCCCAAAAGTGCACCAGTAGTGCTTCAACGGATGAAGAAAATATATATATGTCAAAATGTGCAGTTTTGGCGAGTTGCCTTATTTAAGACCGTTTACGAGGTAGACAGCTTATGAAAATGTATGCGGAAAAAAAATACGCACCACATATGTACAGCAAACTGAGTATGTGTGAAACAGGCGTAATGCGGTGGCTTGCTCCGTTTGCCAAAAACATGCAAAGGACAATAATCTCAACATTTTTTTAGGGACAAAAAAAAAGATAAATCAATAAATCTTTCTTTTTTTTAAGTAAAGCACAAATTAAAAACATTGTAAATATGTTTAGTAATAATGACTGCCTTTTTTTTGCAAAAAGAGTTTATATATATATATATTATATTTTTATAATTTGTTCTATTATATAATTGGCCACTTTATTAGGTACACTTTTCTAGTACCAGGTTGGACCACCTTTTGCCTTCAGAACTTCCTTAATTTAATTTGAGAAAAGTGAACTCATTATGTTCAAGAAACCAGTCTGAGATGATTTGAGCTTTGTGACATGGTGCATTATCCTGCTGGAAGTAGCATCAGAAGATGGGTACACTGTAGTCATAAACGGATGGACATGGTCAGCAACAATACTCAGGTAGGCTGTGGCGTTTAAATGATGCTCAATTGGTACTAAGGAGCCCAAAGTGTGCCAAGAAAATATTCCTCACACCATTACACCACCACTAGCAGCCTGAACCGTTGAGACAAGGTAGGATGGATCCATGCTTTCATGTTCCCCTTCATGGGAACTTCGAACTGCGTCCCCTAGAGGTCGCTATGGGGAACGCCCTCAGCGTGACTCGTGTCTGAAGATACATATGTAAAAACACCATTGGTTGGCCGGCGACAGCCCATGACGTCACTACCGGAGCGACCATAATATAAGGGCCGCCGGGAGAATACATCATCCTCTTCTTCGTCTTCACTGACTTTTGTTTGAAGCGTGCATTCTGGTAAGAGTACAGTTTTTCCTCTATCATGGCGAGCACTAGCAAGGCGTTTAAGATTGTGTGTGGATCCGCGTCCTCGTTATTTGACACCCGATGACACACACAATCTTTGCGTTTTTTGTTTGGGCAAGTAGCACGCACGCGATGTCCTTGAGGGGAAAATCTGCGTGCACTGTGAGCTTTTTCTATGAAAAAGCTCCGCTCTCCTTCTGTCCCTCTTTTAAAAGAAAGAGGGGCAGCCGTCTGCTTCCCGCGATTCGGGACCCACCGCTGCCGAGGCATGGAGGCGAATTAAATTAGCAGTTGGATCTGGCCGATGAGTTAGAGAGGGCCGAGAAGGAGAGTGAGCTGCTGGATTGTGACGATGCAATCTTTCTGACATCATCAGATTCAGCGGCTGGTGCTCTGCTGGGTTGAGACTGTACCCTCTCAATCCTCCTGCACTGCATATGACGAGTTATTGGAGGTTATGGACCATAAAATAATCTTTCTGGCCATAAACCCCCAGCTCGAGCGAGCCTTCCTTTTCTTCCTAAATCTCCATGTGGGGGGTTGAGAAGGAGTGGAAAAAGCATTTTTTCTCGTATTCATATTTTTCAGCATACTAGTTATGCTGACATTGAGGGGATGCTTGAAAATGACTATGTGCAAGAGAAAACTCCCTCCTTGCCATCTAGGCCTCTGAATCTAGCTTAAATGGCAGGGCATATGCAGCAGCAGGTCAGACCGTCGCTTCGTTGCACACTATGGCGGTGCTTCAGGCGTACCACACTGATCTGTTGAAATACCTGGGTAAGGCTTTCTATAAAGTCCAGGTCTGAGCCCGAACAACCAGGGGTCCTGGCCCGTCCTGGTCTGAGGGTCGGAGAGGGCACAGAAGGCGTGCCCCTCCCCACCCACGGGTAGGGGTAGAGGAGGTACAGGTCAAAGAGAGGTAGGCAAGACCTGAGGAAGGTGATCCAGGCGAAACTTCCTCAAAAACGTTCTCGTCCAGACCAGAGTAACATCTACTCCCTTCCTTCAGGGGGCTTATAACACCGGCCCTTAGCTTCCGCTCTCTAAATTTCTCTGCAACCTAAGATTGCAGTCAGACTAACCTATGATGAATTCGGTCATGTTCATCGAAACTGCCTTACTGATGGTCGGGCTGAGGCCTCCTTGGAGGTTTCCGTGGAAAGGAACCTCCTCGGTCCTCAGGTTATTCTGGTCTGCAATCCCATGGATTAGGCCTCTCATGCTCCACTTATATCGCCCTAGCCCTGCTGGTCGAGCTAGCATTGCTCCCCTCACCATAGAGGGTCACCTATGAGCATGCTGTCCCCTTCTGAGCATTGTCGGTAGAGCTAGCATTGCTCCCCTCACCTTAGAGGATCTTCTATGAGCATGCCGCTCCTGTATGAGCGTCTAAGTTCCCTCTCCACTCTCCAGAGCTCGTTGCTGGTAGAGCTAGCATTGCTCCCCTCACCTAGAGGGTTACCTATGAGCGTGCCGCTCCCTTCTGAGCGTTTGACTTTCCCTATCATTCTGAAGAATGAGTTCTCCGCTCCCCAGAGCTCTGTGATAGGTCGCCAGTTGGTCGAGCTAGCATGGCTCCCCTCACCTAGAGGGTCACCTATGAGCATGCCGCTCCCTTCTGAGCTTTCTCGGTAGAGCTAGCATTGCTCCCCTCACTTAGATGGTCACCTATGAGCATGCCGCTCCCTTCTGAGCGTCTGAGTTCCCTCTCATTATGAGAAACAAGTTCTCCGCTCTCCAGAGCTCATTGTCGGTAGAGCTAGCACTGCTCCCCTCACTTAGAGGGTCACGTATGAGCATGCCGCTCCTGTTTGATCATCTGAAGTTTCTCCACTTACAGAGTTTGGTGTAGATCACTCGCCGTGTGGGTCGAGCTAGCATCGCTCCCCTCACCGTAGAGGGTCATCTATGAGCATGCGCTCCCTTCTGAGTATCTAGTCCCCCGAGCATAGAACGTAAATAAAACAATATATACAAGTGCACACGCTAAAGCAATGGGCACTTTCTAAGATCCACTCAGTGGTAAGATCGCACATCAAGTGTTCTGCGTTCTTTCTAAAATCCATGTTATGGTAAGTGCACACGCTAAACTTTGGGCACTTTCTAAAATCCACCCAGTGGTAAGTCCGCACATCGAATGTTCTGCGTTCTTTATAAAAATCCCATAGGGTAGGGTTACGCGCACAGCTTCGTGCCCTCACTTGAGTTGGTCAAGCCCCGGTTTGTGCCTTGGGCCCCACTCCCTGTAACACAATTTTTTGGTTTAAAAAGGGTAATGCTACCAAGGGGTCTGTTAAGACAGCTTCCTCAGCAAGCTTGTGCAGAGCAAGCGGTAGCCCCTGGTGACCGGCCAGGACCTAGTGGCTACCACTAGGTACTTGGCCCTATCCCCTTAAAGGAATCTTTCTATAAAGACTGATTCCAAGCCTGTGAGCTCTACCTTGGGTCCGGTAATCCCGGCACCTAGCAGGTAAGTACTTCAGGTATGCAGCTCGGGTTTTTGGCCAAAGGGGATAATGTCACTGACTGCATCGACCGTCCACAGGGGAAACTCCCTGAGCCAAATGGTAGAGTTGACTAGTGCTCGCCTCCTAGGTGAATTGGGCTTGCACTCCCCTCAGTATGGTGGCGTGGGTATAACGTTCCCCATAGCGACCCCTAGGGGACGCAGTTCGAAGTTCCCATGAAGGGGAACGTCTCAGGTTACGTATGTAACCATGGTTCCCCGAGTGGGGAACGAGACACTGCGTCCCCTAGGCTTTGAGCCATGCTTCGGACGCAAGCTTCAGGCAAAGAAGCGGATGATGTATTCTCCCGGCGGCCCTTATATTATGGTCGCGCCGGTAGTGACGTCATGGGCTGTCGCCGGCCAACGGATGGTGTTTTTACATATGTATCTTCAGACACGAGTCATGCTGAGGGCGTTCCCCATAGCGACCCCTAGGGGACGCAGTGTCTCGTTCCCCACTCGGGGAACCATGGTTACATACGTAACCTGAGACGTTCTTTATGCCAAATGACTCTACCATCTGAATATCACAGCAGAAATCAAGACTCATCAGACCAGGTAACGTTTTTCCAATCTTTATTTGTCCAATTTTTATGAGCCTGTGTAAATTGTAGTCTCCATTTCCTGTTCTTAGCTGACAGGAGCAGCACCCAGTGTGGTCTTCTGCTGCTGTAGTCCATCTGCTTCAGGGTTCGACGTGTTGTGCGTTCAGAGATAGTATTCTGCATATCTTGGTTGTAACAAGTGGTTATTTGAGTTACTGTTGCCTTTCTATCATCTTTAACCATTCTGCCGGGTATTTGTGTTACCAAGCAATTGAACAGGTGTACCTATTAAAGTGGCCGGTGTGTATATATATATATATATATATATATATATATACAGTGGGGCAAAAAAGTATTTAGTCAGCCACCAATTGTGCAAGTTCTCCCACTTAAGAAGATGAGAGAGGCCTGTAATTTGCATCATAGGTATACCTCAACTATGAGAGACAAAATAAGAAAAAAAAATCCAGAAAATCACATTGTAGGATTTTTAAATAATTTATTTGCAAATTATGGTGGAAAATAAGTATTTGGTCACCTACAAACAAGCAAGATTGCTGGCTCTCACAGACCTGTAACTTCTTCTTTAAGAGGCTCCTCTGTCCTCCACTCGTTACCTGTATTAATGGCATCTGTTTGAACTCGTTATCAGTATAAAAGACACCTGTCCACAACCTCAAACAGTCACACTCCAAACTCCACTATGGCCAAGACCAAAGAGCTGTCAAGGACACCAGAAACAAAATTGTAGACCTGCACCAGGCTGGGAAGACTGAATCTGCAATAGGTAAGCAGCTTGGTGTGAAGAAATCAACTGTGGGAGCAATTATTAGAAAATGGAAGACATACAAGACCACTGATAATCTCCCTCGATCTGGGGCTCCATGCAAGATCTCACCCGTGGGGTCAAAATGATCACAAGAACTGTGAGCAAAATCCCAGAACCACACGGGGACCTAGTGAATGACCTGCAGAGAGCTGGGACCAAAGTAACAAAGGCTACCATCAGTAACACACTGCGCCAGGACTCAAATCCTGCAGTGCCAGACGTGTCCCCTGCTTAAGCCAGTACATGTCCAGGCCCGTCTGAAGTTTGCTAGAGAAACATTTGGATGATCCAGAAGAGGATTGGGAGAATGTCATGAAACCAAAATATAACTTTTGGTAAAAACTCAACTTGTCGTGTTTGGAGGAGAAAGAATGCTGAGTTGCATCCAAAGAACGCCATACCCACTGTGAAGCATGGGGGTGGAAACATCATGCTTTGGGGCTGTTTTTCTGCAAAGGGACCAGGACGACTGATCTGTGTAAAGGAAAGAATGAATGGGGCCATGTATCGTGAGATTTTGAGTAAAAACCTCCTTCCATCAGCAAGGGCATTGAAGATGAAACGTGGCTGGATCTTTCAGCATGACAATGATCCCAAACACACCGCCCGGGCAACGAAGGAGGGGCTTCGTAAGAAGCATTTCAAGGTCCTGGAGTGGCCTAGCCAGTCTCCAGATCTCAACCCCATAGAAAATCTTTGGAGGGAGTTGAAAGTCCGTGTTGCCCAGCGACAGCCCCAAAACATCACTGCTCTAGAGGAGATCTGCATGGAGGAATGGGCCAAAATACCAGCAACAGTGTGTGAAAACCTTGTGAAGACTTACAGAAAACGTTTGACCTCTGTCATTGCCAACAAAGGGTATATAACAAAGTATTGAGATGAAATTTTGTTATTGACCAAATACTTATTTTCCACCATAATTTGCAAATAAATTCTTTAAAAATCCTACAATGTGATTTTGTGGATTTTTTTTTTCTTATTTTGTCTTTTATAGTTGAGGTATACCTATGATGAAAATTACAGGCCTCTCTCATCTTTTTAAGTGGGAGAACTTGCACAATTGGTGGCTGACTAAATACTTTTTTGCCCCACTGTATATATAATGCCTGATTTGCCAGCTGTACAATTTGCCCGCATGGTTTTCATGTTCACCATCCTCTCAAAAGCCTTCATATCCCAGCACTATTTTGCCTCCTTCTAAACTGGTTGCTAGGCAACACCAGCTTTTCTAATATAAGAGGCAGAGGAAGCAGGAATGCCACTCTTCTCCATGTGGATTTGGTTTACCAACAGAATCAGGTCATTGTTGCCAGTGCCTAAAGAGTGTCTGACAACTCTGCTCTGAAGGAACATTTAGACAGCTGAGACTAGAGAAGAGAGAAGGTACTAGAGCAGCTGTCAGTGCTACATCTTCAAGAACATCTAAAAGTGTCAGTTCACAACACATTTTCATGGCTTTAATAAAAACACTATTGACACAACCTCCGAGACTTTGTGGCAAACAATAGACTGTGCTCATCTGGTTTTTGGAAGATGATTTTCATAGAGAAATCAAAAACTGGAAATAAATGGTGTTAGCATCACAATTATAGCCATAGTCAGCACGTACCGTGTGAAGATGGATTTAATAATCCCTTGTCCACAGATGGGCTGAGAAGGACCAAACCTTGAAGTCATGGAACATGATAAGACGGAATTTTCTACAAACTTTCTCAGATAAGTCAATTTAATGCAAGGTACTTTTCCAGATGCTGTGTCATGTAATCATTATGCATGAACATGATCATAGAAAGTTAAAGCAGTTGAGATCAAATGGGATAAAACAGCCACTGGGGGTCACTACTCTACCTCACATTGAGGTGTTCATGTAGAATCAAGACTTGACAACAAGAGACACTCTGATGTACTGTATTCACCTAATTGTCCAAGAATAAAAAAGGTCCAACTAAACATTCTGAAGAATCTCTAACTTGCATTCTTAAAAATAAAGGTTCCAAATTTTTTCCCAGATTTTGGCAGCAATGCTATAGAAGAACCATGTTGTGCTCATCAAAGAACCATTTGTCTTAGTGTGAAGAACCTTTTGTGCAGTTGGAAATCTACATGGATTTTCAAGGTTCTTCATGGAACCAGAGCTGCAAGAAACTATTTTTGAGAGTGTATAGGAAGCCTTTTTCAAGGATTTTCAAATGACTGTACTCAAAAAACTTAAAATATATGTCAAGTAAAAAATGTATCTTATTATGGGGTTATTTGGAGGAATATTTGACCGTTTGAAGTTTTTCTTGAAGAAACATTTTCAGAATTGTCCTCCTTGAAACGGTTCCCCAGTCATGCACAGTGGCTCAGTGGGTACCAGTGTTGTCTCACAGCAAGTTTTAGTCCAGGCGTGGGTTTCTTTCATGTTTTCTCTTGTTCAAAATCAAAAGACAAGCAGCATCTTGTCGTCTGATGCTGATGCTACTATATATAATTGCCATAATTAAAATGTACTGAGTATTGTAACTATTTCAAATAATATAATTTATAAAAGTAATGTAACTAATTACATTTAATTAGTTTTTTATAAATGTTTTCAGTTTCTAACGATTGTTTAACAACTGTTAATCGTTTTTAAACATTCAAAGCAGGCAGCGTTAACATTACAGTAGTACTGATTACTGTCAGACTTTCAAAAATCATCCATCATTTGAATTAAGATTATAATAATTTAATTTTAAAACAGCACCTCAAAATCATATTTTAACACTTAATTTTACTTTGAGATCGTCATGTGGTAAATACAGATTTAAAATCATAACAATAAATATTAATACAATAAATAATATGACATCATCTATAACATTAACTAACTGTAGCTGTAGTAACTGTGGTTTAATTACACGTTATGTGACACTATAACATATTAAAGTTAAATATATCTCGTAATTAAATAATGTTAAGTTACTTTCCAATACTGTGTGTGTTTGTGCGAATGTGTGTGTGTGTGTGTATATATTATAACTCTTACACTGAACATACACTCTCATCAGTGACGTGCATTCAAGTCATCTTGTCATTGCAATTTTTATTATTTATTAGTTTTTTTAACCAAAGTACCCAAAGTCTGCCATAAATGGAGGATCAGCACCTAGAGACAACCTCTACAGCCCTGAACGTCAGCGGAGTCTAGGACACATAGATGAGCCCCAGAGACAGATCTCCAGTGAGAACCTCGTCACTAGACATCCATCGGGGAAAGACCACTGGAACCAGTGGACCATTTACACTCTGACTTTGCTGCAGTTGGAACAAACTACTGGTTTGTGTAGTGAGGAGTCAGGGGCATTCGGATCCATTTGCAATGTTTATTGAAAACGTAGTACAACCAGGCAGGGATCTAACAACAGCGTCAAGGATATAAAAGATAAACAGAATCAAGGTCGATTACCAGGCTTGGGTCAGGGCAGGCAGCAGGCAAGAAACAGGTCGGTAACAAAGCAGAGGGTCAACAGGGCCGGCGGCAGAGAAACGGTAGGAGGGTGGTAGTCCAAGATAATACACAGGCAGACAATCGGGAATAAACGCTCAGAGTTGCTAGACAGGCTTAACAATACTTCGCGTTGAATGAGAGTCTGGAACCAGTTTATATAGAGGGTGAGATTGGGAACACCTGATGGTGATTAGTCGGAGGTACGGGGCATATGGGTAATGTAGTCCACAATGGAGTCAGTACTCAGGAGAAGGTGCCCTCCGATGGCCATTGGAGAGAGCCACAGAGGCCTGGGTCGTGACAGAGCCCCCCTGGGAGCGGCTCCCGAAGCGAGAATGATTAGAACGCCGAGGTCTTCCACGGGGTCTAGGTGCTGGTCGGTCAGGGTGGTCTCTGTGAAACTCTGTGGTAAGATTAGGATCCAGGATGTCCTGAGAATGTACCCAAGACTGTTCCTCCGGACCATACCCCTCCCAGTCAATGAGATATTGAAGGAACCTGCCTCGGCGTCGGGAGTTCAGGATGGTTCGCACCTGATAGGCCTCCTCGCCATCGATGATCATGGGGGGGGTGCTCTCCACGGCGGCCTCCTCCTGGTCCCTCTCTCCTCCAGGTCCACCGGCGGGCTTGAGCAAGGAGATATGAAAGGTGGGTGAGATACGATAGTTGGCGGGCAGTGATAATCGATATGAGACTGGTGTTATTTCTCTGATTATTTTGAAAGGACCCATGTACCTCGGGTTGAGCTCTCTGCAGGGGCGACGAAGGCGGAGATCTCTGGTTGAAAGCCAAACCCATTGACCAGGAGTGAAGCTTGGACCAGCTCTGCGGTGTCGATCAGCTTGTTCCTTCACTCGAACTGCTCTCTGAAGGTGTACATGGGCGGTGTTCCAAGTCTCCTCACTCCTTCTTAGCCACCCATCTACAGCAGGGAGGTCCGAAGGTTCTCCAGACCAAGGAAACAGGGGTGGTTGGAATCCAAGAACGCATTGGAAAGGGGTGAGTCCGGTGGCGGGTTTTCTGAGGGAGTTTTGGGCATACTCCGCCCACAGAAGATAACGACTCCAGTCGGTCTGGTTGTTGTGACAGTAGGTGCGGAGGAATCGGGTGAGTTCTTGATTCAAACGTTCTACCTGGCCGTTGGATTCAGGGTGATAGCCGGAGGTGAGACTGACATTGATGTTCAGCTGTTGACAGAAAGCCCTCCATACTCTGGACGTAAACTGCGGACCCCGGTCCGAGACGATGTCTTCAGGGAGACCATAAAACCTGAATACATTCTGTAGTAGAGCCTCGGCCGTCTCGAAGGCTGTGGGCAGCTTTGGAAGAGGGATTAACCGACAAGCCTTGGAGAAGCGGTCAATAATAGTGAGTATGGTGGTGAAATGATTGGAGTTAGGTAAGTCTGTAACAAAGTCAATGGCGATATGGGACCATGGTCGTTGAGGAATGGGGAGAGGATGGAGTAAACCTGCCGGTCGCTGATGTGAGGATTTGGAGATGTTGCAAGTGTCACATTTTAGGACGAATTGGGTAATGTCTGAGTGAAGAGTTGACCACCAGAAGCGATTGGCGACAAGTTCAATGGTGGCATTGATACCTGGGTGACCAGCGCTGGGAGACTCGTGAATCCACTTGATTACTCGTGGGCGGAGACTGACAGGGACATAGGTACGGTCGGATGGACACTCGAGTGGAGCAGGGCTGTTCGTCTGAGCTTCTGAAATCTCTGTCATGATATCCCACTGTATGGGTGCTAGAATGACTGTGGGAGGTAGTATTGGTTCAACGGAACTGGACGCGGGAAGATGGTCAAACTGTCTGGAAGCGCGTCCGCTTTGCTTCTTAGATCCAGGTCGATAGGTTACTTTGAAGTCAAAACGAGAGAAGAACAGGGACCATCTAGCCTGTCTGGGGTTAAGACGTTTCGCGGATCTGATGTATTCCAGATTGCGATGATCTGTTAGCACGATGAATGGTACTTTCGCCAACCAGTGCCGCCACTCCTCCAACGCGGCCTTCATGGCTAGCAATTCCCTATCTCCCACGTCGTAGTTCCTCTCTGCCGGGTGAGTTTGCGAGAAAAACGCACGGAATAATTGGATGGGTTACCATGACGTTGAGAAAGGATTGCGCCGATGCCTGTATTAGATGCGTCCACCTCTACTGTAAACTCCAAGTCAGGATTGGGATGATGCAAGATGGGAGCTGTCGTGAACCGCTGTTTAAGCTGCTGGAAGGCTTGTTCGCTGGCGAGTGTCCAATTCAGACGCGTTGCCCTTCCCCTGTAGCAGTGAAGTGAGAGGTGCTGCTACCACACTGAAATTCCTTATGAAACGTCGATAGAAATTTGCAAATCCTAGAAAACGCTGCAGTTCCTTGATTGTGGCTGGTTTCGGCCATTTCAGCACTGCCTGCACCTTACTGTCCATGGTGACCCCCTCTGCACCAATGATGTAGCCTAAGAAGGAGATCTGTGCTTGATGAAACTCACACTTCTGTATCTTGGCGTAGAGCTGATGCTTGATGAGCCGTTGAAGAACTGCTCTGACCTGCTTTACATGGGTTTCGAGGGACTCAGAGTAGATCAAAATATCGTCAATGTAGACAATGACACATTGGTTCAACATATCCCGGAAAACGTCATTAATGAGGGCCTGAAACACTGACGGACTGTTGGAGAGTCCGAACGGCATAACCCGGTATTCATAGTGCCCGGATGTTGTGGAAAAAGCCGTCCTCCACTCGTCCCCTTCGCGAATGCGAACCAGGTTGTAGGCACTGCGTAGATCGAGCTTCGTGAAGTATTTGGCGCTGCGGAGCTGTTCTAGGGCAGCAGGAACCAGGGGCAAAGGGTAACGGAACTTTATGCTTATATCATTAAGTGCTCGAGAGTCAATGCAGGGTCGAAGACCTCCGTCCCTCTTCTTAACGAAGAAAAATCCTGCAGAAGCTGGTGATTTGGATGGTAAAATGAAGCCCTTGGCTAGTTCCTCCTCGATATACTTCCTCATGGTTTCAGATTCAGGCTGTGAAAGAGGGAAAACCCTGCCTCTAGGGGGAGTAGAGCCTGGGATGAGGTCGATGGCACAGTCGCTGGGTCGATGAGGAGGAAGTTTGGACGCTTTGGCTTTGCTGAAGGATTCAGATAGATCTTGGTATTCTGCGGGCAATTCTGAGAGATCGCAGGGCTTGAGTTCCTTCTCCTGTGGATGAATGGATGGTTGGCTTGACATTAGACAGTGGCGTTGACAGGATTTTGACCATTGAAGGATTTCTTGTGTTGACCAGGATATGCGTGGGTTGTGTCTCTCTAGCCAGGGTAAACCAAGGATGACGGGATTCTGGGGTGATTCGATGGCAAACAGTCTTATGAATTCAGTGTGGAGAGCGCCGGTTTGAAGTTGTATCTCTGGGGTGATGTACTTGATTCTTCCCGAGCCCAGCGGTCTTCCGTCTAGCGCGGCCACTGCCACACGGGATTCACATGAAATGAGAGGAATATTATGGGATTCAGCAAAAGAGACATCAATAAAATTTCCTGCAGCCCCAGAGTCAATCATAGCTATGGTCTCAATCTTCCTCCCTCCAGTGCTAAGAGCAACCGGAACGCCGAATGAATTATTATGAGAACATTCAGCACTCACCGCAGTAGAATCACGACGCTGGGGACGAGTGGGGCAGGTAGCCCTCAGATGGCCAGCCTGACCGCAGTATAGGCACAGATGTTGACGAACACGCCTCTCTCGCTCCTCCGCTGATAGTTGAGTGACTCCGATTTGCATAGGTTCCGGTTCAGGGGATTTCTGGACGACTGGCAGAGCGGGGAAACCCCGGCGAGGGCGTCGTGAGCGCATCAAGTTATCGAGACGGATGGTTAAATCCATGAATTCTTCGAGGGTCTTACCCTCCTCTCGGCAGGCTAGTTCTGACTGTAGATCGCTGTTGAGTCCCCTCCGGTAGAACAGCCTGAGAGGCTCGTTCTCCCAACCAGTTTGAGCAGCGAGTGTTCTGAAATCAAGGGTGTATTCGGCAGCAGTGTGGTTTCCCTGACGCAAAGCGATCAACTCCTCTCCTGCCTCCTTTCCGCTGGCAGAATGTTCGAACACATCCCGAAACTGACGTATGAAATGGTCGTAAGAGGGAAAAGACATGCGATTACCCTGCCACATCGCTGTAGCCCATTCCAATGCTTTGCCGGTAAGTAGAGAGCAAACGAATGCTACACGACTATCATCTGTAGGGTAAGTGAGGGGTTGCTGGGTGATACAGATGTAGAATTGCATCAGGAAGCCTGTACACTTGCCTGGGGAACCGTCATATTTGTCTGGAAGTGAGAGTCGAATACTTTGTGGAGCGGGAGCGAATGTGGGTGTGGTCGCTGGCGCAGGAGTTGGCGTGGGGTTCATAGACGGGGCTGTCACGTGGGGTGCTTGTAATGTCTTCACAAGCTCCTCGGTGAGAGAGGTGAGTCTCTGCAGCTGCTGTTGGTGTGTGGCTAGCACTGAAGCTTGAGCCGATACCTCGGAAGAGAGCTGGTGAAACATCGCTGGATCCTGAGGTGGCGAAGTATTCTGTAGTGAGGAGTCAGGGGCATTCGGATCCATTTGCAATGTTTATTGAAAACGTAGTACAACCAGGCAGGGATCTAACAACAGCGTCAAGGATATAAAAGATAAACAGAATCAAGGTCGATTACCAGGCTTGGGTCAGGGCAGGCAGCAGGCAAGAAACAGGTCGGTAACAAAGCAGAGGGTCAACAGGGCCGGCGGCAGAGAAACGGTAGGAGGGTGGTAGTCCAAGATAATACACAGGCAGACAATTGGGAATAAACGCTCAGAGTTGCTAGACAGGCTAAACAATACTTCGCGTTGAATGAGAGTCTGGAACCAGTTTATATAGAGGGTGAGATTGGGAACACCTGATGGTGATTAGTCCGAGGTACGGGGCATATGGGTAATGTAGTCCACAATGGAGTCAGTACTCAGGAGAAGGTGCCCTCCGGTGGCCATTGGAGAGAGCCACAGAGGCCTGGGTCGTGACAGATTGTTTGGCCGGAGGGGAACTGGCCCTCCGACTGAGCCTGGTTTCTCCCAAGGTTTTTTCATTCTGTCACCAATGGAGTTTAGGTTCCTTGCCGCTGTCGCCTCTGGCATGCTTAGTTGGGGAATCTTCATTTCCAGCAAAATCATCGACTTGATTGCACAGATATTATTTAAACTGAACTGAGCTGGACAATGCCATTACTAAATTCAATAATGAAATATATTCAGCTGATAATTGAGTGTTAAATCCTGTCATTTTACATTATTGACACAATTTGCCTATTTTGATACTGTGCAGTACTTTGTTACAATTTTTATTGTTAAAAGCGCTATATAAATAAAGGTGACTTGACTTGACTTTTTTTGTTTGACAAATTAATGGATATGATGAACTATGAGTAGTCACAAGATTTCACGACATCGTAATTATCACATTTAGTATGTCTTAAATTTGTCTTCTTCGTTAGTTATGGCATAACTTATGAAAGCTCCCTCTTTCATCTGTAGTTCTGCTCTCGGTGTAAAGGGATCTGTCATTCTCATGCAGACCGGCTTCAAAACGCTGACCCACCAAGCGAAAATGCTGAACTATGTAATCACGCATCAAACCCCAAAACCTCAGAAGAGGGAGAGCAGGGAAGAGTCCTTCCTGGCCTTTCTGGGGATTGTTGTAATCATCCTCAACCTACTTGTCATTATTTTTGTTTAAATCTATACTTCTATCTGACACTAGACTCTGACATGCACAACCAAGCTTTCCACTGAAGGAAGATTTACTTCCCAGACACTGGATCAAAGATGACTACTGTAGCATGTGTTTTTCTCACCGACATTTGAACATTACATAATTATGTGGGTAATCAAACAGTCCAGATGTGCCTTTTGGATATGATGAACAGTTATTAGTATAAATTCATACATTTTCCTCATGTTTATAATTCAAACATTATGGTGCACAGTTACTTATGATCAAATAATTTCCATCATGTTATCTATCAAAATAAAACTTTTTGCATTTATACATTTCTTTGGAAGTATTGATCTGTTTGCTAAAATGCTTTTTTTTCAGAATTGTTGGACGTGTGAATTAAATAGTTAGCATAGAGTCTAGACCAGGGCGGTGCACAGATATTTTCAGGGGCATTGGCCCCAAAAAAAATAAATAAAAGGGGCACAAGGGGGTTGGGTGCTTGTTATTACAAATTATCCAGTTGTTACAAATATACAATTAAAAGAGAAGACAGCACACTCCATAATAATTCAGATTGTATTGTAGCTGTTTTGATAAGAGTGGGCTCTCCCTCACTCTCTGAGTCTGCTTCATCTTCAATGGAAGTTGGGAGAGTGGGGTGAGTTGAGCCAATGGTTGAATTGACCCACCCCCTGTATCTTGGCAGCTGTACACTTTTACTGTCATGTGACCATGTATATTGGAACCACGCATCATTTCTGCCAGACTGTGAAAAGGAGAAACCTAGGCTGTATCCGAAACCGCATACTATTATAAGTAGGTACTTATTTAGAATAAGTACTTACTTTTCAAGGAAAAAAAGTTAATTCTTTCCCTGAATCCACCATATTAGCTTTGTCACGTGACTTATGACATCATCACAAATGCAAAGATTTAAAGAGGCCAAGCTAGATTTGCTCAAATACCTTCATCAATTGAATGACTTACCTGCTGATTTGATCGCCGCATTTTCATTTATTATGCCCTTCCAAATCTCAACGCAGGCGTTGGGCTGCTGGTCGAAGACGTTTGTTGATATTCATAAAATGTAGCTATATATTGCATTCCTGTACTCCCTTACACACATGTGCACAATAATATGTTACCTTCTCTGTAAAAAAACAGGCTAAAGTCTAAAAATCTAATTCTGAGATAACGAGCATCAAAGTTTGATTACAAGCATTAATTTCACTATAATTTCAATCTTTAACATGGCCTTACTCAGTCGATATTAAAGATAGCAAGAATATATTTTCACAGAATGTTCTTTACAATATGTGGAATTATTTTATGCAGAAACTAAACGTTAAAATATAAATACTTTTGCTGGGTTTTCACAGAGAAGGTCACATATACGTATTTGCAATATATAATTTTTAAATTATAATTAGACAGACAGATATGTCACATCATGGCAATTTATTGAATTCACAATATTCAACTATAGGCAATTTCAGTAAATTTATATTTTTTTTTCCAAGAAAAGAAGAATAAAGAGGACTTGTTTTACTGAAAAAAAATATATATGAATAAAAAAAAAAAAAAATAAATAAAACATTCCAATGGATACATACATTTATGCACAAGTATTAATTGAACAACATAAATCAAAACTTACACAGCACAAATTTATTGTTTTAACAAACTATGTACACATCAACAGATGGTGACCCCCACATCATCTTACTGCCACCTGAACAGAGCTGTGCCAATCCTGCAGATGTATTTTGATGAGGCAGTTGACCTCTGTAATGACCTCCGTCTTTCTCGCCAGTCCATCTTGTCCCTCACTGCTGCAATTAGGCTGGATTCCGACCATGGGTGGGAAAGGGACATTGAGGTGCTGCTGTTCCTCTTCTGGCTTGGTCATGCGGCATCCTTCAGGGTGGTGTCTCGGACTTTTGATATCCCCAAGTCCTCTGTGCATTTTATTGTGCACAGAGTGAGCAATGCAATTATATGGATTTTGAGGACAGTGATTGCTTTCCCAACCGGTGATGACCTGGTGGCGGCAGGAGAAGGTTTTGCCCAGTTGGCAGGGTCACCAGCTTTCAGCTCAGCAGTTGGTGCAATTGACGGCTATCACATCCGGCTTAAACCTCCAGCAACTACCACATAGTGGTATCTGAACAGGAAGCTGTTTCACTCCATTCAGCTACAGGCCATTACTGACCACCGTGAGAAATGTATTGACATCTTTGTGGGATATACTGGGTCCGTGCACGATGCCAGGGTAATGAGGAACAGCCCTGTCTATACTGGTGGTCTTTATCCACCTGCAGGCAAGTGCATCCTCGGGGATGGTGGCTACCCTTGCCTGAGTGCACCCATCTGCCTCATCACCCCATACAGGGAGCCTGTACATAACCCTTTTCTGGCTCGCTTTAACAGCAAACACTCCCGTGCACGGAACATCATCGAGAGAGCTTTCAGGATGATGAAAACACGCTGGCACTCTGTTTTCTTTAAGGCCATGGAAGTGAGCCTTGTCTTCGTGCCTGAGGTAATTGCATGCTGCGCTGTACTCCACAATATCGCTCTTCAAAATGGGGACATCATTGAGCCAGAGTTTGGGGAGAATAATGAAGATGCCCCCCCTGAAGCCCGCAACCCCGAAACAAGATCAGGAGAACATGTGCGGGCCAATCTGGCTGCTGCTGTATCTGCTCCAGACATTTGTGTCCCTGCTCTCCATGACCATGACTACCTGTGAAATATGTAACAGGTTAATACTTTTGCCCAAAGCATTGAATTATGTCATTTTATTATAGCTCTGTTTTATTTATTTTTTCCTAAATACTATTTTTGTTTATCAGGTGCAAAGTGTCAATACAATAGTATTTCCTCTATAAAGGCATGCATTTTCTTTTATTTGGGTGTGGGGGAGGGGGATTGTATCATTTTTGTGCCAGGGGCCTTTATTAACGCCCTGGAGCCGTATGGATTACTTTTATGACACCATTCTTTTAAGGAACCAGTACATTTAAGGTACTATTCACTCCCATTATAAAGCTTGTAAAGAGCCAGGATATTATAAGTCTAATTGTGGTAGGCTGAAAAAGGCCAATTTAGGATGTCTTGAGGATGAGTAAATTATGACATAATTTGTTTTGGTTGAACACTCCCCTTCATCTCCCAGATTAGGTCCTCAAAATGATGGGCTCGGTGAAGATGAGGAGGCCACAGCAACATCCGGGCCAGATGAGGCAATAAGGGGCAGGTGGTGTGATGGAGGGTCTGCCCTCAATTGCCTCATCCATGGCAGCATACCACTTCCAGGATGCTGCTGTGGGCTGAAAACAGCTGTGTCTCTGTCCTCTGCCATGTTCGTAAATGACGATTCCTCTCCGTTGCCTCATGGTAAATTAAAGTGTCCATCAGTCACACACTTCAGAATCTGGGCGAGAGCAGTAGGCCATCCAGGGATTTTCTCGCCTACTGTTTTATAAGTATGTAGGTTTCGGACATACTACTCTTTTCACATACTGTTTTCTCCAAGTAAATAGTAAGCAAGCAGGCATATATTTGGATGCAACATTAGTATACGCACGTCTGAATCTCGCGAGAATTGGTACATCACCAAGGTATTTCTCGCCTACTATTTTATTAATAGTGAGGATTCAGACATACTATTTGTTCACCTACTGCTTTTCACCTACTATATACTAGAGAAGTATGCGGTTTCGGACGCAGCCCTAGCCTGAACTGGTTAGCAACAGTAGCATTTTTTTTTCAAAATGGTAGCTATGAGGCAAAGTGAGCCAAATGCCGTGGGGTAAATTGAGTCAGCCTTTTAACTTATCCCTCCATAAGGCACTGTATATGGTGTAGTTAAGATACATTGTCCCAGGTTATGTATGTAACCATGGTTCCCGAGGGAACGAGACGCTGCGTCGAACGCTATGGGGAACACCATCCGCAATATCCAGCTCTGAATCATATGTGTAATCAGTCAAAATTGACGGCAAGACGTCAGGTGTGGGTGACGTCACGACCAGGAAGCTTAAAAGCACGTGAGGTGCAGTCGGCGCCTCACGGCGCCAAAATGGACTAGCTTCTAGGACTGAAGCATAGCTCTAGTAGGGATGCTGGGAGTATGGCCCTGCGACGCAGCGTCTCATTCCCTCGGGAACCATGGTTACATAAGTAACCTGGGACGTTCCCCTTCGGGAACTTGAGCTGCGTCGAACGCTATGGGGAACGAGATGTCCACGCCGCCAGACTTGCAAATCCATGCTTAGTGTTCAAGGTTCAAGGTTTCGTTTTTTCGTCACATCCTCAATTATACAGAATATAATCAGTAGTGAAATGTAAATCAGGTCAGGTCTGCTCAATGGACAGTGCAAAAAAAGTAACAACACAAGAGAATATATATATATAAATATAGGTAAAAATGTGCAATAAAATAAAATGAGCTAAACAGTATACTAAGGACTTAATAAATAGTAATATAAACAGGGATGTGCAAGAGGAATGTGCAAACAGGTTTTAACGGGTATATACATGTAGCAGCAATAAGGATGTTGAGAATAGTGAATGTATTACAGTTAATAAATTGAGTCATGTAAATGTTATGAAACTGAGTTTGTGTTAAGGAGCCTGATGGCCTGAGGGAAGAAGCTCCTCCTCAGTCTCTCAGTTTTTGCCTCCTGAAGCACTTGCCAGATGGCAGTAAAATGAAAAGATGGTTACCGGGGTGGTTTGAGTCCTTGATGATTTTGGCAGCTCTGCTTTTGCAGCATTTGAGGTAGTGTGTGGAAGGCACAGCTATGGCAAGAGAACAGATGAGCCAGGAGTGGCTCGTAGATCCAGGTCATAGAACCCGACGAAGGTTAGGGGCATAGACCACCCAGCAGCGTCACATATGTCCTGAATAGGTACACCTGCGAGAAAGGCCTTGGAGGCCACCATACCTCTAGTTGAGTGAGCCTTGACCCCCAATGGTGAGGGGAGATCGGAGGACTCATAGGAAACGATGGCCTAAGGGTCTGCTTGGAAGCTGGAAGACCCTTTTTAGGGGGACTGTAGCATACCAGCAGTTGGTCCACCCTTCTCCACAGGGCACCTCTGTGGACGTATGTGTCCAGTGCTCGCACAGCAATGCAAGAAGCATGTGGCAGGGCATCAACAACATCACAGGTTTTAAAGGGAACAAACCAGCTAATGTGAACAACTCTCTACAAAACGAGCTTAATAATTGGTATGCTCGTTTCGAGGCTCACAACACCACCCACACAGAGAGCACTCCCGTGGCTGCTGCAGAAGAGGTGAGTCCACTCTCCATTTCTTAAGCAGATGTAACCCGATCCTTCAAACGGCTGAACATCCGCAAAGCCATGGGACCGGATGGCATCCCAGACTGTGTGCTCAGAGCATGCGCATTCCAACTAGCCGGGATTTTTACAGACATTTTAAATCTTTCCCTCTCTCTGTCTGTGGTTCCCTCATGCTTAAAAAAATCCACCATCGTGCCCATACCAAATAAAAATAAAATCACATGCTTGAATGACTGGAGGCCCATTGCTCTGACACCCATCTTCAGTAAGTGTTTTGAGAAAGTCATCAGAGACTACATCTGCTCTGTGCTGCCTGCTTCACTGGACCCACTACAATTTGCATATCGCAGTAACTGTTCCACAGACGATGCTATTGCCTTCCTTCACACTGCACACTGCTCTCTCCCACCTGGAAAATAAGAACACCTATGTGAGAATGCTGTTTGTGGACTATAGTTCAGCATTTAACACCATAGTGCCTGACACACTGGTTGCGAAGCTCCAGACTCTAGGACTAAACAGATCTCTGTGCAGCTGGATCCTGGACATCCTGACAGGCAGAGGTCAGGTGGTCAGAATGGGCAACAATACCTCATCTCCCCTGATCCTCAACACTGGTGCTCCTCAGGGCTGAGTTCTCAGCCCACTCCTGTACTCCATGAACACACATGACTGTACAGCCTAAACAGCACCGCTGTCTGTAAAGACTAAACAGCACCGCTGGCAGCCGCAAAGCTCTGCAAAGGGTCGTGCGGACTGCCCGCCACATTGTTGGAGGTGACCTTCCCTCCCTCCAGGATATCTACACCAGGCGGTGTATAAGGAAAGCCCGGAGGATCACCAAGAACTCCAGCCATCCGTCTCACACACTGCTCTCTCTGCTACCCTCAGGAAGACGTCTCCGCAACATCCGATCCCGCACTAGCCGACTGAGGGATAGCTTTTTCCCTCAGGCTATGAGGCTAATGAACAATCAGAAATAATACACCCTACAGCACACCCCACTTTACGGTATGCCATGCACTGCACTTTAACTTTAACACAGTTCAACTGGACTACACGCACACACTGCACTGCACTTTAACTTTTACACAGTTCAACTGGACTACACCCACACACTGCACAAATACAACAAATCTGGTGGTTCTAAAGCACATCCATGACACATAGCTTATGTATAATCTGTTGCACCTTTGCATATTACTGTGTGTATATATGTGTATATAATGTAGAATGTGTATATATGGTCTATAATGTGTATTGATAACTCTAAGTATGTCTAATAGTACACCGTGTGTACTGAGTATATGTATGAGTATTTTGCACATTGTCATCTGTATAAGTCTGTAAGTATGTACTGTCTATTTGTAAATTGTTTCTGCACTGTTTGGAGCACACTCTCAAGAATTTCACTCACCAAGGCACATGTGCTGTGGTGATTTGACAATACAATTGATTTTATTTGAAGTGATTATAATAGGAAATACTTAATTACAATAATTAAAGTGTGGCAAATTGCTAAATATTCTATATGTTGACTTACCTGCTGGAGCTTTGAATTCATGTTTGCAATGTTGAACTGCCTTTAGCAACATACCTTTTGCTCTCTGTCTTTGTTTTCATTTTTGGGAAGGCATTTTATATTTCATTTAAGAATGTGTTTTTTTTTTTTTGTCCACAAAGTGTGCCAATTACAGCACATTTTGTGTTAATTTATATTAGACCTGTCCAGGTACAATAATTAGATTAGACCTTCTAATTCTAAGAACGTGAATATTTTGTTGTTATCACTTTTAGAAGACCGAGAGCAAATCCTTACTGACAGAAATATAAAAACAAACTACCAAATTACTAATTCAGCGAATCATCTACTGCCTATAATGTAGATTATAGTGTATCTAACTGTCAATGCAACGACCGCCAACGACCTTCAGGAACTTGGGAACTCTGCAATCTCCACTGCAGAGAGCAGTACTCAGATAGTGAGTGACGCTGCGGACTCTTGTGGGTGGCAAACAACGGAGCGGATTAGCAGAATCAGTGGATCTTTAGTGGAGCGGGAACAGATTGCTTTGAGCTGGGGTGGTTGGTGAGAGGGGCAACTCAGCCGATGAGGGCAAAGGGGCAGTGGCTCTAGCCACCGGGCCACCCCCCTGTGCACGGCCCTGGTCTAGACCTTAGTCCATAGACCATATTTAATTTTAGACAGGAATAAAAACAAGGTGGTGATTGATAAATACAATGTGTTTAACAACATACCGATTGTTTGACTGATGAAACGTCTTTAAAAAAAATGTAAACAATTTTGAAATGTGAGTTGGTAAAAATACATGATATTGGATATTTAAACAGTTATTGGAAAGATTGTATGCCTCATATATGGCATCTAACCTGATAAGCTCTATTCAGACAAGTAAGAGTAAAAAGAGTGTGACAAAATAAGTATGTTCAAATTTACAGTACTCATAAAAGAGTAGGCAAAAAGTATACCTACTACTTCTGTTGTGACTGAAGTGTGCATATGATAGACATTTTACTATCCCACAAGGCCACGGGAGAAGATTTGTGGATGGCAGTGAAGCGACACAACTGATGTTGGTGGATCACATGATAATGAGGCAAATATAGTGCACCTAGTTTAGGCTACATACTACACACATTCATACTAAGCTATATAGAACATACTCTTTTAGCGGTCGCAAAGTAATAATTACTCATGAGATTATGCAAATCCAGATGTAGCAGTGTTTTCCCATTGTTCTAAATTGTTGTAATAGTGTTTGTTTAATTGTAATTTACTAATCACTGAGAAACTCACTGCATTTATTGTCAGTTTACTGCAGTTGTATAGTTTTGATTTACTTTCCTAGATAAAGATTTTAATGCATGCTTCATGACATTTGATGCAGCTTTATGTTTTTGTTAGCGTGATGCTAAAAAATGCTAGCAGCTAATTTGAGAACAGTGTAGGACTAACTAAAACCCTCAATTAACACATATAACTCTTAACATTAACACTAGCCCTAACACTAATCGTTTCTGCCACTAATCCTATTTAATCAACTTCCTCACATAAATTAATAACTAGTCCCTATTTAGCAATCTTGCCACTCAGCTAACCTAACACTAATAATAACTTTAACAAGCCAATGACAGCTCACCCAAAATAAAAATTCTGTAAAACTAAATCTCAAGTTGTTCTAAATATGTATACATATATTTTAGCTGTTAAATACAAACGACTATATTCCCCTAGAATTGAAATAATGGCAACCAGTTGAGTAATCAGTTAAAGTGTTCAAAAACTAAAATATAAAGTAGAATTATATAGTAGTATAAAATAACACACTGGCAAATTGTATCTACTTCTTATCAAAACTTTTTTTTTAAAGGGTTAAACATTACTAATCTGAAGGATTTTGTGACACATTCAACACGTGGCAGTGGATTGACATCCAGACCATGCAAATGAGACAAATTTTACAGTGGCAGCAAGCAAATGCTGTAACCAGTTTTCACTAATACATTTTGTATCTTGTTTTTCATTTATCATGAATTATGGATTTAGCTTAGCAACAAAAATATAGATGTCAGCTGTACTTGAATAAAGAATCTCATTATTCAGAATGAATAATGAAAGTCACATTTTGGTATAGTGACAGATTCTGCTGAAAAATACACAAAACAACAAATTATTAATATATGAGATTCATTCATTCATTCATTCATTCATTAATTCATTCATTCAATCATTTAGGGTTGAGATTAGGTCTTAAAAAGTTTGGGGATTTGAGATGAGTTTCAGGTATGATTATATAATAGGCTCTTTGCTCTACTTTTACCATGCCACATGGTACATTGCAATAAAAAAATATACAAATTGTAATTGTAATCATGCTTTTTTAACAGCACACACACATAGCTCTGCAATATTCTTTTCAAAATGAAGTATTACTGTGAGTAAACTATCTGATTTTATAAGATAACGTATTGCTGAAATTTATTTCACAGGAGCAAAACTGTCTTCACTGTTTTTCAGCCCATTTCTATCCCACTGAATATAAGACATGAGTAATAGTCAAGATATTGGGTACCTTTGTTAGATACCAGACATTTACTGTATTTGCAGGACATTTGTGAGCTCTTTCTCTACTGTATTTCTGAGCTTTCAAACAAGATGTGTGAGAGATCATTAGTTTGTGCATTTTAAGTGTTATTACATTTGCATTTTATCACACAAAGACATTTAATGGTTTTGTGTTATAGCCCACAGCGTCTCAGTGTATAGAAATACAAATGTGACCATGGAGTAGAAAACCAGTCTTAAGTAGCATGGGTATATTTGTAGCAATAGCCAACAATACATTGTAGGGGTCAAAATTAACGATTTATTGTATCAAGTCAAATCATTGCTAAAAACATTTCTATTTTTTTAACCTCAAAATTAATATTAATATTTCGGCTAGGGAAGCTAGTCATGCAACCATATTAAGGCAGATCTGCCCATGAGCCAATGCACGTAACGTGTAATGAGTTATTACCCTGAGATATGTGACTCAGATCAAAAGGAAGGTGCTGATTAATAGTGTGAAGTCATCCACCTAAGCCTTCTGCTGAGGGAATCCCTCAGTGTTGCAATATCGTCTGTACTCCTCCGATAACTCATGTAATGTTTTAAAGGATTCACCCAAAAAGGAAATTCCAAACCCACATTACATTTATCTTTCCATTCAACACAAAATAAGAAGTTAACAAGAATGTTTGCAAAATCTTTATCCAATTTATTTATTTATTTATTTGACTTATTCAATATTTTTTGTTAATTAATGGTATTTATTTAAATGGCACATTATTGTGCTGTGTTTTTAACACATCAAATTAGAACATGTTAGCAATGACAGTCATGGTCATTATTCACTTTCACTGGGTGGAAAACAGCAGCTTGAATACTCTTCAAAATATATTTTTTGTTTTCCATTGATAATATTTATCCCCCCCACACACACACACATACTTTTATTTTATCTGCATTTTGATTTACACATTTCATTGTGTAAATGAATGTTGTGAACTGATGTTTTCAACATCAGTCTAGAACATGTTTGCAATTACAGCCTTGGTCTCCATTCACTTTATTTGTATGGAAAACAACAGCATGATCATTTTTTAATATTTCATTTTGGATAATATGAAACCCTCAAACTTCTCAAAATCATTGTTGTTGTCCAAGACACATCTTGTACAAAGCTTTATAGTAAACAGTATTCCCCAGACACTAATGGTTCAAATTCTCCACAAAGTATGAACATGCTCAATTTCCTTCCACACAAAGTTTTTATCTCCCGTCTTCATCATTTTCAATTACAACTGACCTCCTCAGCCCTGAAGGGCTCTGTGAACAGTGTCCATTATCTTTCACTCAAATTATAATTTCCATGTGAAAATACACAGTTCATTGTTTATGATGCAGAATAAATGAATATCAAAATCGAATGCCTCCAAAAATTTGCATTCAAATTAGATCACGCCCCCACACGCACCATGTGAGCAACGGCTCTGCTCTGTGCCCTGTCCTGTCCTACTTCCCCGGTACTGTCATCATTGTAGACTCCATCTGTTCATCTAAGGGCGAGAGAGATTTGGTATTAAAATTCATCTGTGAGCCCAAGTTATAAATCACATCTTGACTGGACGATAGCAAGCAATTAGCAGCCAACAATGTGTGTTTGTGTGCATGTCAGCACTTGGTTATTTATATATATAAATATAAGTACAGTGGCTTAAAGGTGAAGTGCATTATTTTTCAAAGCTAAAACACATTCTTGTATTTAGGTTAATTATATATATATATATATATATATATATATATATATATATATATATATATATATATATACATACACACACACACACACACACACACATACACTGTATATATATATAACTTGAATGACAAAGTTTTTATTTATTTAAGAGACAAAGTTGTTCAATTTCTCTGTGCATCAGAATTTGGTTCTTCATTTTGTGAAAGACTAATCATCTTTCACAAAGTGGAAGACTTCGATTTGCATTATATTTTAACTCATGAGTGGGTGGCATATGTAACATGAATGTGTGATGCTATATTGCACATTGTTATTCTTGTAGTTAGTTATCAGTAGTGGCCAATGAATCAGAAGTCCAGCACATCCACAGAAAACAGCTTACTTCACCATTGCAAAATAAGGTGGATACTACTGAAAGGGTCTCATATTTACTTGCTAACAAATCTAGAAGCTGTAATTTTACTCGTAGCCAAACTCTTTGTGAAAAACACTAATTTCTTAATATTACGTTGCAAATTGTTTTCTGAAGTGTTAAAGTAAGATATAGACCATGATTTTCTTCACAGCAGATTTTGTTGACAGACTTTCCTCACAGCATATGGAGCGAATTTGCTGCTGAGCATATTTGTTTTTGACAGTTTTCTCTGCCTTTTGATATTCAGTGTTTATGGGTTCTATAAGCCTCACTACATTTAGGGACCTGACCGTATTGAGATAGACTCAGGCCATATTGACCTCCATTCTGCCCACCACCAAAAATGGCAAAAGCCATAGACAAGGGTAATAAGTACTGTGTAAATTTAGTTTTACTTAAGTTTAATAAATTTAACTGCTTAATTCAATTCAGATTTCAATCAATGGTTAATTTGTGTTTATTCAGTTGGTATAGAATGAGAATTAATTATGCTGGTTAAAGCTAAATGTGGATAATGGATCATATGGTTGGTCTCAGACTCTCTTTAGTTGTTTAAAATTCAACTGAATCACACAAGAAATGTCAGGCGGACACCTCAAGTGTGGACATGTCTACTGAGAAGGAAGCATTAAAGGTCAAGTCACTGTGTGATTAGCCATTTAACTATTATACATTTTGACAGGGCATTTTCTCACTCAAGCACTCTGTTATTGAACAAAAATTGAGATTTTCTTAAAGAGGTCACTTTGTTCGAACTTGATTTTTACAGGTTTTAATATGAATATTGTTTAATAACTTTCTCTAGGTGCACTTCAAAGGTGGGAATAAGTTTTATGAATTTTATTCAATAACTTTCTCTAGGTGCACTTCAAAGGTAGAAATAATTGTTATCACCTCTAGCTATAATGATTTGTAATTTGGTTTCCTGAAGCAGTGGCATTGCATATGAAGGTCCACAGCTGTGGTGAGGTAAATTGCTGGATATTTCCTCATTAAGGTTCTCATTAAAATGGGAACCAACTAATACTCATTAGTCATTCCTCACAGTGAGGGAGACAAATCTGACACTTATTTAAAACTTCCTCAAGGTTGTCTGTGCTCTCTTTGTATACTTTGTCTACTATATTTGCAGAGGTCATCTCATTTGTGTGCAAAAACCTCATTTAGATAAAGGGATTCAAATGGACATACAACACATTTAAAGAAATATATTAATTTTGGTTATATTTATATTTAATATAATATAATAACCAAAGTAAGCTAATTTAATTGTATTTATTTCGTTTTAGAATAGAAAGGAAGTAAATTTCAGAGACGCAGCTTTCCAATAACTCTGGTGTGCTGTTACTATGGATACAGAGAGCCCGACCAAATATAATGCTGAATCAAAGTGACAAGACTCTCAGATGAACCCAGTAGAAACCTGTCTTAAACCTAGAGAAAAGAACAAAACCTGATCTGGCCCTTAAAAATGACTTTCATT
Organism: Gymnocypris eckloni scoliostomus; assembly: GCA_027564155.1. Classification (NCBI taxonomy): domain Eukaryota; kingdom Metazoa; phylum Chordata; class Actinopteri; order Cypriniformes; family Cyprinidae; genus Gymnocypris; species Gymnocypris eckloni. Next base: position 15,445,866 of record CM050412.1, on the reverse strand, counting down.
AGCATAACCTAAAGCAGTCAGCATGATTTAATCATATGGACTTTAAACTTTAGATGTTATAGCCATTTTCAGATTTTGGAAATATGCAACCCAATACAAAACAACATTTGTAGAGTCCCTTTAGATGGATGTTTTAGAAACTAGATCGTCTGCAATGAAGCAGCTCAGATCACATCAAGTAAATCATTCTGACCTTTAAAACCCCCAAAATTAATTTAGACTCAGCATGTGTTCTGCCCACTCTATTCACTCAATAGTGTCAGTGTCTCGTCTGCTTTATGTAAAGGGAGTGTCTATATTCAATGAGGAGCTGACCTTCGTCAGAGGGCGGACAGATGCCCGGTAAACTGATTGAAGCTCAAGGAAAATGTGATCTTCATAAAGTATGTAGATGGAGATGGTGAAAATGTGAAAACACAACAGCTTGAATTATGATGACAATGTGCATTTTTGACCGATAATACTTCCTGAACTGTCACCCTCACTCATGTGTCCTTTATAATAATTGTTAAGAAGTATTAGTGACCCTCTCTTTGAAAACCCAGCTAAAGTAATTTTTTTGTGAATTCGCTTTATGCCACAAAAAAATCGTCCTTCATCTGGTAAAGAAAATTATGTGAAAATGTAACCTTTATATATTTAATATTGACTGATTAAGGTCATGTCAAAATGTAAAATTATAGTGAAATTAATGGTAGAAATCAAACTTTGATGCTTGTTTTCTCATAATTTTATTTTGAGATGTTAGCCTGGATTTCACATATTCTGGTAAAAGAGAGCTTTAATGATTCTTATTCTTTAATAGTAAAGAATTGCTTCTGAAATAGATAGATAGATAGATAGATAGATAGATAGATAGATAGATAGATAGATAGATAGATAGATAGATAGATAGATAGATAGATAGATAGATAGATAGATAGATAGATAGATAGATAGATAGATAAACTAAACAAGTTTGGAACAATGTCAGGGTGAGTAAACATTGACCAAATTTAAATTTAAGGGTGAACATTTCCTTTAGGTTAAATGATGAGTAGAACATCAACAAACACAACAGGAGACCTCTTCCTGTTTTACTATGTTAATGCAATTGTGTTTTCATGTGAGCTGTAAGTAAATAATTTAAGGAAAGCAGAGCAGAGGGATGTATCTTGACCCCTTTATATAAATTGCTTCATATAAAATGTCTCCTCCAATAAATTTTGAAACGACAACAGCTGATTTTGTCTAGGGTAACCACACAGCCCTGATCAACATTACCTTCTCTACTTCTATTATGGCTGGGCTTCTCCCAGCATGCATTAGTACAGAAACACTCCTGAATTAGGTCGAGTGAGGAATGCATACGTCTTTGTTGATGTAACCGCACAAAGATGGATTACTATACTTTACTGGGAGCAGCTGCTATCAGACTGTGAAGGGAAAAAGGATTCTGTTATTTAACGAAGAGCCAACCGGAGCAGAAAATCAGCTCCGTGGAGGACTAACAGACTCGTGACCTTTATCTGCAGTTACTGTGTTTGTTTGGTTGGTGGAAACGAAGTGCCTGCCTGTCTCTCCCATGAAATCCCATTAATTTTGAAACAATAACACATTGCTTTTGCTGTCTCTGATCTGGAGTGCACCATTTTACAACTGTCTTTAAATTAGAGTCACACTGAAAAATTCAACCATATTCACAATGGAAAGTATATTTTACTTTTTTTTTGAGCACTCTGTGGGATCAATAAGCACAAAGTTAAGGTTGCATTAAAAGCACGCTAAATTTCAAATTCTCATATAATGTAATTGTCAGACTTTGTCTTCCTCTTCCTTGTGTTTCCACACCCATATATGGTCCTTCCTGTTTCCTGTCATTAGTTCATTAATCCCCGTCTGTGTTTGATTACACCTCACCTGTTGCTGTTTCCCCTGATTACGTTATGTGTTTAATAGCCCTGGGTTTCCCCTGAGTCTTTGTCCGTGAACTTGTCTATGTACGTCAATGTAGTGTGTATCCTGTGTTCCTTCATTAAAATCCCATTATTCCTCTTACCTCTCGTCTCCCGTGTCCTTCCCACTACATGACCGTGACAGATTAACGGACCCTACAAGATGGAATTCACCGACGTCCGCAGCTCACCGAGCCCGGCGTTCGCGGGAAGTCTGCCGCTGTTCGCGGAGGAGCGCCGCCGCCGCCCGCAGCTCTTCCTGGTCTGCCGTTCGCGGAGGACCATAGCCGCCATCCACAGCTCGCCTAGCCCACCGTTCGCGGGAAATCAGCTCAAGCCCTCCACCGTTCGCGGCACACGTAAGCCCGCTGGTGTCTCCGCTGGCCCCGCCCAGCTCATTTTTGTCTCCGCTGGTCCCATCCAGCTTATCTTCATCTCCGCTGGTCCCGTCCAGCTCATCTTCGTCCCCGCTGGTCCCATCCAGCTCATCTTCGTCTCCGCTGGTCCCGTCCAGCTTACCTTCGTCCCTGTTGGCACTGTCCAGTTCAGCGCTTCCAGAGCGCCCCCGAGACTCAGCACTACCCGAGTGCCCACGAGTCAGCGCTTCCAGAGCGCCCCCGAGAGTTGGTCCCGTCCAGCTCACCTTTGCCTCCACTGGTCCCGTCCAGCTCACCTTTACCTCCGCTGATTCCGTCAAGCTCACCTTTGCCTCCGCTGGTCCCGTCCAGCTCACCTTGGCCTCCGCTGGTCCCGTCCAGCTCACCTTTGCCTCTGCTGGTCCCGTCCAGCTCACCTGGGCCTCCACTGGTCCCGTCCAGCTCGCCCTCTGCGCTTCCAGAGCGCCCCCCGGGCAGCAATCCCCCCAATAATTTTTTTTTGGGGGGGGGGCTACCCACCATGGCCCACGGCGGCCCCGGACTCGCCATGGCCCAGGGAGACCCCGGACTCACCATGGCCGCCTGAGTCTCCTGATCTGCCATGGCCGCCCGTGTCCCCAGATCCACCATGGCCGCCCGAACTCCCGGCTCCGCCATGGGTCCCGCAATGGGCACCACCCTGGAGGCCACCTGTCCGGGTTCCAGGTCCCTTGAGGCCTCCAGAGCACCCCCCCCGTCCCCCTCCCCATCGAATGTACCTCCCCCCCTCTTACCTCTCATCTGCCGTGTCCTTCACACTACATGACCGTGACAGTAATATCTCAGCAATGCATGCAACTGCACAGAAGATCATGTATGACTATGTAATATAAAGTCTCATTGTGAGATGTAAAGCAACTTTGTATCTGACTTTTTCTCACAAATGTGACTGTTGTTCTCGTACTGTGACTTTAAAACTCACATATGATCTTACAAATGCGAAAATTTGCAAATTTAAATTTCACAATTGTAACTTTAATCTGATGTAATCTGTTGACTGGCGTCTGTCGATGCAGTGTGAATCAGCCTCAAGTCGCTTTAGATAAAAGTGTTGTGATTATGGGAATTAAAGTCTCTACAACTGGGAGACATAAAGCCACATTGCATCATTTTACCTAAATAAATACCTGATAAACAAGATGCAGACAGTTTTAAATTGGGTCATGGAGACAGCGTTTAACAGCATACAAACACCAGAGGGATGATATATATATTCAAGAGTTTAAAAAGGACAAGAATTCATCTCCACCATCCTAAATATGCATCATCTGCTCAGCATCATAATGGATTTTGTTATGTGGGCTGTGAATAGGTTTTATCAGCTGTCTGAGGAAGGGATTACACTTCACAAAATAGGGCCTTGGGTAATTTAAAAGTAAATTTGGAATTGTATAAAGTGACAAATAAATTAGAATGAATCAAGCAGTCAGTCTGTGTATAAATAATCACATTTACATGCATAGGTGTATAAAGTGTATTAGAAAACTGGTGCAAAAATAGGTAGGCACAATTCCTATAGCCTGGGGCGTCTGTTTAGCATATTTTTGTATTTGTCTAAGCGCTCATTTCATTGTGCTTTGTTTTTCACACGTAATAGTCATCATGCATATCAATAACTTTATGACCTACACCATAATCACACCAACAAATGGCTGGAGGGTGAATAGTCTACATATTAAAAACATTACCCATTACCCAGAAACAAGGATGCAGTCAAAGTCATATTTGTTTCCATTCTTAGTGGTTTCTAATTAGTTTTTTAATCGGCTCTATTTTAAATATATAATATAATATAATATAATATAAATGTATTCACTTTTCAGGCCTACAATAGCATTTGATCTACCCACCTACTCAGATAACGCCTAATGAGCAGAATGGTCTCTATAGACTTCTTTCTTGGGGGTCTGTTGCTATGAGACAACCATTTAGCCAGAAAATGTGGCCCAACCTTTATCAATGGCTTAAGGGATTTCTGGTTTAGACATTAATAATTGATGCGCTGTGACCTATTATTCTGAGGACAGTTGCTGTGGGCGTCACGCACCTCCGACTCTCATCTCAGATGTTTCAGCTCAAGAATGTATTTCTTCGAAAAGATACGTCTACCTCTAATTTTCCTCAGTTGCACTTCAGGGCACATTATGTAACTGTTTTGCAAATGGATCCATCATCGTCTTTTTTTTCTAGCATGCTGTTCTGACAGAGTTTGTCTGGGAGTTTAACAACTGTCTGCTTTGATAAACTTTCTCCACCCCAGTGTGAGTGTTTGCTTGTGTATATTGTACTGTAGTGCTAAACAAAAATGTCTCTGGAGGATTTAGCATCCATCAATATTCATTGTCATGATATAGAAAATTGCTTTGACATCTAATGGAGTTTTTGTATTAAATAAAGATGAATGGGAATTTGATTTCTTAACACACTTTCACCTCAGCTGTATTTCAGTATAATTTGAGTATAATTACCATTCTGTTATCAAATGTGGACCTATTACTGTAAGTTATATTATGTATTCAATGACAGGACACCCTTGTGAAACAAAGTAAACTTTAGCATACTTTAAAAAAGTTATTATTATGGAAATATTGTAGTTTAAAGGGCACCTATTATGCAAAATTCACTTTTAGATGTTGTTTGAACATAAATGTGTTGGCAGTGTGTGTACATACCACCACCTCATAATGATAAAAATCCAGCCACTCTTTTTTTAAATCCCCATAAATCATAAGCAGTGTCTCAGAACAAGCCAGAATCCATAACATGTGACATCACATGTTAAAGGCTCCGCCCACAACTGTTGATGGACACTGCCGCATTAGCAGAGACCTGATTAAGCCACACACAATCTGCCATGTTTATCTTCATGCTAGAGCATTTAAAAGCAGCATTCAAGTAAAACAAAATTATAATAAAGCTGTAGATGTTATTCAGCCCAGAGCAGTGAGTAGCTATGTTTACATCCAAAGATTTGAATTAAACTTATGCGCAAAACAGGAATTCGCATAAAACATATGCGAATAAAGCACCGTTTCCATCCTATGAGTCAAAGAGAACCAAATCGTCACTTCCTGGTAAACTGTGGCACTAAATATCACTAAGAATATCAGAAAAGCCACTGAATATAATACATTTCATATATGACATAAATTACTTGCACCTTAGAGCGAGCAAACGAGACACAATAAATGCGGTCATTAAATTCGGAAGAGGGTATGCTGCTGTTTGGGAACACAGTGTGTAAGACAATTATACAGAAATACTTTGATGACAGACTATGATTAGGCTTTTCTGAATGACAATAACAACTTATAAATGCTGTGAAGGAGATCGGCCCTCTGGTTAGTTGAGTTTTGCCTCTCAAAGCGTAAAGTCATATGACTTTTTCGAAGCGCATGGAGGAATTTATTCGGTAAAAGTGTTTTCATTGTTGTTTACGTGTATTTTTTCTTTCCGGATATTTCCGAATTTTTATCGATATTGGTGTTTCCATCCAGCATATGTGGATGGAAACACAGCTAGCGATTGTCTGCCTTTATTTTATTGTTTGGGTCATATTGTTTAGCATAGACAGCAGTATAGGTCATGCAAATTATGCTGCAGTCATTTAATACACAGATGTAACACACATATTCAACTTCTTTTCCAGCTGGTAATCTTCAGAGACATAACCAACTGATTTTTTATTTGTACTGATGTGTGTTTTTTCACATACACTTGTGTGTATTTGACAGTTTAGGTGCAATAAGACATGAAAGAGAACTTAGTTTAGTACTCACATGCGGAGTTATAGCAGCTTTCGTGCTTCAGAAAACCTTATATTAAAAGTGTAAATTGATATGGCTTTAAAAAGCATGATTTTAGCATAGACATGATAATCGAAACTGAACAGATTTTATTTTTTATTATTATTTTGCTGAGTATCTGAGATAAGTGCTGAAAAGGCACAGCCCTTTCTGAGCATAGATCATTGATGCCCTTTATTGTAAAATAACCTATGTTGATAATGTTGGAAATAAAGAGTTTTTGGTTGTCACTAACTTCCAGTACAGAACAAAATACAGTTGAAATCAATTGCTACCAACTTACAATGAGTAAACAATGACGAAATTTAGATTTTTCATAAGTAAGCATATCTAATGTGAGTTTTTTCATCACACATCAATGCATAGTTAAAAGGTAATGCTAAATGTATCCTGAACTCTGTGGTCAAACGTGTGAGAACAAGAGTACAGTGATTTTGTCCTCTAAAACCCATTGACCTGCCAGTAGGGTGGCATTTTTGTGCTCACTGACTAGAATGAGTATTACAGCTCGCATTTGCAATTCAGATTATTGTCATGCACAAAAGAGAGAGTGTGGCAGTTCAGTAATCTTCCATCAACAGATTGTGGATACATGTGTCAAGTATCGACTCTGTTTCACCTCGACACCATCAGCTCCTCAAAAGTGTTTGTGACTAGAATCTTGAATCACATAGAGAGCTGTTTATTTATGTAACATCTCATCTTGAACTATTTTAAGATTAAATTAAGATTACTATTGAGAAAGCATTCTTTAAAAAAAAATGAATTCTTGAATCCATATTGCCTTATTTACTATCGGTTATGGTCCAAGAGAAGCAAAAACAAGGCTTTTTTTTTTACCAAGACAGTTTCCTCAAACTTGATACCAGATTAGTAGGCCTATCTTATAACGGCAGCAATATCTCAAACTTGCTGATTATTTTCAAACCTTTTGCAGGTTTTAACACACTGTATTTTGTGGCAGACAATTGTTCATTACATAATGGATCTAGATACATTAACATATTTGTCCAATTCTGACTCACTTATTAATTATAAAAAAAAGTTGTATTGCATCTGGCTTCATATTATTCAAGTCTCGTTCCTGAACACTCCATCATGGACAGAAAGCCTAACGTTTAAGCATATAGGTTTACATTCAAGTATGTCTTCCTTTATCTCAAATCGTGATCATATTAACGTGTTAACTGTTTTGTCTACGTACTTAATGTGTTATTGTTTTTTAATACTATATATATATGTATATTATTCAAAAACAATAACACATTAAGTAGGTAGACAAAATAGTTAACACGTTAATATGATCATTATTTATATACAATAAATGTCGGCGGTTCCTAAATAACCTATACAAAAAATGTCGGCGGTAAGACATAAATAGCCAAACAAATAGCGGTTTAAAACCGCCGACATTTATTGTGCATTTACAAATCTCCGGCAAATCCATCTTGCAGGTTTATTTTGTTTATTTTTTTGGAGGGTTTGCTACTATTTATGGCTGTGGAAATAAACATTTTTTTTGATGTCGATAAATCGGACAAAATTGGCTTCGAGCAATTCGTAGTAAGTGTTTCCAGCTCATGTGGCGCATCTACAAAAGCTTTGTCTAAAAATCTTTCAGAGACGTTCGTTAGGTCGGCGTCACAAAAACAACTGAATATGAATAAGAAAAGCACGCGCTCTCTCTCTCTCTTTCTCTCTAGTTTCCTCTCCTCTGGTCTGTCTCATCCTCGCCTCGCTGTTGATCCGTCTCTAAAATGATCGCAGACGCACATCAGATGTTGAGGATTCATGTACCTGGAGACTGAAGCTGAACTCGACGATGTCATTTGGAAGTAAATAGGTTACCCCGGTGGACATAAACGACACAGAAAGCTAGCTCACCTGACCTTCCTTTATCTTTAGTTATTGTTCTGATAATCAAATCGTCATGGATCTGTCATTTATGGCAGCGCAGGTAAGGCATTTAATGCTTTCGAATCTCGAGCTATAGATAGAGTATACCTGTGCAAGGTATATATAAAGTCAGCTTGAACTTCACATGGAACTCAGCTTGTTGAAGTCAGAATGTACAAACTTCAGATTAATCATATCAGCAAAAATTATGTTAGATAAGCTAGTTTACTATATATACTGTAGGTTCAGAAATTCTAAATTCAAAACTCTAGATGTAATTTAAAATAATGGAATTAATTGTATGGCAAAGTAAAATAAATAACGTTTTAGAATTTTGGCATTTTAAAACAACATTATTTATGTTTCTGCACATATTAGGTCACTAATTTGTGCACAATTGTATGATGAACTGCTTTGTACAAAAGGTTGCATGGTCTTTCTTCCATTGAAGCACAAGATGGTCTTTGTGACATTTTCAAATCATGCTGGGGAACATGTTTTTTCACAAACTTGTGGAGTCCATGATAAGGCAAATTAGACATTCTTCTTATAGTCACCCTTAAATCAACCTGTATGTGACAGCCATTGATTGATTCAACAATATTTTACTTATAAATATTTCACTTACTCAGAGTTACTGAGGCAATAAGCAAGCAACTATTACAACCAGTAGCAATTAAATCAGTCATAATCATATTTATATGCAATTTTAATAGTCTTAAATATAATCAATAATTATTAGCATTAATTGGACCTTGAAAATGTGTATGCATAATTCAGAGAGTAATACAATTAAGAAATGATAGGAACAACTGTAGACTTTGTAATGAGCTGTAGAGCAATTATTGGCGGAAGGCTAATGGGAGAGAACAGCAGTACTCAAGCTTTATAGTTATGTTCATTTGCTCGTGTTTCATTAACTTGGCAGAAAAAATATATAAATACAAAAATAAAAAGTATAAAGCGTTTCAACATTGCAGTAGAAGAAATCTACTGACAAGGAAAAATCAGAATTTCTGCCTACGGCAACCACTTTGCTGGAGTTTGATAAAAAATTGCTCTTTTATGAGCCAAAACTCTGCGATTACACAGAGTGCTTGTTTTGGATGGGTATTTTCTTATAGGCAGACGACCAAGACAAATTCTGCTTGGAGCGACATCAGAAAATTGCACTGACAGAGACATTTAAAAAGATGTAGTTAAGCGAAGTGAACAACACCATTGCAATGGTGCCAGGGGTACAACCAAACAACCTTTCCCTCTTACTGGACGAGCTATAGAAATAACTTGAGGTGTGAGTCACAGACTACATTGTGCTGTGTATGGATTGGATTTGATCCAAGGCCAGACAGAGATAGGTTACAGGACATCAAAGAGTGATCTCTCCATTACTGTTGTGTCTTCTCTCAGAGTAATTTCTCTTGAGAGCCAGGAGGCAGAAGCTTTCATATTAATGATTGACACTAACTTAGAGCCAAGTCAGGGTTCAAACAAGCCTGCCAGAACAGTGCTGTTCCTGAAAAATAGACATTACCCTCATAAAGTCAAGTTCGATAGGTAAGTTTTAGTTTGACTGATTTTTGATGCCATGTCTGATCTATTTCAGAATGGGTGAATTGGACTGAGGTCTTAGGTTCTATATGCTTGCGATTCTCGGTGGAGAGTTTTAGAGTCAAGCCAGATCATAGTAAGTGGCATATCAAGGCTAAATATTTTTCAGTTTGGTTTCATCCCTCATTTGTGCCCTTGATGCAAATGAATCTTTGGATTTATGTGTTTTGACAGATGCTAAAAGATGGCCGCAGTTTCTCACAATGGCCCTGATTGCTGACAAGATTTCCGTTAATTATCCAACTTCCTCATTAATCTCATATAGTGTTGTCTCTCTGGATTTCATTTTATTTCTCCATTGTGCTCAAATGGTGCGGAACAGTGAGCTTATTTTTTGGGGGAATGAGCTAAATCATTATCAGTGATGTTACAAAAAAAGTTATAAAACTACTTAGAATACAGTAGCGCAGATATAAACAAAAAGTTTGAATGTCCTTCCTATTAACTGGTCTAAACAAGCTTTCAAAAATGGGTTACATGTATCCTTCCACCTAAAACATTGAACATATTTGCACATAGTGACAAAATCTATGTTATGTAATGTAAATTTCACAAATAATTACAAAGAAACTGCAAGTAACATGTAATTAAACATAACATTTCTCCCACATGCTCGTTGACTTTTTGGACTAATCAGTTTGTTCAAAGGGTGGAAAAACTGGCCCGATGCGTCACAGTTAAAAAATAAAAGGGGGAGATGGAACAACAAAAAATGTTATCGGTCAAAACAAGTAAATCAACTTAATTTTTTATTAGTCATAACTTCTGGAGAGAAATAGAACAGACACTGGTCAACTTTCTAGTGTGCATTTTTTGTCTTTAGTCTTGTCTTTGCTATACATAGTGTATAGCACTGTACATACAGAAAGTTCATTTATGGCCTTAGTAGCTGTGACAGGCAGGGTTGAGAGTTCCCAAATGACCCTTGTAGCCGCAGAGGCACCATCAAGAAGTTCACAGACAGCATTCTCGGTTGTGCTATACAAGGATGAGAGTTCATTGGCAGTCTTCTTGGCTGGGTCGGGGCAGGACTCTAGCTTGTACTTGGCCTCATTGGCCGGTTTGGAACAGGGCAAGAGTTCACAGATGGTCTCCTTGGCCATAATGGGACAGGCAGAGAGATATCACAGGTGGCCTCATAGTCATGACAGGACAATCAGATAGTTCACAGATGGTTTCCTTGACTATATAATGAAAGGCCTCAATGGCCGGGATGGAACATTGAGTAAATTCATAGTTGGTCTATGTGACTGCATCAGGACAGAAAGGTCAATACACACTGACTCAGAAATATTTGCAGGTTAAAAAAATAATTCAACCTCACATTGCGTCAATCACATTTACACATGCCTCCAAAACTTTTGTCCACCATAAAAAATCAGATCAGGTTCGATTTTCTGCGTTTTTGCATATGTAGCAAGCATTTTGATAGGAAAGGGGGACACATATGAAAAAATGCATACAAAAATGTCAGATTCAGTGTGCAAGGACCCTAAGAGTTCAAAGGCGGTCTTTGTGACCATAACGGGCAGGACTGAGATTTCTTGATTGGCTTCTAAGGCCGAGACAGGTTTGACAGGAGATTCACTGATATTCTCCATGACCTCGTCAGGAAAGATGATGAGTTCATAGATGGACACCCCTGATGCCTCTGGAGGTTCTGTAGCGGATGCCTCAACCTCTGGAGGTTCTACAGCTACAGCATCAGGAGCGTCAACAAACGAAGAGAGTTCAGAGGCACAAACGAGGCTTCAGGAAACAGGGAGAGTTCATTAACATTCTTCTTAACAGGAGTGATACAGAGTTCAGCAACAGCTCCTTCTACCGTGACATTGCTGGCTGAGAATGCACTGCTGGGCTCCGCCACCGCGCATAGAGCTGAAGCGAGCATCGCCACCTCTGGAGGTTCTGAACCGCCAGCCACCACCTCTGGAGAAATATTAGTGGGCACCGCCGCCTCTAGAGATTCAGTGTTGGTGTAAACAGCCCAAACACACCATACAGCGATCTCCATTATTGGAAGTGCTACAGACAGGGGAATCAGTTCAGGAAAAGGAAGGTTTGAGAGTGCTGGTTTAGGGGTACCTGATGCGTGTACTGACACCAGCGGTGGATCCTATACACTGGATGCAAGTTTGGGATACCTTAGAACTGACCTCGAACAGATGAGATGTGACAAGGCTCTGAACATTCAGTGGAGACATGATGGGGCTCTGGACATTCAGGTGAGACTTGACGAGACTCTGTTAAAACAGCTGAGATGTGTCGAGACTCTAGAAGATCAGCTGAGATGTGACACAAGCATCATGTTTGAAGGGAACCGGCTGTGCTCATTACCTGCAGAGTACCATCCCAAAAGTAAAGTGTACTGGTAGCAGACTCATGCTTTGGGGCTGTTTTTCATTAGCAGGGTCTGAGGGACTCATCAGAGTAGAAGAAAAGCTCAACACACCAAAATATTGAGATAGCCTTAATGAAAACCCAATCCAGAGCATTCATAACCTCAGACTGGGCAGAAGGTTCACCTTCCAACAGGTTAATGAACCTAAACACACAGCAAGAGTGGCTTAAAGGCAACTCTGTGAATGTCCTTGAGTGGCCCAGCCACAGCCGGGGGGAGAACCCAGTCAAATATTTCTAGAGAAACCTGAAAATGTACATCTGCCCCATCCAACCTTATGAGGTGAAAAGGTGAGGAGAAGAATGGCAGATAATTGCCAAATGCTGATGGGAAAAGCTTGTCACATCAAATTAAAAAGACTTGAGACTGTAAATGTGCTTCAGTTACATCAACTCCTGTGTTGCATGTTGTGGTTGTTGCAGTGTGCCGAGTAAACCAGTGAAAAACGATGCAGTCCCGGCTCCAGTATTCTTGTGCACGCTCTAGAACTAAATAGTAATGACATGGCTAATCGTGGGGATGTGGGAATAATTGCTTCCCCCTGTAATCTTTTTGAAGCTCAAAGTGAAAGTTGACAACTATCCCTGCTAGCATTGGAGAAGATAGCAAAGATGATAATGCTTTTTGAACCAGAGGTAGACGTTAGACATGCATCTGTAATTGCATCTTTAATTTAGTTATAACGTTTACGATGCCTAAACCTGATTAAACATCTTGATTACATTCAAATGCTACGAACGATGACTTTACTTGACTCAGGATGATCAACTGTAACTTGACTTGACTCAGGGATGGCAGCAGTGACATGAAGGAGTGTAGCTTTGCTGCTATTTTGTGAGTGGGTTCTGCTTTCGCCGACATTATGTGAGCGCGGAACGGTGAGGCCGCCATTTCACTTGTGAGTTTAATCACCGGAGTAGTGATCAGCATAATTTAATGTCCCAGAGTTTGTGGTTAAATAAACTCTGCAGCTGCCATTGCAGGCACAGACGCGGTCCTCCTCCGCAACACCCACAATGAATGAGGAATCGACAAACAACAAGGTAAAATCCAAAAACTGACTAAAGGATGGACACAGTCCCTCGTGAGCGAGTCTTGACTTTAGTTGCTGTTTAATGCAGTCGCAAAAAAATAAATAATCCATTAACATACACGTCACATAGACATACACAATTCAGATAAATTTGCTAAAGCTAAATACTCCTATATGTAGTCCTCAAGTGATTATGTGCCCTGCATGAGGATAATAACAGACTTGCCATGATCATACCTGGCTAGTGTCCTGTAGAAAAGCTGCTGGATCCCCATTTGGCCAAGTATTATCTTACGGAACGAACGAGATGAGAGAAATGCGGATCCATTTGTAAAGCTTTATTATCAGATGTAGTCATAAAACAGGCATGGGTCGACAGCAGCAACAGGTATAGCACAGACAAGACGAAAGAGTTATCCAGAGACAGGCATGGGTCAAACGACGGCGAGCGCAATCCAGATGGTGAGACAAACGGGTAATCCACAAATAGGCAGTAGTCCAGGCGTGGTGCAAACAAAGAGACAAAAGAGATAGACAAAGAGATAAGCTATACAGGTTAAAGTCCAAGGCAGGCAGAGAACAGGCATGACGAAGCAAACAGGCTAGGATCAAGACATGGATGAATCCGGCAATGAACAGGACTAGACTAGAATTAGACTCAGAAAAACGCGGAATAGCTCTGTTATGTTGCTATCGCTAGCACAGGGATAAATGCAAACAATACTTGGCAATCTGAGAAGTCTGAGTGGGTGTTGTTTAGTGTGTGTGAGATTGGCTGCAGATGAGTCCAGAATTGGTAACGAGTGGATCCATAATCCGGATGAGTGGATTAAAGGCCATGGATAGGATTCATGACAGATGTATACTTCGGGCTTCATGCTTACTGTAGAGTTTTACTGTTAGACTAGCAACATGCTAATACGAATCTCTATTGAGCTCAATTGCAAGCTGAGCCTTCTGTGTGGAGCATGGTTTGTGTGAGTCGCTGACTATGTTCAGCGTTCTAAATCAGTCAATTATGAGGGAACAGTTAGGATTTTAGAAAATCATTGTTAACTTCAGTAATTATCTAGAAAACTTTTCAGCATCTGCCTTCCCTTTGTGTTCTTCAGCACTTCTTTCAGCCCAGATATAGTAGAGAAAGTGGCAATTTATTTTCGCTCTATGTGGTACTGTGTCTGGCAAGGCTTTTTATGATTCAGTGAGGCTTTGTAAGCCCTTTATAAGGGTAATTAATCCTGGTATCACTAACATAATGTTGTACTCGTGTGATGTGCCCTCATTACATATTCTCTCATGTTAGTGTGTTGTTTGGTCCACACAAGTTCTTTGTAGTACCAAATCATGACCAGAATTCTTACTCTTCATTCTTGGTCTTTTATAAACAGTACATTTTGGCTGGTTATCACGGTCCAGTTAACCCTGCTGGAAATACCACGAATACACCATCTGCCTGCAGAAAAAAACGTATTCTTGGTCTCAACACACTCCAAATCCCTTTAATGTGCAAAATCCAGATGTTGTTTTTAACGGACCGTGACAGAATCTACAATTTTTACAGTCATTATTATCTACACTCAGCTTTGATATTGTTTCCCCACCTTCTAAATAATTTCCTGTATTGTCAATGTGGAAAAAACATCTTATTGTGCATGTGCACCTTTTCATCAGCCTTTGGACATCAGCACATGCATATTGGCTTCTTTTATTTCCCCACTGGCTCTTGGCTGCTTTTTGATTCTTTACCCATTCTTTACCCGGGTGTCCGTCCTCCTCCTGAGCCTCCTCCTTAGTTCCTGCCCACTCTTCCCCTTTTAATTTATTATGTTGCGAGGATACTCCTTCCGGGAGGGGGGCAATATGTCAGGATTGTGGACTGTCTTGTGTATTTTGCTCCCCATGTGTTCCCTGTAACCCAGTTTCTCCTTAAAGTTGATTATTGAATTGATTCAGGTGTGTCTCCTCTTCATCCCTAATTGTCTGTGTATTTAAGGTCTTGTCCATTCAGTTAGTGTTTGTCGGTTCTTAAACATCATCCCATGTGTTCCTGTGTCGTCTATGTTCCTCACTGGATTATTAAAGACTCCTGTTTGTGATTTCCTCGTTCCGTGTTTCCGAGCTTCCTCGTTAAGTGTGACAATGGGTTTAAGGGAAGATTGTTTAAAGTTCACTTAAATTAGAAGTTATTTTTAAAGTATAATACATGTTAAAATTGATAGCTCTTTATTATAATGTGAAGTTTAATGGCTATTTTCAATGCTTAAATATTAATGGAAACATTTAATATGGAAATTAGTATTAATTTGTTATCAGTGATACTGGCCTTCAGTCACAAAAAATATGACATTAAACAAATATGCATATACACTGTCTTTATTTAGTTTGTACATTAATTTGAAGATTGAATGTGAAATTATTGCAATATAAATGTATTTTTAAATACTTTAATATTAGGTGGCATTAATCGCGATTAATTTCAGAACAATTGCGATTGATTAGTTATTTGTTTAATCGATTGACAGCACTCATTTAAACACATCTCTGAATGATTGTATTACTATACTGTGTAAAAAAGAATCACAATGCTGAAAAAGCATTTTAAGTAAATGCTTTCAACTAGCAACCGAGAACTGACAACTTAAAAAACTTTAGTTCATCGAATGAATAAAAGTCAGTCTACAGAGTGTTAAAAGATCTGTCAGAGCAACCAAAGATTTTTTAGCATTATGTGCAACTTGTGAAATATTGCTCAATGTAAAATTGTTTGTTCAGATTACTCAATTTGAAAAGTTGGATATGTTGTGAACAAATATTTTAGTATTTAAGAAAGGTAAACAAATTGTTTTTGCTAGTGACAAATTTTACGTTTTTTGTTCAGTTCACATAAAATAATTAACTGACTTCTCATTCTAAAAAATCTTAGTTCAGGCTGTTTTGATTTTTTTACATTGGTTAGTAGACCTTTTTGAAAGTTGGATTTTTTTGCCTTATGCAGTCTGTAGTCAGACTGCATAAGGCACATGGACGGCATACACACTGCAAATGGAGTATGTGTGAACCAGGTGTATAAGGCCGCCTCACTTACAGCTCTTGAAATCTGGCTTTTGCTGTGTGTAAGCTATTGTGCAACAATTGCACGATTGTCAAAGCAAAAATTCAGTGCATGATCAAACGTTTGGGTGAGATAAATATATATTTTGAAAATGTCTAAAAAAAATGCCCTCCTCCACCCCTCAATTTAAAAAAAATCCTCTCTCACAAGAGTTACCTAAGAGGGGAATTAATTTTTAAAAATGAAATTCAGGCCCTGAATAAATGTCTAAAAATCTTGAATGGATCATCACTATAAATAATTATACATGATAAAAAGATCGGTGTCAGAGATCAGATCGGCAGTTACTGCTTTCTGTGATCGGTGATCGGCCTCAATGCCGATCCTAGACTTCAGAGCCCTACGCAGAAGGGGGGGGTTGGTGGTGTTGGCGTGTATGGTTGAGATGAAAATGGATGCAACACATTTGTCTGCATTTCACTCCGTCTCGAATTGCGCTTGTGGAAAGCGCTCATCTCTTTACGTAGAGAGGGTGACAGCGCACCACGTCAAAAGATATGATCATTCGTCTTTTCATAACCTCCTGCCAAACTTTAAAACGAAACAAAAATTCAAACATCTTTGGGAGCAAGGGTGTTTTGGTGTTTCTGGGGCCCTACGCAGCTTGCATATTCTGCGTATAGGGAGGATCGGTTCTGATCGGTCTCAAAAATCCTGATCGGAGCACCCCTAATATATTCATATGTCGATCCTACCCAGCTACTTTATCAATACCATTTAGCTTCACTACTGAAAGCTACTTGGATTAACAAAGACTCTTCCACCTCACCACTGAGAAATGCTGAGGTTAAGCTACTGCAGAACACTGCAAGGTAAATGTTTTTTCTTTTCTTTTTTTATTAAGGTTAATTCAGCTTATTTAACAAGAGCAGTCTGTGATACTAAAATTGTGTGAGCCAAAACAAGTTCACAAACTGCTGATGGGAAAGTTCTCAGCATTTTAGCCAGCTGAACAAATGCCATATCACCAATCTGGAACCTGCTGCTTAGAGAGCTGAGTGTCATTCCCCACTAGCTGAGGACAGTGATGCCTGGGTGGGTAAATGTGTGCTCATAAGGACAATGAAGGCAGCCGGATGGAGGCCGGAAACTTGTTCAGCACTTCTGTGAATGGAAATGGCACTTCAGTGTAGATAATGCCATGTAGTTCACTGCACACTGATTCATGTGCTCTAGCCAAAGGATTCC
Organism: Gymnocypris eckloni scoliostomus; assembly: GCA_027564155.1. Taxonomy (NCBI): domain Eukaryota; kingdom Metazoa; phylum Chordata; class Actinopteri; order Cypriniformes; family Cyprinidae; genus Gymnocypris; species Gymnocypris eckloni. The sequence goes on along the minus strand of CM050412.1, from coordinate 15,428,469 downwards.
TTCTCTCAGAGGTACAAGCTGATGGCTCACATACGGTATTTTTTCTTCCATCTGCAGCTCTCCTGTTTGTGGTGATACACTTATGTAAGCCGTCACAGTTATGAGTGCATTTGATTTAAGCTCAGATTTAGAAATCTAATGTTTTTGTTTTTTTACTGGACGTTTGTTGGATTCATGTGAGGTCAAAAGGTTAAATATTTCAAACACTTATTGGTTATGCTGCAAAATTGGCATGGTCTCATACAATAGGAAATTTCAAACTATATATATATATAAAAATAATATAATATATATTGTATTGTGTACTGTTATTTGTATAGACCTTAAGAGACACATAAGAAGCCCATAAAACAAAGAGAAACATAAAGCAGTAGTAATGTTGTCGATAATGACACTTAACACTTAAAGGGATAGTTTACCCAAAAATGAAAAAGTCATTAATTACTCGCCCTTATGTCATCTTCAGAGCACAAATTAAGATATATTTGATGAATCCTAGAGCTTTCTGACCCTGCATAGACAGCAACACAACTGAAACATTGTATGGCCCAGAAAGGTAGTAAGGACACTTTTTGTGTGCAAACAAAACACAAATAATAACTTTATTCAACAATTGATTCTCTTCCAGGTCAGTCACCACTGCCATTGACTAGAGTACCACGATGCATGTATGTGCGCCTTCCTCTGCTTGTAAACAAGGTGCAGTGCATCCGGACTCTACATCAGAACGCCAGCTCCTGAATCAGCAGCACCACATGCATGCATCATGATTATCTTGTCAATGCGCAGCAGAGACTGACATGGAAGAGAAGAAATGGTAAAATAAAATTAATATTTTGTTTTCTTTGCACACAAAAAGTATTATTGTAGCTTAAAAGAATTAAGGTTGATATCACATGGACTATTTTAAAGATGTCCTTACTACCTTTCTGGGCCTTGAGTGTGTCGGACCCAACTTGATCAACAGAGACAGTGTGATTCATTGCCATTCGGTTCCTACCAAATTCCAAGAGACACACCTTACTCATGTTGCATAACTCAATCTGATTAAGGCACTGGTGGCTTGAATACATTGTTAGACTGAAAATTATTAATTATGAATCATAATTTGTGTTAAAACAGATTAAACTCAGCAAAGCAGACTCTGATGTTTGCTAATCTTTCCATCTTTCTAATATATATATATATATATATATCATTACAAAGCTGGTTCCTTTATCAGTGCTTTTCTCATGTTCTATCTTGATGCAGTGTGTACCAGACACTTGTGACAAATGCCTTTATCTGTTCACGACGTAGAGGCTATCAGCCTCTGAAAAGATTTAATTTCTAGCTTGCACAAACTCATTAGTCAACATCAATGCATGCTATCTTGGCTCATCTGGATGACTGAGGTCCTTTTTTCAGTTTTAGATTTCATCCCAATTTAACTGTGATGCTTAAGGCATCAGAAAGGCCAGTGGTCACACCTCATTCCATCTTCAACAACCAGATTCTCATTTTTTTTTTAAATAAGTGGGTTATTATAGTGGATATGAATATTGTCAGCTGGAATATATTACATCAAATACTTCTCTTTAAAATGCCCTTTCTATCCAATGTTCCCTTAAGATTCAAAGCTTTCATTTGCAGAATTTGAAAGCTCCCCTTTATCTCCAGAATTAGCTGAATATGAGATCAGTCCAAACCAACACTAGGTCCTCTGGAAATGGATCTACCGCTTTCCTATTTTTGCAGTCCTGTCTCTGGAAGATGAAAAGTAATTGCTATTCTGTGGTAGAAGAGCTTTAGTTTGAGAGCACTGTCCTTGGCTTGGATAGATGAGGACTGTGTTGTGTCTTACCACATAATGTAAAACAGCTTTTAGCATATGCCACTACGGTAACACAAGGCTGAATTAGAGTGTCTTTCTGTATGATTTATAGGATGAGACACAAGAGTAATAGAGTAGGAAAGGCTGCAAGCTCAATCATAAGACAGAATTAAAATATTAAATCGATACTCACAATTTCCTTTTCCTGGACTTACTGAACTCTTAAAAGTTAAGTATATGAGTGATAATAAAATTAAACATGCTGCATGTTTAAATATTATTTAAAACCTTTATTTTCTGTAAACGAACATGAAAATTGAGCAGACAAACTTTTAAATATTATGTATAGTTTGGGGCCAAATGTTAGTTTGTAGTTGTTAAACTTATACTATACAAACTAAATTATATATATTTAAAATATATTTTTTATTTTGGTAACTCTTTACCATCAGGTCCATTAGTTAATGCTAATAAATGCAATTTACTAATATTAACTAGCAATGAGCAATATATTTGTTACAGTATTCATTAATCTTTGTTAGTTAATTAAAGTACTACTGTTCTTTGTTAGTTCTTGGCACAGGCTCATTAAATGATAAAAGCAGATAAAATGTTTTAATAATTATCTTAATTATTTACAAGTATTTTCATATTAACTAATGTTAACAAATTGAACCTTACTGTAAAGTGTTACCATATTGTGTGTTTTTTTTTTACAATAACTAAAGTAACAGTGTTGAATGTATAAAAATTGTATATGAATCGAGAAAATTGACTAAAAGTATACTTATTTCCATGGTTATAATTTATTATATTAATGAATAATAGTTGAGTTTTATAATGTGGAAATGTAACAAAGTTGCTCAAAAAAATGTGGAGCACAGTTCAAAATTATGTTTTTGATGTTGAAATTGCTATGAATTCACAGGAAAATCAGTTCACAAAAAAATGTAACTGTATGTTAAAATTAAGTACACAATTGGGACAATTCCAAATTGATTTTTAATTTTTTAAAGGATTGGTTACAGCCACTGATGTGTTTAAAAGTAAATTATTAGTATGTTAGTGTGTCTAAAATATCTAACAATGTTGTCTTAGAAAACAACAACAACAGCAAATTGTTTTGTGCTTCAAATGCTTCAGTAAAATGAAGTGCCTCTATCGCTGTAAATCACCGGAGTATAAAGGAGTTTAAAAAACGGTAGCATTAACTTTATGTCAGGGATTTTTATATCACTTCTAAAGTTTAATTGACAGCAGATGGAAATGCCATGCCCTTGATGGTAGTTATATCGGATATCCAATCAAGTTTAAAGGAAACGTCCTTTCCTGCCCCACCCAGAATGGTGCTTCATCATTCTGAACTTTAATTCAGAGTTTGAATGCATATTTTGAGGAATAAATCACTTTAGCAATCAGTCATTGGTAGTGATGAATTGCCACTCTTAATCAAATCTCACACTGCCAGCAGTTTGGAATTCAACTGGATAGTGACTGGCAGGCGTGAGCACTGCAGACTATACTATATATCACCACAGTGAGTGAATTCAAAACTATGAAACATAAACAAAATGGCCATTGTTCTCTGGCTTTGGAAATGTATAAAGTCAAATATTTTCCTGAACCCTATATTCTCCTGCTAGACTAGGATTCGCTATTTTCTCTGCCTTTCATTAATTTGTGGGTGCCTTGAAGGCCAACGTGCCAGTGAAACCCTGACTGCCCCTCAACCAATAACAAAGCAGAGGTTCATAAAGAACTTGCTGGAGGAGTTTTTCTAAGCCTGGAATCAAGAACAAAGAGCTGCGGCTGTGAACCGAAAAGAGGATTTTGTCTTAAAATTGTGATATTTGAATGGAAGGAGGGCAAAAAATAGCTGTGAGCCCTGCTGTACAGGGAGCGCTCTGTCTTCAGCACAGCGATAACACCCGTCTGGGCAACAAAGCTTCATCATACTGACAACAATCCGTTCTCTTTACAACAATCCCCTATCGGGCTAGCCAGGTGTGTATGCGTTGGTATTGCAATATCAAACAGTATTCACAAACTGAGAATAGTCCATAGGAAATTGAAATTGGTTATGTTATCCAATTAAGGGAGAGCATGGTAAGCCATGTTTTAAATTTTCCTTCAGCCAATGAACAATGACAAATGAGGATGAAGGAAAACTTATATGAATGCATGCATCCACACATACAGCTGTAGGGACATGAAGTCCAAATGATTTAGACTTGCCAAATTATATTTAGGCTAAACTAAGATTTAAATCTGAATTGCATTTCAAATGTCCATCTTTTTGGATAATTTAGTTTTAATTAAAAACTAATAAACTCTTATTTGCAGCTATTAAAATTTATTTAGCATAAAAAATACACAGAAAACAGGGGCTAAACGAGGAACAAGGAATTAAATACAAACTAAAAGTCTAGAAAACAAAACTGGAAACAGAAACGGTTACAGTAACGTGCAACATCTGTAATAGTACAAATATACTGAATGTGTAAATATATAGAGAGCATGTTTATAGTTTTTAGCTAACTAAATGTACAGTTTTAATAATTAACAGATTTATGCTGATTCTAAGTAGTTTGAATAAATACATTTTGACAATATAATTATTTTAATAAAATGTAATAATGCAAATAGTTAATAATATAATATAATATGTTTTCTTATTATTTATTTTATTTTGCTCTAAATTATGTATATTAATAATATTTTGATATTGACATTTTGTAATAGTATTTGTAATAGTCTACAGTAGTTTGGTTATTTGTTTGTTTGTTGAAGGCAAAGATTACTGTTAGTTACTGACACAGCTTACCCCAATTTTAGCTAAATTCTTTAGCCAAATAATGTATCCATTGATTTTGCATTGGAAATTCGCCAACATGCATAGTAGATTTGTTTTTATATGAAATTAATTTAACTGCATGATATAATATATTTATTTTACATCTAAATTAAAAAAGGTATAGCAAATAAGCAAAGTGAAGCATTTGGAATAGCTCTTCCAAAAAAGTGTACCTTTTGACTTCAAAATGTGGTTAAATAAAATAAATAATAATAATAATAATAAATGTACTGTTTGCTAGATTACAGGGGCATTTAACACTGACACATTTACTTCTCCCTCTTTGTTCTTATGCTCCTACAAAACATAATGCAACTGCTTAGAATGATTAGGTTGGAGAAACATGATGTGGTTTGTTTTTTGTCCATGTGACTAAGTAGATTGTCTGAGAAAGCTTGAACATCTACAGATATTTTACTGTTTAAGTATGTGTACATTTGTTTGCATTCATTATCTATATTGTATTAGGTGCCCCAGAGTGCCTATTCGCTACTTTGAGCCTTTGGGCTCTTAGCAGTTGTCCCTTGAATCCTTCATATTTGAGCTCAGAGAAGAGGCAACAGGAAGCATGGGATCATTAAGACTTAATGCAGCTCTCTGAATGGTATTAAGCTCCAGGCAACTCATTTCAACCGAAGCCCATGTGATGAACAGATACTGAGTTCATGTGACAGTTGCATTGCATGAAAGCCTTCGCAATGAATTAAAGGTAGATAGTCATATAGTGTTTCTTTCTCTGCATATTTCAGTTTTTTTTGATGATGTAAAATCCATCAGTGACTGCCATTAAAAGTTAAAAACTGTTCGAGGAGAATGAGGTCATGAGAACATTGAAAATATTTTTCATTTGCAGTGCATAGGTTGTGGGTTCAATTCCCAGGGAACACACAATAAATGTATAGCCTGAATGCACTGTAAGCTGCTTTGGATAAAAGCATCGGCTAAATGCATAAATGTAATATAATAGAGGGAAATGCAGAAGACCAGCTTCATTTGACACTGAAGTATAATTGTAAAATATAATTATTCAGAAAAAATATATATTCAAGTATTTTAAATATCCAACAAGTAAAAAACTAAACTAACACTTGCATCTCTTTTCATTTAAAATGCATTTAAACTGAAGCTTTCAAGTAATGGTGAAAAAGCACAATAAAATATAAAAGTAATCTATATTATTTGTGCACTATATTCAAAGTCCTTTTCAAATTACACTAGGAAATTGCGAGACAAACAAATTTCAAGTTGTTATTCACTGATAGTATTTTAATAAAATGATTTAACTAAGATTTTTTAGCCGAATCAGTCAGAATCATTAGTGAATCATTCATGCGGCATGGTTTTGTGGATTTGATCAACTGATTCACTGAAAAGATTACATTCAAAAGAACAATTTGTATTTCTCGCACCAACCACACTAACATACAATTTGGAATATAGTTGAAATTACTCCTTTTATGATGCTTTTTTTGACTGTTTTGTCATTTCGAATGCTCCTGTGATCCTTCGTGTCTGTATTAAAAAGCATGGCCAGAATATGTATAGTAAATACTAATGATAGTAAATAAAGACATACTTTTTCTGTTTATTGCTCTGTTTACCTTTAACCAGTAAAAAACTGCCTCTTTGCAAGACAGTAATTCATTATCAAGTTGTTTATTAAATTCAAACCATTGATTCTTGCTAAAATACATGTCCTCTATCCAAAATATTGCTTTATCCAGTGAAAATTCATCTCTTTTGAATTAGGAGAGAAATGTGTACAGATAAAACACTTTACAATTGAAAACAAAAACGGATTTTGATGTGAGAGGACAACAGAAGATGGACATTTTGACTGGAAGAAGTGTCATTACGGATTATGAAATTAGCCAGAATCAATAGTTTAATGTTAAAATGTCTTAGCGATGAATATGTTTCTTACAAACACTGGGCTTTTCACAAGACAGTAACTGATGGACTGGAGTGGTTGTGAATTACTTGTGGATTATTGTGATGTTGTTATCAACTGTTTGGACTCTCGTTCTGATGGCACCCATTCACTGCAGATGATCCTAGGTGAGCAAGTGACGTAGTGATAAAATTCTCCAAATCTGTCCGGATGAAGAAACAAACTAATCTGCATCGTGGATGGCCTGAGGAGGAGTACATTTTCCTTTTGGGTTTACTATTCCTTTAAACATGAATCATTGAAGTAGAATGACTAAAGTTGTGTTTTCTTCTAAAACATGCTCCAATTATCTCTTTTTGCAACTTCAGAGAATCATTTTTTACAGTGTAGTAAACAAAGGCTACCTCAGTCCTATTTGAGTGTATTTTTGTTTCTGCTAGAGCAGTCTGTGCTCCCTGACAATGGTTTGAATATAGATGCAGATTAAAAAGTGTTCAGCCATGAGTTAAATGACACACTATAAACAATTAAACTCTGAGATGGATGATTCAAATGCTGCTTTCTGATTAGCCGTTTTTGATTTAGTTTTCTGCTCATGATGATTCACTGGTAGCCACTCATACACAGTTAAGTTTGTCATTCTTCTTCATTTCCAGCATCCCTGCCTCCATCATTCCTCATTCTCTTCTGTCAACAGTTACCATAGAGAAACAGAACAAGGATCCGTCTTTGTGTGTGTGAACCGTACAGCTTATACAGGTGCAACACCTCAAACCGCAGCACAGACAGGAGTGCATGTTAGACTGAATAGAGAGGAGAGCAATTGGCTGTCTCTGGGTTCATCGTGATATTTTTACCCTGGTGGTGAGAGTCTTTTCATCTCAGCTCAGTGGAGGCTGTCAGACTCTTTACTCCCCCATGCAGGTTTTGATCAGCCCCTAAACAGGTCAGACACGTCTCTGGAAAGAGCCAGAGTTGTTATTCGCTGTTGTTCATGTTCTCACTTTAATTGTCAACATGCAACTTGTTAGACACTTTGTTGTGAAGGTTATGCAAATGACAGCTCTGCTTTGTGAATTACTAAAAAGGACAAATTTTAGGGCCAAGGACCATTAGACACGGTTGTGTACTGTAAAGTATTTTCTGTGATTTATTAACATGTGTGAAATATAAAATAGTTTTTTAATGCAAATTTTTTACTTGGTTTATGGCTCAAATTTTCCAAAATTAAGAAGTAGAAAGCCTCAGGGATGCTTGTATTTGCTAGCCATAGGAAGATGGTTTAGCGGTACAGTTCTTGTTTTTGGTGTGAAAATTTGCAGGTTAAAAAGTCACTTACCAAGCAATTTTATAATAATAATAATAAAGTAAATGGTGAATGAAATAATAATGAATAGTGATAGTAAATAGTGATTAAAATTATTAATGGGATTGTTCACCCAAAAATAAAAATGACCACCCTCAAGCCATCCTAGTTGTATTTGACCTGCTTCTTTCGGACAAATACAATCAGAGAGATATAAAAATTATGCCAGTGCATCCATCCAGTGCATCCATCCATCATAAAAAGTGCATCACACGAGGTTGGGGGGTTGGGGGTATGGTCATAAAAGCTTTCTGAAGTGAAGTGATTTGTGTAAGAATAATATAATTAATCTAATAACTTGGTAAACCGTAATCTCTAGTTTACGTTAACTGTTGTATGTGCTTTCACAAGAGAATGGCATTCCAGCGGATGACGTATACTTACCGTAATCGCCAGTGAGAATATGCTAGTCTCGTGAGAACCAAGTTTCACTTTGTTTCAGAAGGCCTTTATTCACTGCCTGGAGCCATGTGGAGTTTTTTTGGGCTTCAAAATATTAATAGCCATTCACTACTATTATGAAGTTAGGAAGAGCCCGGACATTTTTTAAATATAACTCAGATTGTATTCATCTGAAACAAGAAAGTAATTTACACCTATGGATTGAGGGTGAAGGGGTCATTTTTGGGTGAACTACCCTTTAAATGTCATAAACGTTCATAGTTATTTAAATAGCATAATTCTAAATATGTTATCTGTTAAAACAGAACTGCTTTTTAAAAAGGTTTGCAGGTTAAAAACTAATGAAATTGTATGTAATGAATGAATGAATGAATCAATTAAAATGCTTTGTATTTTTACTAAAATGTAATTATCCATTTCCCCCCACAGGATTACAAAACACAAATGATGTAGATTTATGAAATATTTTGTTAGATTGAATTGTTACACACCTCAACAAATAGTTAAAATGATAAACAATAACCGAAAGTGTGATCTTGAATTTCTTAAGCATATCTTTAGAAAATGCACTTTTATTAATTTGACAGAAATCCAAAGTGACTCACAAAGCAATTAATGTATTTTATTTACTATCAACATCAATAATAAGTCAATGCACTTACTTTAGCCATATGAGGTATGTCCCTTTTCAGGCTAAACATAAATAAGTACATAAAACAATTACAAAATAAGTACAATTATTTGTTGATGTTTTTGTCATATTATTTGCAATAAATCTAATCAAATAAAATATTTTCTGTCCATTGCATGGTTCATGGTTCTTCTCTGGCATGGCTGTGCAAACCCCCTTTTAGATCTGTTATTGGTAAGAGTGCAGGCTAATCTTAATTTAAAGCAATCTTAAGTGTACTTCTCGATTGTATCTTGAGCTGTAATTGTGCCTAGCTGTGATTTCAGTGAGTCTTTTGTAAGATGTCTACAAAACCAGACCACAGTGCTACTGATGTAGATGATGAAATAATTTGGTTGAATGATCATGCGTCTGACCTCTTCTCTTTTCCATAATCAGATCCCTGTGATGACAGGAGCCTTCATGGACTCATCGCCTCACGATGACTACAGCATGGATCACTCTCTCTTCAACTCCTCTGCTAGCATCCACGCCGCCGCTCTGGCAGCTCAAAACCAACAGGAGGAGCAGCAGCCCATGTCCCGAGACGCCATCTGGCTGTGGGTCGCCATCACCGCCACCATCGGGAACATCATAGTGGTGTGTGTCGTCTATGCCTTCACGTTCTGACCTCTGGAATGAAACCAGCTGAACTTTGGAGACATATTCATCTTTGAGTCCCCCAAATATAGGGCCCCGGGGCCCCTCATCAGACGAACAGTGTGTGCAATCCTGTGTTACTGTGTTAGTTGTTTATTTGTTCGTTTTTTACGCAGAATGGTATTTAGAAGCTCCATAAATTATTTTTGATTCATTGTAATTTTCATGTTGAAAACTTTGTAACTAGATTGTTTAATGCTAAACAAGTGTATCATGAGGAAAAACACAGATTTGTTTTTTCTGAGTTACTAATACTGCCAGACTTTTGGCAAACAGTTTTACTTTTTTGCTTTTAAGTATGTAATAATAACAAATGGTGTTTTTAAGCTTTAAATGTCTAGAGGGCTAACACTGTTCTCTGAAAGTCATCCAACTACCGTTTTAAAGCAGTAATTAGCAAATTGAAATGAATCCCAAAACTAATTTTGAAAAGTAACAATAAAATAATGTGAATAGAGGAAGTGCAGTATGTAAGTGCCCAGAAGAGAAAACGAAACCTTTTTTTATATTAAAGTATTTTAACCTTGATCAGAAAAAGAGATAATAAGCGATTAAAGCTCTTAAAATTGTCTTGATTCATGGGGCATTTATAACATTGGTTGATATATTTAGTTTTTTCTTTGTGTCTTTTTTGTCGTCTTTTTTCACCCCAATATATGTACATTTGGAGACAATCTCTTCTCTTAATTCTTCAAATGGTAATACCCCCATTTTAGTTTATGAAAGGTTCAGTTTAACATTTAAGAACCTGCATACTAATACGTTATTTGATACTTACAAATCATTCACCCCCTTAGTTGAGGGTGACAGGTCCAGCTTGTATTTGGTAGAGGTCAAAGCTTTGCTTTTAATGAGCTCAGCATAAAAGGTAGAGTTGCTATGGCAACTGTTTCATGCTGTCTGGTAGAAAGTGGCTGTGGGTTCTTATCCTACCTGCAAACATCGTTACTGCCCACTGGCGCAAATCAGCTGTCCAAACAAACATGCATATGAAGAGATTTGTTCCATGTATATTTTATATGTATTTCTTTATTTTGAATTATTTGATTTTTGGAATGTTTCAATGCCTTAATCTACAAACAAATTAAGCATATGACTGGCTAGGTTAAACCAAGTTCTCCCCCCAAAAAAACAAAAACAAATGCATAGTATTTATTTATCCTCAGGCCATCCAATATGTAGATGAGTTTGTTTGTTTATCTAGACTGATTTAGAATAGGTGATTTAGAATAGGTGCATTTGAAGTGAATGGGTGCCATCAGAATGAGAGTCCAAACAGCTGATAAAAACATCACAATAATCCACAACACGACCCCAGTTCACCAAATAACATCATTGTTTGTAAGAAACAAATCCATTACAAATATATGTTTAACTTCAAATTGTTGCGTATGGCTAAATATGAGTCCTCTATTCATAATATTGATTTATCCAGAGAAAAAGCAATCTTGTCTGAATCAGGAGAGAAATATGCACAGATTCAGCACCGTTTACAAGTGAAAACAGTCAAAACTATGTGAGAGGACAACAGGGAATTGGAGGAGCATCATTATAGGTGTAACATAATATTAATTGTAATTATATTTTTATGTATTCATATTTTTTTTGCCAGAAGCAACAGATTAAAGTTAAAACACATTAATTTGGATTCATTTTTACAAATATGCAGCTTTTACTTCAGAATACATTATTTGATGGAATGGAGTGGTGTGGATAACTTCTGGATTATTGTGGTATTTTTATCAGCTGCTTGGACTCTCATTCACTGCAGAGGATCTATTGGTGAGCAAGTGATGCAATGCAAAATTTCTCTAAATCTGTTCAGATGAAGAAAAAACTCATCTACTATGTTTTAGAATTCAGAATTTTTCTTGGTAAATATCTTTAGCCAGCATTTTTGTTTGGCAACATTTTTTTTTTAGATAGCTTTTTGTTTTTTTCAGGTAATCATCCTACTGCCAAACATTTTCAGATGTCTTTAAAGGTCTATGACCAATAAAAAAAAAAAGTTTTAAAAGTTATTTCATACCAATTGAATTTTACAAACCAGTCAAATCTTCAGTATTTTCACTATAGAACTTGAGGGATAGTTACTAATTGAGTCGTTATCGACCGGACAGTTTTCAGACTGTGACGGTCACTCTATTGATCTGATCAATGGACTTTGGACCTTATTTATAAGTCTGCCCAACGTGAAACGGTTTTAGCTACAGTTCAACAGGACTAAATGGACTTGGACCGAGCCAAGGTGATCATCTATCATCTTCTCTGCAGTGGATTGCACTAGGAAATGGATTTAAATAAATGCTGAACAGGAAAATTGCCTTCACTTTGTCAATGACTTTGATTTATGGACTGGAAGGTCTCATGTCGGTATGTAAAAATACTTCACAAATAAATTCTAACTGCCACAATTAAGTTTGATGAAGAGCTGATTGCCAATTATGGAGTATAATACAATCTAATTGGAAAGACTTGAAATGTCCTTCAAAGTCCCTTTTGCTGGAACCATTGCAGTTCTTAATAGAGGAACATCTGTTATTTAGACCAGCTCAAATCACATTCTTCAAACCGCAGTAAAACTTAAATTAGAGGTGTACTGCGAAGTAACAATTTTCTGCTCAGTAAACAATGTAGATACCAAGATTCTTAGTAAAAGTCCTGTCTGTTGATGTTGAGAGGTCTTTATATAGAGGCCTGATATCTAGTTTTGCAAATGAACACCGGTCTGTTCAGCTCAAGTTTGCTTCACCTGCACTGCAACATGTTTCTTTTTGTATTGAAAAATCACTGTTGAATTAAACGACTCATTGAACACCAGATGTGTGACTGTCATACACTTATGATAACAAATCTGCTCATCTTTTTCTAATGGTGACACTATACAAAGCAAAGCCTTGATGCTTTTACCTGAACATTTCCTTGTCAATATATAGATAGTCTAGATTCAAGAATGTATTCGTCACATACACAATTATACAGAATATAACCAGCAGTGAAATGTATGTGTCTACTACTGATGCCTGAAACTTGATTGGAGTTGAAAACAATGCATACGCACCACTAAAACATTTTAAAGTAGGTCAAATATGTTAAATGTTAGCCTATTGGCCTATAGTGTTTGAAAATATGTGAAACGCAATATGAACAACTGTAAATTATGCAATAAATCATTTGATATGTCCGCTCAGATTAAAGTTAAATGGGCCATTGAGTAATAAATTCTAATAATTTGAAACTAAATTTCAGAATTTCGAAACTCCTACCTTAACCCAAAGCAGCATTAATTTAAAATAAGTTGCAAAAAAGTGTAGCACTTTATTTCCATAGCCCACATTCTACTAACAGTAAGTAACTGTGCAACTACATGTCAACTAACCAACATTATAATATTAGTAGACTGTCTACTTAATATCTTCTAACATTTTATTTTGATGGTCCACAAAAACTGACTATAAGAAATGGAAGAATATGTCAACTTATTCTACTAACCTTAAACCTACCCTAACAGTCTACTCTGATAGTTAATATACATGTAGCTGCAAATTAATAATAACTAGCTTTTCTAACTCATTAAATCGCCCATATGTGAACCAACCACTGAGCAGTGTTGGCAACTAACTTTCAGGGAAAGTTGCTAAAAGTTGAAAACCACTTTGATATTTTGATATTAATCCACTTTTTCAATAAATGTGTCAACCTTTCCGTAATAATCCTTTCCATAATTTTACAAATATTTGATGTAAGAGCTATTGATCTATAATTATAGGGTTTTGAAGGATCTTTTCCTGGCTTTCTTGTTGATATTATTATTGCTTCTTTCCAAACTTTTGGAAGTCTTCCTTCCTCCCATACTCTATTATATAACTAAAAATGTTCCCCACAGCCCTATCCTTAAAAGGTCTCATCATTAAATAGCCGACCTGATCCTTTCAAGGTTTCACGTTTTTTTTTCATTCGTCACATACTCAATTATACAGAATATAACCAGTAGTGAAATGCAAATCAGTTCAGGTCCGCTCAATGGACAGTGCAAAATATACAGGTGCTGGTCATATAATTAGAATATCATCAAAAAGTTGATTTATTTCACTAATTCCATTCAAAAAGTGAAACTTGTATAATGTATACATTCATTCCACACAGACTGATATATTTCAAGTGTTTATTTCTTTTAATTTTGATGATTATAACTGACAACTAATGAAAACCCCAAATTCAGTATCTCAGAATCTGGAGATACTCAATCTGGAGATCACGATCCAATCCTGTGAAAGAAAGGTTGAGACAAAAGAGAAAGAGAGAAACGACCAGCAGAGCAAAACAGCTACACAATATGTCTCAAGACATAATATTAATATTAATGTTAATATTAATAAGAAAGTCCCTGGCCTGCACTCATTCACTCTAATAGCTCGAATATGCAGAGTAACCACATGCCGTTGGAAAAAAGTTAAGCATCATGGTGTAAATGTTAAGAACTGCTGCATTTGCAGCACTCCTCTGTGCTTGGATGACTACACATCATTAAGGGAACCATGAATTCTGAGTTAAAGTTCTGGAAGAGTGGGCAAAAATCCCCCAAAACAGATGGCAGAGATTGATTAGTGGCTATGGGAGATGTTTATACCACATTATTGCTGCTAATGGAGGAAATCACAAGCTGTTTACTGATATACATATTTTTGCACATTAAATATGAATGTAAATATATATATATATATATATATATATATATATATATTATAGGGTATAGTAGGCGATATTAGCCTACAGTATATGACCATGTTTTTTATCTGTTTTACTTGTGCTTATTAGTAGTTTGTGCCAACTTCCATTACAATATAAATTGCTGAGTTGTAATTATGAGTGGGTGGAATGTATGCATATACACAGGGGTTGGACAAAATCACGTGAACACCTGGGAAATAAGCAATATCACATTATTAAGGTGTTTTACCACCATTTGCCTTTAATACTGTTTGCATCATTCTTAGAATAGATTTCATACAACTTCTGAATAGTCTCCAGTCGAATGTCATCTATAAAAACATCTGCCAGTTGCTTCAGAGATGTTGGAGTGTATTGGCTTCTCAGACTGCTCTCCAAAACTGCATGTCCACAGTGGTTTGATACTATTCAAGTCAGGTGGTTTGTTTGGTCAGTGCACATGTTAGAGATCTGAAGTTTTATGATCATAACATATTTTGTATTTTTTTTTTTTACGTTGGTATATACTCTATGTATTAGAAATTGCAGCTTTTTCACGCATGTTGGGTTTTTAATATTCTCTTTGGTCAGGTTTTGTGGAGACAGCTATTAAAGTGGCTTTTTAGGTTTTCTGTCACTTTTGCGTCAGTAGTTCTGTGTTGTTTTGACACAATCCTTCTTAGTTTTTGACAATGCCATCATTCACTTTTCACCTACAATTTTTCTTTGCTGATTAAATCTTGCCATGCTTTGTGTACACAGTCATAATCGTAAATACTATAAAAACACCAAGAAATTGGGCTGTTAAGGTTACAGATGTTCCTTGATTTGTCCTTTTTGGAAGTCCGTTATTTTAAGGTCCAATTATCGCTATTAACAAACCAAAACTATGACATTTGCCTCTATAAACTCTGAATTTGCTGCTTATTAATAGTTAGTAAGGTAGTTGTTAAGTTTATGTATTGGGTAATAATAGCCATGCTAATAAACAACAAATTAATAGTGAGAATTGATCCCTGTACTGAAGTGTTACCCAAACTTCTAACTAACAACTAGCTGAGTGAGATTTTCAAACCAGTGCTTTTTTGTTGATGTGCCTGGAAAATTACAAATAAGAGATCATAACAGCTTGATTCCTCCAGATCAAAGTATGATGACGAGGCCTATTTCTGCAATTAATCCCAATAAACACCCTTCTGCTAGTCAGGAATTAGAGAAGAATTGACAAAAACAAGTACTGTGCCATATACAGAATAATTGAATACATATCAAAAGCTTCATGGAGCAACAGAAATGAAATTATTCTGGAGACGAAGCATATGGGCGTGTTTTTATTTGCTTCTCTGGAGGAAGCTGTGAGCCTGCAAATCCCAGTATCCAACCTGTTCCCTTTGATTTTATACATATTCTATGAGCCTCTCAGCCTGATCCCACAAACCCTGGTCTTTGTTGACTTGGACTGAGGCAGGCTCCCCAGGGACATTTGCTTTTTCAGAGCTCATGCTTTACAGACGCCTCAGTGCTGCTCAGAGCGACACTTAACATAACTCTCACGTCTCTCTTAATGTCTCCCACGAACACTCAGTTCTGATTTCAGCCGACCCAAATATGAGTATCTTGGGTAGCCAAGAGCTTTGACTCACTCTCTTAGTCTTTCTTTTTAACATTCTCCACGTTATCTCTCTCTCTCTCTCTCTCTCTCTCTCTCTCTCTCTCTCTCTCTCTCTCTCTCTCTCTCTCTCTTTCAATGACTTAGTCATTTTTAATGAGCAATGCAGCTCCTGCTATAAGAAATATATATATATATATATATATATACACATCAAAATGCATCTAGGCTTGTGGTTGTGGGACTAAAACATTTGACTTTTTTCTGAAATCAGTTGCAATGCGTAATACATTTAAAATGTAAAAGCAAAAAGTAAACACATTGAACACTTAATTTTGCATTATGAAGCAGCAACATGAGCACTAGAACAATGCAATGCTTTTAGAGCAGTTTGGATTCCATGGGGATTCATTTCTGCCTACGACTCTGCATGCTTATGAAGAGGTTGACAGTGAAAATAACCAGGGAGGTTTACAGCAGGCATGGACAGGAGCACTAGGACATATGTTGTGGACTATTGTCAATGTTTTCCATATGCAGTAGACCAATTAGATAATACAGCAGGCAGGCATTATATAGAAGTTGCATAGGTGTAAAAATAGAAGGAGTGTAAAGCAAAATGAGAAAATCTATGCCAGTAGGTTGCAATGAACAACTTTTTTCAAAGTAAAGGTCCTTTATTGGGATCTGTGACCCCATTATGAACCTTTAACATCAATGGAATCCACAATTCCACAAAAGGTTCTTTATAGTTGAAAACATTTATATGATTATTAAAATGTTCTTTACCCAAAATGGTTCTTCTATGGCATTACTGCAAACTCCTTTTTGTAACCATTTCTTTTAAAAGTGAATGGTGACATGTAGGGTTGTACCAATGTAGAGATGAGTCGCCCAAAAGGGATTTGAGAACCAGCACATTCCTAAGGGGTCGTAAAAGGTTAATACATGAGCCATTCACATCTAACTGGCTGGCCGAGTACCTGCCCTAAGTCTTCTTATCTCAGGAGACCCCCTAAAACTAGGAGAGATTTAAGGAAAACATCTGGATGTTCTCCAAAACAGGACAAAGGAACTCTTTATCTGGACATGGCCCGGGATGGCCATTTAATGTATAATTCAATAAGGCAGGACTCTTTTATGGTGAAACTTTCGGACTGATGTTTTCCAGATCCCAGGACGTGACCCAATCGCAACCCAGGACAGCCCTCTTTCACTTTGCTTTAGCCCCCTCTGCAGGTCAAAGGAAATAACTTTTCTGTGTCTCTGCCCAGTGCAAGGAACCCACCCCAAACTGGTGTTCCTTTATGCAAAAATACATTCATTTATTCCATGGCTATTAGAAAAGTGTACTCAAGAAACATTATAGATATATTAATGTTGTACTCTGTCTTTCATATGCTTGGTGTGATTTATTTAGAATTTAGGATGTTTTAATCTGTGCCTTAACCTGTGTAGTGGAGCCGATGATCTTTTCTCTTAACATATAACGGATTACGGTTCCCGGTAAGGTTATAATGTGTTTAGATTCATATAGACGGTCGTGAAAATTATGAATCAGTGATGCGACCGATTTGGTGATATTATAAATGGGTTTAACATGTGATAACACTTTATATAAGTATTAAAACTCTTATTATTCCATCTTATCACATGGAAGATCACGGAGTAGATTTGGAATGTCCCAAAAGACATGGGCGGGGCTCCGTCCCACAAGAACAATCTGATTGGGACAGCCGCTGTGGGCGTATCCAAACTAGTGTTGCTTAAAATGAACAACACAGCTTTTTAGCCAGTCTGCTTTTACTTGCTCGCTCGCTGAAGAACCGGATGCTGGTCGTGCTGGACCACCGCCTTACCATCAGGCTGAAGACACCATCTACAAGCACTTTGTCAAAGTAATAACAACTAGAAACAAACAGCTCAACAGCTTTCTCGTTTCAACATAGAAACCAAGACCGCCAATCGCAAGAGGGCTTCCCGGTGATGTCACGCAGCAGCAAAGCAAGCCATCGGAGATTTCCAGGAAACACGAAGGAAACAGGGGGGACGCAAAAAAGATCTTCGGCCAGCTTAACGTAAAGCAAGTATCAAACAAAACCTCTATTCTTACTGAACTGGTGAATTTATCTGTATGCAGAAACATAGCAGAGTCTTTGTTTGTGATCTTCTCTTAGTTACAGTTATGAGATAGCAAAGAGTGCTGCTTTAAACTTTCTTCTAACGTTACTCGCAAAACTCCTGGTATGTGTGTGTGTTTGTATGTTTATGTGTTTTTATTAAGATAGTCCATGTATTGTAGAATAACAGTTAGCAAATAAACCTTGTTTCACTTATAAAGAATTATGTCTTGGGATGTGTGTTTTCTTGTTCAAACTATTTGCCAAGATCACGTTACCTAGCTCAAATGGTATAAAACCCTTTAGTTTGTCTTATCGTTGGCCGCAAAATAAATATAAACTAAATGGTTATAGATATACTGATGTTAATGGTTGCTGGACGAGTCGTTAATAAAGTATAAATCATAAGTTAAAGATTAATATTACTTTAATCAAAGCAATATTGTATCTGTAATTTAATGATTCCCCAAAGCTGAAATAATAGCTTCATAGTTTCATTACTCCAATTTACCATATTATCGTGTATCGATGATAGTCAGAGATATCGCCTGTGGCTGATACCTTTGATGATATCAAGATGATTATTATTACGATTAGGCAAGTATTATTATCTATTATGAACTTATTTGTCCCATCATATATTTTTTTACGCGTTTTCCAGTGTTGCGCTTTATAACCAATCACACACAACTCTTTTGAGCTTATGAATGCAATGAGCAATCAGAGGCGTTCAGATTAGTCATTGCTGAGTTTTGGATATGATCTAAATCTAACCCTAAACCTTTGCGGTCTTCCTCTGAATCCACACTTTCATGATGTAATGCAGCTTTGACTGTCGGGTAGAACTCTGCCACAGAGCTTGCCTCAGTGCTCAGTCAGTGCTCGCTGACTGAATTCGTTCTCTCGAAAACTCTCTTATCATAAACAACAAAGTGCAGATGAGCATGTAATGTAAGATATGTATTCATCATACAGTGTAGAAAGCTTCACTGAATGAAATGGGGGTGTTTTTGAAGTGCATATACTCGCACTAGACTGAAGTCTGTGATGATGTTCTTTGATAATGCAAATGTTATCTGCTCATTTTCTGTAGCTGCTATTTGAATAAATGAGGAAATGTAAGCTTTATAATTAGTAACTTACAATGATTTTTTATTAAATTTGGATCATGTTAAATACAAATTCAGTCATATAAAACATTGTATGACATGACATACAAATGTCAGACTTGTGTTCTGTCTTGTGTTTTGTGTTGCTCTACATGTGCCTTCATTGCTCTAGTTTCTCCCTCTATGCCCTTATTTGGTCCTTCCTGTTTCCTGTTCTCGTTTGGTCTCCATTTAATTCCATTAGTTTCCAGCTGTGTTTCATTAATTATCTTGTTTTTTTATTTGTGTATTTCAGCCCTGTGTTTTTCATTGTCCAGCCTCCGATGTAATATGCCTTATCGTCTCCGTGTTGTGTTCCTGCCTGCCCTGTTTTCCCTTTGGTTTGTTTATTAAAAGAAAGTGTAAGTTGAAGCTCCAATGTCTAATTGTCTCCTTGCTCCACAGCTATCATAACAGCACCCTTTTCCCCCGTGTTTTTTTTTCTTCGTGTTTTTTAAAAGTTTTTGTTTCCCTGTTTTTGCTCCAGCGGCATGGAAACCGCTGCTTGTTTCTCCATCCTAGCCCGCAGAAATCTCGCATTTGTGGAGTACGCCTGGGAGTTCTGCGAGTTGTGTTAGATGACGCCACATTAAACTCGCTGTTCTGGCACAGGCCCAACTACCATCACCACGTGGATCTCCTAGAAACAAAAGGACTATTCTGGAGGGAAGGGATACCCGGTGTCTGGAGAGTGTCCTGCCTAGAGCCAGAACCAGCCTGCCGTCCAGCATGTCAGCAGATCTTCAGTCAAGCCCGCCGCCCGCGTCTCACTAAAGCCCGCCGGCCACTCCAAAGTCAAGTTTGCAGGCCGCTTCTCGCTCAAGCCCGCTGGGTGCGGCTCTTTCCAGCCCGCCGCTCGCTCTGAAGTCAAGCCCACCAGTCGCGGCTCACTCCAGCTCCAGAGCTCGCTTCAGTGTCGACTCCAGTCCCAGAGCTCGCTCCAGTGTCGGCTCCAGCCCCAGAGCTCACTCCAGTGTTGGCTTCAGCCTTTGAGTTTGCTCCAGTGCCAGATCCTCGAAAGCGCCTTCCAGTGCCTGCTCCACGTAAGCACAACCCAGTTCCCGAGTCCAGCCCAGGGAGGGCTCCTGAGCTCCTGTTTACCCACGGAGGGCCCCTGATTCTCCGGGAGTCCGTGGAGGGCTCCTGACCCCCAGTTAAGCCCTGTAAGTTTCCCAAAGTATTGTTTTTTTGTTTTTGGGGGGTGTAGTATGGCTCCAGCCGTATAGGCCAGGGCGGGGGCAGGGGCTGGGACCGTGGCCTCCCGAGCCTCCTGATTTGCCATGGTCGCCCAAGCTCCCTGCTCCGCCGTGGGTCCTGGAAGAGAGTGCCCAGTCAATTTCAGAGGGAGTAAATGTCAGACTTGTGTCCTGTCTTGTGTTTAGCTCCCCATGTGCCTTCCTTGCCCTACTTTCTCCCTCTATGCCCTTATTTTGTCCTTCCTGTTTCCTGTTCTCGTTTGCTCCCCATTTAGTTTCATTAGTTTCCAGCTGTGTTTAATTAATTATATTGTTAAGTCCCTGTGTATTTAAGCCCTGTGTATTCCACTGTCCAGCGTTCACTGTTATGTCTTCTCGTCTCCGTGTTGTGTTCTTGCCTGCCCTGCATTCCCTTTGGTTTGTTTATTAAAAGAAAGTTTAAGTTGAAGCTTCTACATCGCTACTTGACTAAGATATATTGTGCATAGTTAATAGATTACACTTACACTAGCATTAGCAACATACAGTAGGCTCGTTGAATATACGTGCCTCTGCATATATTCCTGCAAAACTGAGAAAAAAAACCTTACCTTTATCTGCGATTCACTGCAGTTTCCAGTTGAAATGAAAACTAGAGGCAGTACAACCCGACAAAATTACCTTTTCACAGAAAGTATGATTTACAGGTAGAGAGTTTACGCCTATTTTTCACACAATTACTTGCAGAATATTATGTTATGACTTCAAAACTATTTTAACATCTTGTGTGATTTTAAAACTGATACTCGTGATGGTTTTCATCACATATACAGCTTCATATGCATGAAATTTCTAATTCCGTAAGTTTGCTCAGTAGATCACATGATAGAGTCGCACTTGAGTGATGCAAAAATTGTTCTGGTATGAATCCTGTGAAACTACAGTTCGACAAAACAGCTCAAATCCACATAAGGATATTAAAATAGAACAGCTGCATCCAATAGTTGCATAATAGTTTTTATATCACTTTTGCATTTTTAACACTATCGGGTAAGTTTAGGGTTGGATTTAGTATAGGAAAATATTTCCAGCACGATAGAGCATTATCCTTTAGCAACACTCCCCAGATATTAACATTTCTGAACAGCCGCAATATGTACTTCAAGCAATGTTCTGGCAGGTCAGGTGACTCTCAGCTGATCACATCTACCTAAATCAATACGACCGGTAAACTTTAACAGCAAAAATTTTATCTAATGTTAAGCTGTTGTTTAAGGAATATGATTGTTCTCAAAATGTGCTTGCTGCTAATGGTCCATCTGGTATTGGGAATGCTATTTCTAAGTTCTCAGATTTTTGCAATACGCTGTGTGTCACGAATCTGGTTCGTGGCCTTCCGTCCAACTACCACAAGGGGTCACCTCTCCATCATATTGACTCTCACACCACACATCACACTGGACTGTACTTCTCATTATCCATTGCACTGATGACACACACAGCTGATTGCACTGATTGCACATACTCAGCTGAATGCAATGATCACACAGCTGTCACCAATCACACGCTCACCTACGAGCTATTACACACACTACAAAAACACACTCAGATTCTGATCTAGTGGCCAATAATTGTTTAGCATTCTCCTTGTGTTAGCTACTTACCAAGCCTTTCCGTGTTTGTTTTTGTGTTCAATCACCTGTATTGTTCTGCGTTTATCACTCTCCGAGTGTTAGCTGCTTTACAGAGCCATTCCTAGTTTCCGTTTCTTATTTTAGTTTAAGTCTATTCTTTTCGTGTTGCCTTGTTGTCTGGTTCCTGACATTCTGCCTTGTGCATTGGATTGACCATTTGCCTTCCATTTGTACACTATTTTCTCCTGCCTGGACCATTGCTTGTGTACCTGGATTAGCCCTCTTGTCAAGCCATCTCGATATTGTTCGCGATCGAAGACCACGCCCGTTTACTTGAGTACTCATCTGCCTTGCCCTCAATATACCTGTTTGCCATTTGTTCGACCCTGCCTGTGTTTTTGACCATGTCTATTAATAAAAGCTTGCACATGGATACACACTCCTCACGTCTCGTTCGCCCTGTTACAGAATACTTGGCCGCACAGGGATCCAGCAGCAGCTCTTCAGAGGAACACTGGCCAGGTATGGACACAGCACACATATTATTAGCTCTTAAACAAGGCCCACGTTCACTGGAAGACTATATTAGGAAATATGTAGCCATCGCACACTACTCTGATTAAACAGACTATCTGTTGATAGAGTTTTTTGTGATGGCATTAATCAACCACTACTATCTGAGCTTAGACGCGAGGGTCCGTGTTCATCACTCGCTCAGTTTATAAATTATGCTTTGTTGACTGTTGGTTCTTAGTTTACTGTGGGTGTTGCGGAGGAAGAACACGACACTGCATCTATGACCAAGATAGCAGCTGCTTTAGAGCACGCTCACAAAATGGCAGCAACAGCGGAGCCCCGTTCACAAAATGGTGGACACAACAACACCCCGTCGTGTCATTGTTGCCGCCTCAGAACCTTTTCACATCGTGGCTGTTGCATCAGAGCCTGTGTATGTCTCGTCTCGTATGATCTGCCAGAGTCCAACCAAGTCACAGTTTATCATCATGAGTTCAGCCAAGTCACAGTTGATCGTCACGAGTCAAGTCAAGTCAAGTCACAGCTAATCTTCACGAGCCAAGTCATGTCTCAACTGATCGCCACGAGGTAAGTCACGTCTCCGCTGACGTTCCAGAGTCTCTTCACGTCTCCGCTGACCGTCCAGAGTCACTTCACATCTCCGCTGACCTTCCAGAGTCTCTTCACGTCTCTGCTGACCTTCCGGAGTCTCATCATGTGTCCGCTGACCTTCCAGAGTCTCATCACATCTCAGCGGATCTTCCAGAGTCTCATCACGTCTCAGCGGACCTTCCAGAGTCTCTTCACATCTCTGCTTACCTTCCAGAGACTCTTCACGTCACAGCTGATCAGCCAGAGTCTCTTCATGTTCTGTCTGCCACACCCAGATATTCAAGGTTCCAGTCTCTACCAGGGGCTTCTGCTCCATCTGCTCTGACCTGGTGGGCTCCAGTCCCATCTGCTACACCTTGGTGGGCTCCGCCGTGGAGGTCTTCTGCCTTTTCTGCTCTGCACCGGTGGGCTCCAGCTCTGTCTGCTCCGCCGTGGGGGTTGGCTATCTGGCTCTGGTGGTCTTCTGCTCCGCCGTGTTGGTATGCTGCTCCGTCTGCTCTGTCGTGGTGGTCTTCAGTTCCACTTACACTGCCGGATCTGTCCTGGTTCTTGCTCTGCCGGCTACACCCTGGCTCTCGGTTCCTTGGCATCCTACTTTGCCTCAGTCACCTGTCTCTCCACTTACACATGGACCTGGCCCTCCATCCCTCCCCCTGTTCCGCCTCACCATCCTCCTGTACTGTACTATCTGGGGAGCGTCTTTGAGCCACTCCTTGGGGGGGCCTCTGTCACGAATCTGGTTTGTGGCCTTCCGTCCAACCTGTAGGTTGATTAAATGTGTGGTTTATTTTTGAGTTGTGTAAATTTAGACTTTATGTAACGTGTTTTTGTTTTTGTGTGATTATTCTTTGAATCAGTTTTCAGTCATTGCCTCATTTAAACGTCATTGGAAAGAGCTGCCAAGGGTGGCATAGTATCATTGAGGCTACTTTAAGTGATCTTTAAATACGCTGTACTCATTTTTGCATCACCCTAATTTGAGTAAAACTGAAAATGTTGTTCTCTAAGTTATATTATTAACCTTACTTTCATGTTATAAGTTAAACAGATGTTATATAAAACTTAGTCTTGTCAACATTTTGGAAAATGCTTTTGTGTTCATTGAGATATTGTTTAAAATGTTACTTTTCAAAGGGGGCGTACTCGTTTACGCTGAGCACTGCATATATATATATATGATTACACATTCAGGGCTCTATTATACAGCATCTATATACTTGTGTTTTTAGCACTTGTAAATGCATTTAGACTGCACATACCCTATTGCATAAATAACGTTATGAGATTTATGTTTTAAAAATAAAAAGTGGAATATAGAAACATTAAATGCTAGAAAAAAAAAAAAAAATTTGTGTCGCGGAGCTGATAAACGGTCAGCTCAAACGAGTAGTCGGATTTTGTTACGTTTTTGTTTTTATTTTCATTTTGATGTTCCTCATATACAGACAAACAAAATTTACTTGAAACGGCAGAAAAAATGGTGTCAGTTTGGAGCCCTGGGCTTTGTTTGTAAACATTCTTGTTAATGAAATAGGGAAAAGACAATATTACAATTTAAGCCACTTAAAATGTACTTATTTTTTATTGAATTGTTGCCCTGACATGAAGAAAAGTCTGCCACAGACCATAATAACAAAACATATAATCCCTCTAAATGCGTGTGTCTCCTAGAAAGACAGTGTATGTATATACTACTATAATTAAATAGCCTATATATAGGCTTTTTGTTGCTTCAAAGTGACAGGGCTCAGTAACCAACAACGTAATTTGACAGATGGGAAGATCTGCTATAAATTCTTATCGACGGTTTGCCAGTTTACATGTCAGTCAGAAGTAAGAGCTTCATTGGGTGGTTCCTGACGGGAGTAAACTACGGTTTGTGATTTGAATGCATATGAAAACTCAATGATGATTATGCATACAGGGCATGGTAATAAAAAGTTTGAGGCTATTCTGAAAACATTCCGAGCTTCAGCCCCCTTAGCCCACCCCTAGCACCACCCCTGCCTAAAGCCACCGTCGAAACTAACAGAAAGAGGAGGACTAACTAACTAACCAGCTCTAAAATAGGAAGCACTCATCTGCTGATTGGTGGTCACAAGGACATAGATCCCATTGCATCCCTGTATACAGACCAGTCCTTCTGACATCCCTGATTGATTACATAATACTTCAGTAATGTGAAAGTGAATACTTTATTTGGAGGTGAAAAATGATTGTTTTCAACCTCCACATCAGCGCTTGATTTGTTTACTATTATTGATGGTTTGTTCCAAACAAACATTTGTAACACATGCCATGTTCGACAGCCAGCAAGCCCTGTTTTTCTCCATCTCAGGCTGTTGTCAGACACATGTAGGGCACTTACGTGAAGGCAGAATGCTTAGAATCCTACAACCACTTGTTTTATGAAGATCACTAATGTTTGTCACCAATCTGTTTCGAGAATCCGTCGGTTTAGATTTTCTGACATTCCCGTAAAGCTCCTTACTGCTTGCGTTTGGCCTTAAACCAGACAGATGATGATTCCTGCGATGTTATGAGATATGCAATGAGATATTCCATCCACCTCAGAGGTCAGACTAAGGTAACCAGATATTACAGCTTTCCATCTCACGCATGCACGTTTGCGCTGATACCGAATCAGGATTCATAGGCCCTGTTGAGATGAATAGTTTTGTGTGAGATTGTGTTTTGTTGTGAGTGCATGTGGAAAACACTTATATGATTCTCTCCCACAAATGTGTGCAGACTAGTTGCAAATTACCGGCGGAAACTCTGTTGCTATGGCAGCATCACCATGGTGACAGTAATTTAACCGTTTTTTTGAGGATTAAGCAGGCAGCGACCCTGCAGGTGATATTTGGGACCACAAAGATTTCACATAGATGGCGTTCATCTCCTGCACAACGCATCCATCAATCTCCCACATACTGTGTGCATGGGATTGATGGCTCATTGTAAATGAGAGAAAATCACAAAACAGCTGCATGTTGATAAATGGGTCCCATCGGTCACCTTCTGTTTGACATCACCTAGCAGGTAAACTAATTTAGCAAGAGCAAACAGTTTATGTGATGTGCCTGTGGGTCTCTGTTCGTTCATCTTGATGTGTTTGGGGCTGAGTAATCGTCTCTGTTTTTGCCATATCCAATAACGGGATCCTAGTTACATTTAGGGTAAGTACCAGGCCGTTTCCTGGATGAGGCTTATATCTGGATAAAATTACTGTCAATGCTGAATCTAGGATGAAAATATTTTTTTGTTAGTGCTATGTTTAGAAGTCTGGAAAAAAACTGTCTTCGGTTTAATTTATTGCTGTGACTTTTAAAAGCAATTATAAACAGCACTAAACACATAGAGTGATTGTTTGACACTATTAGTTTTAGACCCTAAAAAATGCAGCTGGATTATGTGTTTTGGTATTTTTCAATAATTACACAAAAAAAAATATTTTAAAAGAATACCAGGTGCTTTTTATCATTTATTGAAGCTGGTCATCTCAATTATATATTTAAGGAGCAAATATATTTGACCAATGACCTTTTAAAATTATTTTATGAACAGATGTACACTTCTGTTAATACTATCTGGCAGCCACAAATAGTAGCAAAGACAAAGCAAAGAAAAATAATAAACTATGAGCTCAGGCCCTCCATTAAATTGGAGCTCGTGTTTCATCGACAGTAACAATCGATGGGAACAAAAAACTAATTAAATTACGAAATCCGGTAGCCACAAAGCAAACAATCACTTCCACACTTTAGATTTAATTTAAAATATGGCAAATCATCGATACAGTAAAACTATCTCATAGCTGGCCTACTATAATCATCATAATAAAATATGTAAAATAATAAAATATTTACATTTTAAATATACACTTACATATTTAGATTAAGCATATGTATATTTTTAAAGTCATTGTATAGCTATTTGTTTTGAGGACTATATGCAAACATAGGTAACACATTATTTTAAGGTGTCCTTGTTACACGTTACATGTACTTTCTATTATAATAACAAGAAAGTATGGATAATTACATGCAAGTAACCTCAAGCCAACCCCTAGTCATATAATAAGTACATGTAGTTAATTAAAATTACTCAGTGCCTAAATGTATAATTACACATTAACAAGGACACCTTAAAATTAAATGTAACCCAAACATATTTTTATTGTTTCATTGATGACTTATTTTTTTCACTTCATTATCCTCACATAAAAGGTTATGGTACATTTTTATTAACATCCTGACATTATAAATCATTATAAATGACTATTTCACATTTGCTCTTAATGTATATTATTTTAGTTTCAATATTATCTCAAAACACAGACCCCTGATCAGACTAAAATCCGTAAATTATAACATCAAATCATCTTCTTTGCAGTGGCACAATACAAATTAAAGTGCCCATTGAACAAACCTCATCTTTCTCTGAACTTTGATATTTTACTTTTTCTCAGCTTGAACGTGGATCCACACTTGACAAATACAAAGAATTAAAAATAATAATTTCATATTATTAATGAACTGTTAGGTTATGGAATGGTGAATTTTACATGACGTATTATTATTATTATTAGTGTCAGTTTCTTCTACTGTGTGTACTTTAAGGACAAGTATTTTCTATCCACTGTCCATGATGGGAAAAGGCTAGAATATATTACAGGAACTCTGCAATATTACTGGAACTTTACCCTAGGATAGAGTTTATGGAAAAAATATGCAACCGTTCTAATATTAAACTCATAAATGCACTTTAATGGTCTGTGTTTGCAGAATCACTTTTTTATTGCATGCTGTTTCCTATCAACACACCCCAGAAGAAAATTCTGGCAGGCATGTGGACTTTGCATAAACAACATTTTTAAGTCCATCGGCACCTTCCGTGACAAAACACTGCTGTCAGATATCGCATCTGGAACACTCTACTTCCTTTAGGTGTTGTATACCCTTGGACGCATCAACACAAGCCTCGTCACTTTGATGCTGACCAAGAGCAACATCTGTGAGTCCACAGCTGCAGAGAGGCAGGAAACTAGAGGGGCCACTCATGAATTGGCTCTTCTGTGTGGCTGTTACCATAGAGACGCTCAGATGGCAATTCATCCGCATCTAATTTCCTTCAACTTCAAGATGGTCGAGATGCTCCCTGAAGCAAGCTGGCGAGAGAAGAAATTCTGTAGTCTCAAGGGTCAAAACACCCACATCTTGGAGCTCTTATGGACTTTAGGGTCAGGATTAATCTGTTCTTGGCCTCACACCTTTACAATGAGAACAGCGAACACTTCACAGATGCTGGAGAAATTAGATGTGACACCTTCATAACCCTGAAAATAAAACT
This sequence comes from Gymnocypris eckloni scoliostomus, assembly GCA_027564155.1. Lineage (NCBI taxonomy): Eukaryota > Metazoa > Chordata > Actinopteri > Cypriniformes > Cyprinidae > Gymnocypris > Gymnocypris eckloni. The sequence goes on along the minus strand of CM050412.1, from coordinate 15,399,937 downwards.
AGTGAAAAGAAAGCTTTGTGAAATTAGAGGAATAGTTGATGGAAAATAGCTCACCCTCAGGCCATTTGTTTCTTCATCAGAACAGATTTGGAGAAATGTAGCATTACATCACTTGCTCACCAATAGATCATCTACAGTGAATGTGTGCCGTCAGAATGAACTGTTATCTGAGATCCGCTTATTATATTATCAATATTTTACATCATAAATTTAGAAGTAAAAGGCTGTTTTCTGTCCTGTTTTAACCCCCCCCATAATCTGAACGCTCTGTTTGAACAGACATGTCAAATTGTAGACTGAAGTAAACGTCCACTGCTATGATTGGCTAATAGTTGTGTATGTTTGATAGCTTACATTCCCCATAGATGGACGCTGCTGTGATTTAGGTAAAAAATGCTTAAATAACTCAATACATATCAAATGATCTGTAAGAAGAGACAGAGCAATAGTGACCACGTAATAAAGCCAGCACAGCATCTTTTAGTTTCAATGATTTTGAAAATCCTGCATCGAATTGTGCCCTTGTTTGTAAATGAATCTGCAGTAAAATGAAGTGAACCTATGACCAAGTTCTTACTAACGCGGTCTGGATCATCATTAAAAATAAAGTTAACTAACTTTGGGATTAGAAGGAAGGCAACACAAACATTGTTTGTCCACATCTTGGCACTGAACAGCATCTTCTCGTAAATATTACACTACACACACACACACACACACACACACACACACACACACACACACACACACACACACACACACACACACACACACACACACACACACACACACACACACACACACTTGCGCACGCCACGCACACACACACACACACATGTTGGTTTTATGGTTTATGGGGACATTCCATAGGCGTAATGGTTTTATACTGTACAAGCTGTATGTGCTATTGCCCTACACCTCGCTACACCTAAACTTAGCCCTCACAGGAGACGGTGCATTTATATTTTCCTCAAAAACTCACTCTGTATGATTTATAAGCATTTTAAATTATGGGGACACTGAAAATGTCCTCATAAATCACCTTCTTCTTGTAATACCTATGTCATACCCATGTCATTATACAAATTTGTGTCCTCATAAACCACATAAACATGCCCACACACACACACACACACACACACACACACACACACACATATATATATACAGTTCCAGACCCTCGAAAGCGCTATGCAGTGTCCGCTCTGCTAGAGTGCCCCGAAGTGTCCGCTGTAACATATGTCGGCAGGAATTCAACTGTCTCTACAGGTCACCAGGGGCCAGCTAAAGAATCAAAGTCTGGATCTAAAGCCCCTCCCCCTCATCCAGCACAAAAGCGCGCGATTTCTTTCGGTCACAGAACAAAGGGAAGTAACATGGAATATTTCCAAAAGACATTTGTTTATTTCATGACTATTAAAACTATCTACACAAGAAAAAAGATGAATATTAATGTTGTACTCTGCCTTTCATAGGCTTGATGTATTTATTTTGAATGTGAATTATTCATTGTGTGAATTATTATTATGTGTAGGTTGTGCCAAATGCGCTGTTTAGTCTCTAAAAGAAGCTGGCATCGTAAGTCATAAGTGGTGTTGATAACCGTTAAACTTTGACATCATAACCAGTCCCGGCGCCAGAACATTTTAACAGGGGGGGCTATCCCTTCTGCCCGGGGGGGCACATAGTGTAACGATATCGGCAGGAATTCAACTGTCTCTACGTCACCGAAAGAATCAGCGTCTCTCTAAAACCCTCCCCTTCGTGCATCAGCGCAAAAGCGCGATTTCGCTTTGGTCACAGAACAAAGAGAAGTGGCCACGAGAAAATATCCAAGAGACACGTTCATTTCATGACTTTCAAAACATCTACACAAAGAAATATATGGATATTAATGTGTACTCTTTCTCTCATATGCTTGTGGAATATGAATTATTTAGGAAAACGTGGGCTGATTTCTAATCGTGCTTTAACCTGGAATGTGTAGGTTGCAGTGTTTAGACTTTTATGAATGGTTGCAAAATTGTATGAATCAGTAAGTTAACGAATGTGGTGATATTATAAATGTGTAAACCTGATAAGAGTTTTAATACAGGGGTAAAAACAAGTTATTTTTCGTCACATGAAGGTGCCTTGCAAAAACCAGCCGTGCAGGCGGGGCTCTGCCCCGTACCGACGCTCGGATTGGACCAGCCGCCTGTGGGCGATGTCTAAACTTGGACAGTTTTAAAACGACGCGCGAGTGCGCGCGCTCTCTCTCTTGACTCTCTTGAACATGGCTTGACTCTCTTGAACTCTGTGGAACTCCTCGAAGCTACGGTTCCCGTTTTCGCAACTGCGCCCTCCAATGCGCACCGGTCCGCTGGACGCTCACCGCGGAACCAACCATCGGAAGAAGTCTAAGACCGTGCCAAAGCCGTAACGGAGCAACGAATTCAACGACTGCAGAGGAGAGCTTTCCCGGTGACGTCACGCAGCAGAGGTTCCCCGAAGGAGCACGAACCGACCACGTGACACCCGAAACAAAGAACTGAACTCACGCGGGAAAACGAAACCAAAAAGCAACAGCCTGCCTAAAACAACAGAAAGCAAGTATAACAAACAAAGCGTTTTTATCCTGACTAAACTGGTAAATTCGATCTGAATGCAGTAACAAAGCATACGTAATTGTTCGTGATCTTTTTCTGGTTAGTTAAGTTATGAAATAGAAAGAATGGTATTCTTTCAACAGTTAACCTCAAAACTCTCGTATGTGTGTGTATGTTTGTGCTTTTATTAGGTAATCCATTTATGTTAGAATAGCAATATCACGAATAAACCTTGTTCCGTTTTATAAAGAATTGTCTCTGGAATGTGATTTTAAGTATTTTCATCCTTATTTGCCCAAAGATAACGCAACCTAGCTCGAACATGAGAAATTATTAATTTCGTTTTATTGTTACCGGGGCCACGGAGCAATAAAAAGCGAGATTTAATAGATATACTGATGTAGTAATCGCTGGCCGAGTACTCAAAGTATAAATCGTACGTTAAATATTAATATTACGTTGATCAAGCAACATTGAATATTTAATAACTAATTCCCGGAGCTGAAACAATAGCTCTATATTAAACTGTTTTTTACAGAATGGTGGAGGATGCGGGCATTAAAGATTAAAATCTGAAAATCAAACCAGAGACAATAAATCTATTTCTCACTTTTATCCGGAAAAATTTAGTAAATACAGAGAAACACGGTTATGTGTGATATTGCATTCTTGTTTGTGAAACACAGTGCGTTTGAATGAAAGAGAGGGTATTTGTTAACTCGAGTTCGTTGAGAAGAAAATAAACTGCAGTAAAAAGTCTCTCTAAAGCGCATAAAGAGACAAATGAGCGTGTTTCTTGTTTGCTCTGATTTAAGGCCTGTATAGTCTGTTTTGGTTAGTGCGTGTCCCACTTTCAAACTCAGCTATAATTTTATTCTCCCGGCTGTAGGAATTTTTAAAGTAGCTATTTAAGTAATTCTCAGCCATTATTTGATTTCACACGAGTGAATTCCAAACGCACGGCGCTCAAAGGAGTGGCCAGTCGTTTTGAGAAAGGGAAAAATTTTGCAATCGATTTTGAATTGTTTTCATGTGTGCTGTCTAAACAGACAAATATTCGCATAATAGCCTGCCGAGGCTTTGATGATTTATAAGTAACCCGTAGATAAATTTATCTCGCCCTAAACGAGTGAGATTATATGTGCTATAAAAATCCAAGTCTGAACAATGCTTGTTTAATCTGAAGCGTGGAGCACATTTTTCTTTTTTTCCTACAGGCACTGAGTTGCCATAGCGACCAGAAAAACCCCTTCCGGGCAGTTGCTATTAGTGCCACGTGTAAATAGCATTAGCGCTAAGTTAACAAAGAAACTTTAGCTCGTAGCAAATACCATGCTGGTAGCATTACGGCTAGCGATTAGCACATAGCATTTAAAGCTTGGACGAGGTGAATGCAGTGGGTGTGTGTGAAAAAGCCACTCACGTTTTCCGTTTGCTCTCTCTCTCTATTTTCCCAGTTAACAGACTAACATATGTTGATAAGCTGGCTGTGTTAATGTTTCCCAATCATCAGTTTAACAATTTCACAGGTTGGTTTAATATACTGTTGATTAAAATCTTACGTTTTGTGGGTACCAGTTTTATTAGAAGATAAGTCATTATTATCTCAGTACCTTGATAATATGGTGAGTTTGATTCCATTCAATTATAATGGCTTTTATGATTTTAAAACACATCAATGGATAAGCGCTATTGTTAGGAATTTTTAATTGTTAACTGAATGTCATAATTAATTGCAAATTTGCAATTAATTTCATTTAAATAAAATTAAATAAAGTCCTCTTTACTTAGGCCTGAGAGTAGATAGTGCTCCCCCTAGTGTTGTGTTGGAGAAGTGACAGTGACACCATGCAATCAATGTCACTTCTCACCAAGCTTGGAGCATAGAAACGTTAACCTTCTAATTAGAAAACCCCAAAAAGGGAAATTAAGGTTTCCTCAACTTAGGTCAGTTTGTTTACCCTGTAAACAGCAATACCAACCTAAGCATATCGACTCAACAGCACCACCTTGCTGCCAACATATTATTAGTTTTAAACCTTGGGAATAAATCTTCACTTCTCTTGTCTTTCCTCCCTGTTACTAACTTCTAATTTGACTTGTTTGCTTAAGACTTGGCCAGTGGGAAGATCACGAATAGAGCGAAATGTCACAATTGAACAGATGTTTATGAAACTTGAGAACTACATTCAAAACTGTTTACCATTTACCCTCTATTGTGAAATCCTATCCCCCAGGTTAAAGCAGTTGCAATGAGAAGATAGACATCGGCAAAAAATTTTAAACACGTGCGAGAGACAAGCTAACCAGCGTCGCGGTGTAAAAAAATTGCCATTAAGGGACAAGTACTGTCATTGCTATTGTTTTCCTCCATCATGTGAAAATTGGAATAAGTAATAATAGTCCTATCTCAAAAGAGAAAATTTCGCTTATTTTCTGACTAGAAGCGTCCTTCTAAATCAGACTTAACAAAAAGCGACAAGCAGAAAATCTGCTATTAAAAGAGAGTTTTATTGTCCTTCACCTTCGTATTTAGATTGATCTCCTTCCTAAAAAGGGAAAGGAGGCTCTTTCGTACAAGAAAAGGTGAAGCACAAAATTGTTATCCCTGTTTACTCATTCTGTTAGTGTGCTTTTCTTCCTCTGTTTCCCAGCTGTGCTGCCTCTATGTGTGCTCAATTTCTACGCAGAAGCTGCAAATTACCCGCACCCCACCACAGAGGACCACAGAAACAGAATCACACCCAACAGTAGCATACACTACACTGTGCACATTTACACCCCTGTTGTTTTGTTTGTGTTTTTGTTTTGCTTTGTTTCCCATCCAAGGTCTGTGTCAGTTCGGTCCAAGATCCCCATCACCCGCCAGAACATGTCTCACAAAACAGAACATGTCGGTCACTGGGAAGGACTGGAAATGTGGCTAAGTGTTACAACAGACAGCATCCTCCCTAAAGCTGCCGAAGCACTCCAACATCAGACACAGGACCAACTAGATGACAACATCACAAGCATCATGAGACAAGAACCAAGTCAAAACTACAATCACAAAGAATTAGCCAAGATCACCTCAAGCTTAAGTCACACACTCGCCACCCTCAAACTGAGCGACAAGCACGCCGCACAACGCCAGCTGGAGCTGACAAGCGCCTGGCGGCGCATAGAGCAGCTGGAACGTGAAGCTCAGGAACGACAGGAAGGGACCGATGAGGTGGAGCAAGGCGCCGAGGAGGAGATCAACAGGCTAAAAGAGACTCTAGCAGCTACCAGCCACGAAATGCAGCAACTCAAAGAGGACTTCGCTGATCGTGTTGACAAGCTACAGTATGCAGAGAAGCTACTAGAAAAGGCAAAGACTGACTTCAGGGACAAAACAGCAGAATCAAGGCCCTCGAAGCTCATTTGGCTGAATCAAGAAACGAGATCAGCCGCCTAACACGACAGCTCGACTACGTCACAGAGGAGTCTGAAAGTTTCCAAGAGGAACTCAAGCACGAACTACGCCAGGAGCCGTCAAGGACAGGGCACCAACCGCACCCTGCCAAGCAGGACCAAGTCACCTGTGCCTGGACTGACCCGTGAACATAAGACAGAGGGGGTGGTGTTAAAACAGTCACCAGTGCCGTCTGAAGAACTTTATATCACGACAGAACCAAAAGAATCTGCTGCAGCCAGCCGCAGATCGTCACACGGCTTGGACCTAAAAGATCTTGACAAGCTGGCCCGAAACGTTGGCAAATTCAACCCCAGCGTGCCAAACAGCCAAAAGGTCCAAGCGTATCTGCAAGATATTGATTTCCATCTGGAAATGCGACCTAACGTTACGGACAAAGATATACTCTATTTACTCCGAACAACATCCAGCCCTGAAGTACGCAGCTTCCTTGACCGGCAGCCTGTGAACACAAAGACTGATTATCAACGGCTGCGAAAAGCCCTCATTAAAGAGTTTGCCGACCCTGAGTCCGATCAAGGCTTAGTGGCTGCCCTGGAGACGAGACAAGGACGTCACGAACCTCCTCAAGCTTACTATAGTCGACTCAGACAAGCATATTTTGGAACTCGCAATGATTCTGACATGGAAGATGAACTGAACTTTAAAACTCTCTTCCTCAGGAACCTTCATCCTGGCATAAGCCACCATCTTGGCGTTCTCGCATGTCCACGAACGATGAACACTCAGCAGTTGCGAGACTTGGTGCAAAAGGCCTACTACAAACAAAAGATGGCCTCAGAAAAGAGCACAAAAACCCCAGCAGTTCTTGATTTCAACACGCAACACCATGAACTGGCTCTAGAGGGCACCCAACGCCAAGACAGCGCTAAGCCACCACACAAAGAGTGGAATGCACCCCCGTCCAACAGAGAACGAGACTCACCCGCTGACACCCGACTTGAACAGAGGTATGACCGCTGGGATGGACCGCGTGGACGTCAACGCTCACCTGGACGACACTGGGATAAGTCATGGGACCAAGCAAGGCCTTATGAGAGCCCACGGGATAGATCGTGGAACCAGCCAGGCTCGTATGGAAACTCCAAGGGAAAGCGGCAAACTCACCCTGGAGCAGTCAGCCCAAGGAATCGACGAAAGAAGTCACCAAGATTCCAAACTGACCGAGTTCAAACTGAATCCACACAAGAACAAGAAACACCACCGCATTTTGACTCACAAAAGCTGATGGAAATGATGGTGAAAGAGTTCTTCCAACGAAAAGAGGAGGACCGGAAGTGGGAAAAGAAAGAGAAACCAGATTCAGTCTGACTAGCTGCCAGACGAAAAGGCAGTGACAAGCTGAACAAATCAGCCACAGGAAACAGCATTACTTCACATCACTCTCAGAGAACAGTAAACACCCGAACTTCAGATGGACATGAAACCCCACCTGAAAACCCAGCAACAGAGTTAAACACTAACTCAACACCCAATACTCCAAATCACAGCAGCGTCCAACAAACACCTGCTGATGAAACTCCTCAAGTTCCTGAAAGTGCTGTCTCAGTCACCTGCCATTCCTCCGGAGAACACCAGATCAGGTCTGACATCCTAAACGTTTCCTCCCAAACTCCAGCCCCTCAAATGACCAAAACGATGCCCTCACCACAGCAGGTGCATCACATGAAGAGTCCTGGACCTTTCATGCCCTCCCACCCAACCCTACAGTGGCAGCAGTAACCCGCCGCCAGCATGCCACTGGCGAGCACACCCCTGCCCTCCTGCATTGCCATACCACCTCAGTTCGCTGCTGACGATCTCCTCACCCTCACATGCGGATTCGTCACTACGAACCATGACAGCTCACGTGTCAAACCCATTATAACACATCCTCCGAGCTCTGCGAGCTCCACTCTGTCGACTACATGCTGCATCTGCAAGACGGTGTCCACACGTATGTCCCTGAGCCACTCACTGCACCACAGCTCGTAGTACCTCACGGCCAGAGGGGGAGTACGCTGACACACACGATGCCACATGATGGTTTGCCAATGCCAACCGTCAAATCCAAACCACCGACAGTAAAAGTGGGAAGATCAAACCGACTGACACAGACCGACAACCATATGCACCACACAAGCATAAGTATTGTCATTTTAGGAAAACATATAGCAACCATGCTTAAACACAACCCATATTCTCTCCTCCGCAGCACTGCTAGGACCAATCTAGTAGAGAGGAGTTACTCTCAATTTTTTTTTTTATTATTTTATAATATTTTTTTTTTTTTTTTTATTAATTTTTGCATTTTTGAATTTTTTTTTTTTTCTAAATTTACTTTATCGTTTGGTTTCTTTATCTCGTGTCTCACTTTGTGTTTCCTTTCCTCTCTCTCACTTTGAACCCCTTAACCAAACCTTGAATCCAGGTCCTGAAATTGAGATCGACTTCCGTCAGTAAAGTCGTTGTAATTGTGTGAGAACCGTTGTCGACCGATCGAGGCCACCCGCCAAAATCATGAACGACATGATACGATGTAAGTTCCTCGATTGACAACGTAGCCATGAATAGGATTCCGTGCTACACGATACCTCTTAGCCTTGTTCAAACGTTGTAACCCGCCACTGCGGGCCCCGCTAGTCTCATCCAAACCCATCTCGCCTTTCCCGGTAGCGCTATTCCTATATACGCAAACCCGGAAACAGGTGATTTAGTTGTTTTAGTTTGCGCATTATCGGCGTTAATAATGTTTACCGGCTCAAAGACGCGTTGTGAATGTGGGATTACGGCAAGGAAAACCTATGTCAAAATCCACACTCCTAAAGTCGCTACAGACACGATAACAACGAACAGTTGTATCCGGCCCCAAACTTAAAGATGGGCACGCTCACTTAGGACATTCACTCCCCTACCCGAGTAAACTCTGCGTGCGATAATACCAGGGCATCTGTGGTTTAGAATCCATTAAACCCGACACTAGTGCCCCCAAACAACACCACGCTCTCAAGTTGAGGTAACCAAGCCGAAATCATCAGAAACCGATGGCTGCTCAATACCCCAGCACGAACAGCCAACCCTCACATGCGATTAACACGACACCGCTACGCGCATTAATTTGCCCAACTAAACATTATGGATCACTGTCCCGGGCGCGATCCTCCATATTGACGAGTTAGCATTGTATCACCTCACCGACGATGAATATCAGGTTGAAATCGAAATCTCTTATTGAGTTGACACCGCTGACAGCGTTAGAAGCTATCGCCGCCTTTTCGCCGCGGCGCCAATTATTCGGTCCTGGTCTGCCGCTGACACGGCGCTTGGTATCTCTACTATCGTAGGATATGTTGTGACTTTGACACTGGCCTTCCTCCTACACAAGCGAGTGAACGCTGCTCAAGAGTCTCTCAACAAATGCACGTCCGGCGTCCCTCGCCTTTTTTCGACGTGGTAATCCCGACCTAGAACCCGAACCCGAGAATTCACCAACCTGACTGAGATCATGCCTATACCGCCTCGTCGAGCCCCTGACAATTAAAACAGTCAAAATGACCCAATTGTCAATAATGATAAACAATGCATCCCTATGTCTTCTCAAGTTTCTAACCTGTTCCTTCCCAAATTACCCTGCACCAGGCTTCAGTCAGTGATAGAAATTATGTTTGTGTCTTGTATGTGCCTGTTCTTCCTGCCTCTTGTTCCAGGGCCTTGACGAGGTTCCATCAGGGAACATCACCAAGCCCAAGGGGGATATGTACCGTATATCGGCAGGAATTCAACTGTCTCTACGTCACCGAAAGAATCAGCGCTCTCTAAACCCCTCCCCTTCGCATCAGCGCAAAAGCGCGCGATTTCGTTCGGTCACAGAACAAAGAGAAGTGGCCACGAGAAAATATCCAAGAGACACGTTCATTTCATGACTTTCAAAACATCTACACAAAGAAATATATGGATATTAATGTGTACTCTTTCTCTCATATGCTTGTGGAATATGAATTATTTAGGAAAACGTGGGCTGATTTCTAATCGTGCTTTAACCTGGAATGTGTAGGTTGCAGTGTTTAGACTTTTATGAATGGTTGCAAAATTGTATGAATCAGTAAGTTAACGAATGTGGTGATATTATAAATGTGTAAACCTGATAAGAGTTGTAATACAGGGTAAAACAAGTTATTTTTCGTCACATGAAGGTGCCTTGCAAAACCAGCCATGCAGGCGGGGCTCTCCGCATCGACGCCGGATTGGACCAGCCGCCTGTGGGCGTCTAAACTTGACAGTTTTAAACGACGCGCGAAAAGTGCGCCGCTCTCTCTTGACTCTCTTGAACATGGCTTGACTCTCTTGAACTCTGTGGAACTCCTCGGCTACGGTTCCCGTTTTGCAACTGCGCCCAACGCGCCGGTCCGCTGGACGCCACCGGAACCAACCATCGGAAGAAGTCTAAGACCGTGCCAAAGCCGTAACGGAGCAAGCGAATTCAACGACTGCAGAGGAGAGCTTTCCCGGTGACGTCACGCAGCAGAGGTTCCCCGAAGGAGCACGAACCGACCACGTGACACCCGAAACAAAGAACTGAACTCACGCAGGAAAACGAAACCAAAAGCAACAGCCTGCCTAAAACAACAGAAAGCAAGTATAACAAACAAAGCGTTTTTATCCTGACTAAACTGGTAAATTCGATCTGAATGCAGTAACAAAGCATATGTATTTGTTCGTGATCTTTTCTGGTTAGTTGTTATGAAATAGAAAGAATGGTATTCTTTCAACAGTTAACCTCAAAACTCTCGTGTGTGTGTATGTTTGTGCTTTTATTAGGTAATCCATTTATGTTAGAATAGCAATATCACGAATAAACCTTGTTCCGTTTTATAAAGAATTGTCTCTGGAATGTGATTTTAAGTATTTTCATCCTTATTTGCCCAAAGATAACGCAACCTAGCTCGAACATGAGAAATTATTAATTTCGTTTTATTGTTACCGGGGCCACGGGGCAATAAAAAGCGAGATTTAATAGATATACTGATGTAGTAATCGCTGGCCGAGTACTCAAAGTATAAATCGTACGTTAAATATTAATATTACGTTGATCAAGCAACATTGAATATTTAATAACTAATTCCCGGAGCTGAAACAATAGCTCTATATTAAACTGTTTTTTACAATAGCGTGAGTGACAGTGGGCCTTTGGTATCGATATAATTAAATTTTGCCTATAAAACAAAGTGATTAGTATTACTAATCATCGTCACTATTCGCAAAGAAGAAAAATGTATTATGATTTTGCACTGGCCCGATGCACATCAGAACTGGTTCAAACTTTACGCAAACATTTTTTTAAAAGTCACGATTAAAATAAGATGATGTTATAAACAAATTACGCATTCTATAATAAATAAAATAACACCAACCTGCTAAAACAGCTGGAGTCTGCGGAGCTTACTCGCGTTGAACCTTCTCAGTAAAGTATCTTTCCATTCATCCCGAAATTTTCTTGTCAAGTCTCTTTCAAATGCCAGTTGCACTAATTGGGCCTTTTGCTGATGTAGCATGCTCCTTCGATTGTCCGTGAACACATTTTTCAGAGTAGAAAATGAGTTTTCGCATGTAGCTGTGGAAGCTCCAAATGTCAGCGCACATTTCATTGCAGCGAGTACACTAGGCATAACTTCAAGCGTGGTATGATGCTCCTTGAGTATTTGTTTAAGTGTTAATTTCTCTCCACTAGAAATCGATCTAGCCAGTACTTTACGCAGGAATTGTCGGGCCACAACAAATTCTGAATGAATCACTTCCGAATTAGTTAAGTTCATCATATCTTGTACGAGTTGCGCATCCAAGAAAGTGCTGTCATACTGTGGATCAAAAGCTGAAAGAGCTTCAATTAACTTGCTATTTCTTTCTCTCCGAGATTTCTGCAAGCACTGCGTCCAAAGTACTGTAGTATAATCGTCTGAGCTCTTCTTGATTTCCCAAATCACCTTGAGCCTGGCCAATGCTTTCCTCCAGCAGATATTCTTGAAGGCCTTTGTTGATGGTCCGCTTTCGTTTGGGAGGTCTTGGCATTTCAGTGTCGTCAGCCTTCTCCCACAGCTCTAAGAAGTCAGATTCACTGCGCAATTTCGTGAGGCATTCTGAAGCACATGTAACTAATTTGACTGCACTTAGAAGGTCCATGTCCTCTGACTGCATCAGTTTGTTTGGAGCATCAAGCAGCTGTAGAATCTTATACACCATGTGGGCAATGAACTTGAAGCTCGTCTCTGATACTTCCCTAATCAGGCCAGCTGCTTCCATGCGCACCTCCGTCTCGTATCTGCGGTTTCCATTGATCACGGCTAACAACTCAGTAATGTCTTGAAAATAATTCAGAATTGTTTTGACCGTTTGAAGATGCCCTGTCCATCGCTGTTCAAGTAATCTCTTAAGCTGCTGCCCTCCGTACAAGACAGCAACGGTTGGCTTCTTTATGAATTTGTAAAGCAAGTTACACACATTAAAGAAGTCTTCAACCGCAGGCTCTGTGGATATTGGATGAACTACCACAAGATGGAGCTGATGATTGAAGCAATGTACGTACGGAATCATTCTTCCTAATTTGTCCTGCAAAATTTTCTGTACTCCTCTGTTTTTTCTGGACATGAGAGAGGCCCCGCCATACACCTGGCTCAATATTTTAGAAGTACTGAGACCATTATTTTCAAGCTCTTTAATTATTGTGTTGGTCAGGGTCTGGGCATCTCCTTTTTCAGTTGTTGTCATGGAAAGAAGTCGCTCTGTGAGTCGCTCTTATGAAGACAATACCACGCAATGCAACGTACAGTTCTCATGAAATTCAAAATGACGTCATTGCGTGGTATTGCCTTCATAACACTCCTTAACTCTGGGTCTTTTCGGAGGGTATATTCGAATAATGAAAGGAAAAGTCCACCTCCATCCTCTGTTAGACTATCAAAAGCATCTGTGCTTCCCCTTAGCGGCAAATGATTCACAACAAGAAATTCAATCATGTCCACTACAGAGGAGAGGTAGTAGCGATTCCTAGCTAATTGGTTACTGTTAACCATAGTGGAAATTTCAAGTCCACGTTCAGCCCGTTTTTCTCTGTCTTTCCAGAGTGCCATGCTTGTAATGTGTTCTTTTGATGCTGCATGTTTGTTAAGGCCTTTTCCCGCCTCTACAGCGTGCTTCCAAACACTGAAGCCCCTTACAGTGAAAGCAGAGTCTGATGGAGAAATTAAGTATTTCCTGCATGGAAAACAAAATGCAGCATCTGCTTCCACGGAGTATTCCAACCACTCCCGTGTCGTATACCATGACGCAACAAATGATTGATGCTGGTTGTAGCAAAGGCGAAGAGGAAAACGTCTTAACTTAACCTGATTCGGTTTATCCTCACCAAGGTCGGAAGGCACTCTTGGCGGTCCAGGCATGCATGAGCTGGAGCACGAGGGCAGAGGATCAATCGGTGTTGGTGTCTTGTCGACTGGCGTGTCTACTGAGTTGCTGTTGGATGCTTGCAATTGCACGGTCGCATCTGGCAAATTATGGGACCAATTTATTATATATTTTCATATATCCATTTTTATACTGCCTTATGGTAATCTATCTAGCCATCATTGATGAATCACGCAATTGTAAGAAGCTCCCTGATATGCTACACTCCAAAAAAAAGTTGTTGAACGAACTTAAAAAAATTTGAGTAAACTTTTCCACGAAATTTCATTACATTTTTCCACCAAAATCTAATTTGTTTGAAATGAGTTGATGTAATCTTGTTGTATAAACTTAAATTTCTTCAGTGAAGACTACAAAAAAAAATTGGGTTAATCCTACTAGATAAAGTTTTGCCATGCCATGCCTGTGCACAGAACAACAGCAGGTTGTTTTTATTTTTAAAATATAAAATATGATAAGCAAATAAAGAAACATACGACAGATAAATTAGGTATATACATACAAAATAGACAATGTAAATAGGCAAATTATATATGTAATAGTTGCAATCCAGCCGCTACATTGTGATTTTAACATCAGTAGCCTACACTCAAAAAATAATTCATTGGATGAATTGTAATTGAGTTGGGCCAACTCAACTTGATCAAATGTCGTTTCAATTAAATTCATACAGTGATGTTTTTATGCTTGCTAAAACATTTAACTGGATAATAAATTGTTTCTACACTCAAAATAAATTATTTGTTGGATTTACTTAACTTTAGGCATTAGCCAATTTGTTAGGCATAGCATATGATGATATTGTTACATCCATGGCATGCCCATAATTGTTTCTTTGTTATTAAAACAACTTTGTGTCATGTTAGCTGGTCCTCAACCCAAGCACATGCTCTACACTTTACCACAATGGTAACCCCCCAAAACACTAACATACCAGAAACTCTTTTAAATACAAACATAAAAGAACATTAAACATTAACAAGTCTCCCAATTTTATCATCTAAATAAAAAATGCCTAAAATAACATTTTATTTCAAGATTTACTCTCCTTATCCAGCCCTGTGCAAAGCATGATGGGAAGGGAAATCCACTTCCTAGTTACACAAGTAAAATCGAACGAAAAATATTCTTGTTGACTCAATTTAAAAAAAATGTGTAAACCTATTTTTTTTTTAATTACATTGTTTATATTTAATAAAATTAAGTTGGGACCATATTTACCAAGAGTTATGTTGTATGAGCTCATTTTAATTAATGAAATTGAACAAAGAGCAAAAATCATTTTTTTGAGTGTAGCGTGAGACAAATCTCCGCCTACCACCAGTCTGACGGTCATGTCAGATTTTTGCCTGATATTTTTTTAGTGGTTATGGTATGATTAAAACTCGATCCAATTTAAAATTAGTAACGTTTTTTTCTTGTTTTTTTTATTGAAATTACACATCACATTTTATGTCACATTGTACTTATTTAATTACGTTTTTACGTTCTTTTCTGCCAGGCTTGGGAGCGGGGGCTTGAGATCCTCGCAGGGGGCTAAGCCCCCAAGCCCCCTTGACGCCGGGCCTAATCATAACGTATGTTACAACAGATATAAAGGCCTGTGTATATCTTTCACGGAATGAATGAAATATCAGATAACGCAAGCCAAAATCATCAGAAACCATGCACATGGGCGGGGCTCCGCCCCATACAGACACTCTGATTCGATCAGCCGCCTGTGGGCGGTGTCCAAATCGGACTGTTTAAACAACGCGCCAGCGTGCGCCTCTCTCTCTTTGTGCTCCTGAACTCTCTTCCTTTCAGCAACTCGCCCTCCAACGCTGCAAGGTTGACCTGGAAGCCGGTCCGCTGGACTCTCGCCTTGAAACCAACCATCTGAAGAAGTCCAAGACCGTGCCAAAGCCGTAACATCGCGGAACCAGCAGCATCAACTCCGTGATTCCAACACGGCTCCCAGCAGCTTCCAGATATATCACGTGTTTCCAAACGAGAGCCGTCGGAGAAACCCGAACCAACCCACGTGGTTTCCGAAACAAAGGACCGAAAAAACACGTTGAACTCACGCGGGAAACGAAACCAAAGCAACAACCTGCTTAACCAACAGAAAGCAAGTATAACAAACTAAGTTTTATCCTGACTGAACTGGTAAATTTGATCTGAATGCAGTAACAAAGCCTAGGCATTTGTCGTGATCTTTTCTGGTTAGTTTTAAGTTATGAAATAGGAAAGAGTGTTATTCTTTCAACCTTAACCTCAAAACTCCCGTATGCATGTGTGTATGGTTGTGTGTTATTACATATGTTAGAATATTAGTATTGTAAATAAACCTTGTTTCGTTTTATAAAGAATTGTCTCTGGAATGTGATTTTCAAGTATTGTATCCTTCTTGCCACAAAGATAATGTTACCTAGCTCGAATTTGAGAGATTATTAAAATACTGTTGAGTGATCGCTGGACGATCACTTAATAAGGTATAAATTGTAAGTTAAATATTAATATTACTTTAATCAAGCAATATTGAATCTTTAACAATAATTCCCGGAGCTGAAATAATAGCTCCATATAAATTGCATTACACCGCGCTGCCAGAGAGCCCCCAAGTGCCCGCTCCCCACGAGTGCCCACCAGAGCCCACTCCCCAACAGCGCCCCCGAGAGTCCGCACTTCCGGAGCACCACCAGGAGCCCGCTTCTGCAAATTTTCCCGATCAAGCCCCTACTTCCCCCAAGGATTTTTGTTGGGGGGGTAGTAGGGCTCCGACCCGCCATGGCCACCCAAGCTCTCTGCTCCGCAATGGTCGCCCGAGTCCCCGGATATGCCATGGCCGCTCGAGCTCCCTGCTCCGCCGTGGGTCCTGGAACGGGAGTTGCCCCGGAGGCCTCCTGTCCTGTCTTTGTGTCCCTTGAGGCCTCCAGAACATTGTTCCTATGACAATGACAGTACGATTATGACACCTATTGACACATACATGTGCGCTAGTGTTAAACAAAAAGAAAATGATAAATCACACTTTAGTAGTTGTATTTTTTAGGTTAGAAGCGCCTTATCAAAAATACGGACACAGAAATACAGAAATAAATAAATGTAGAAATGCATAAATAAATGTAAAACTACATAAATAAATGCAGATATAAATGTAGTTTAACACAAATGGTACAAAAATAATACAATTAAAAATGACAGTTTTGACAAAATATTTGAGGCATATCTGCATTATGTATTTCAGCATTTAATTAATGATTGTTTTATTCATTCATTTATTTATGTATTTATTCATTTGTTTATTTATGTATATCTATATTTATTTATTTATTTATTTATTCATGTATTTAATTATGTTTTTCTACATTTATTTATTTATGTCTGCATATATGTATTTATTTATTTATATATACTTAAGTAATTTCTTGTCCTACATATTTCGAATGGACTGCAGGGTTAGTGTACTACTTACCTGTATGCTTCTGTGATATACTCAAGTGATCATCTCCAGTTCCTGTCTCCCTTGTGTCTCCAAGTCCTCAATGTGTATGTGATTACCGAGTACCTGCTTGTAAGGTGTGTGCTCCATCCATATGTTCGATTCAAGTCTACTTACCTGTTTCCAGCCTGTTTGCTGTTAATAAATAATACATACAATGGGGCAAAAAATTATTTAGTCAGCCACCAATTGTGCAAGTTCTCCCACTTAAAAAGATGAGAGAGGCCTGTAATTTTCATCATAGGTATACCTCAACTATGAGAGACAAAATAAGAAAAAAAATCCAGAAAATCACATTGTAGGATTTTTAAAGAATTTATTTGCCAATTATGGTGGAAAATAAGTATTTGGTCACCTACAAACAAGCAAGATTGCTGGCTCTCACAGACCTGTAACTTCTTCTTTAAGAGGCTCCTCTGTCCTCCACTCGTTACCTGTATTAATGTCATCTGTTTGAACTGGTTATCAGTATAAAAGACACCTGTCCACAACCCCAAACAGTCACACTCCAAACTCCACTATGTCCAAGACCAAAGAGCTGTCAAAGGACACCAGAAACAAAATTGTAGACCTGCACCAGGCTGGGAAGACTGAATCTGCAATAGGTAAGCAGCTTGGTGTGAAGAAATCAACTGTGGGAGCAATTATTAGAAAATGGAAGACATACAAGACCACTGATAATCTCCCTCGATCTGGGGCTCCATGCAAGATCTCACCCCGTGGGGTCAAAATGATCACAAGAACTGTGAGCAAAAATCCCAGAACCACACGGTGGGACCTAGTGAATGACCTGCAGAGAGCTGGGACCAAAGTAACAAAGGCTAACATCAGTAACACACTGCGCCGCCAGGGACTCAAATCCTGCAGTGCCAGACGTGTCCCCCTGCTTAAGCCAGGACATGTCCAGGCCCGTCTGAAGTTTGCTAGAGAGCATTTGGATGATCCAGAAGAGGATTGGGAGAATGTCATATGGTCAGATGAAACAAAAATAAAACTTTTTGGTAAAAACTCAACTTGTCGTGTTTGGAGGAGAAAGAATGCTGAGTTGCATCCAAAGAACACCATACCTACTCTGAAGCATGGGGTGGAAACATCATGCTTTGGGGCTGTTTTTCTGCAAAGGGACCAGGACGACTGATCTGTGTAAAGGAAAGAATGAATGGGGCCATGTATCGTTTTTTGTATCGTAGATTTTGAGTGAAAACCTCCTTCCATCAGCAAGGGCATTGAAGATGAAACGTGCCTGGGTCTTTCAGCATGACAATGATCCCAAACACACCGCCCGGGCAACGAAGGAGTGGCTTCGTAAGAAGCATTTCAAGGTCCTGGAGTGGTCTAGCCAGTCTCCAGATCTCAACCCCATAGAAAATCTTTGGAGGGAGTTGAAAGTCCCAAAACATCACTGCTCTAGAGGAGATCTGCATGGAGGAATGGGCCAAAATACCAGCAACAGTGTGTGAAAACCTTGTGAAGACTTACAGAAAACGTTTGACCTCTGTCATTGCCAACAAATGGTATATAACAAAGTATTGAGATGAAATTTTGTTATTGACCAAATACTTATTTTCCACCATAATTTGCAAATAAATTCTTTAAAAATCCTACAATGTGATTTTCTGGATTTTTTTTCTTATTTTGTCTCTCATAGTTGAGGTATACCTATGATGAAAATTACAGGCCTCTCTCATCTTTTTAAGTGGGAGAACTTGCACAATTGGTGGCTGACTAAATACGTTTTTGCCCCACTGTATATACCTGTTTCTGTATTCCGTCATCTCTGAGTCTGCATGCCATAACAAATCATACTAACATAATGAGATTGTTAAGGAAATCATTGTAAATTGTAAATTAAGGAATTTACAATGATAAAACTGCAACATATTTTATTATTTTTATAATGAAGTATTAACATAGCAGTTAAAAAAAGCACACAGAACACACTTCAGCCTCACATTATCGCTCTTCATACATTATTTCCCAGCACTGTGTTCCCTGGTTTACCCAAGGAAGTATGATGACATTAGGACTCAAAATCATATAATTAGATATGCCACAACTCACCTGGGACTCCTTTATTTGTTTTAGAAACATTTCCAACTTTGCAGATGTATTAAATGGCATGTTATGCGCTGCTCTGACATGTTTTCCATGTTCTGGACAGTAAATTCTGATGATTAGGAGTCTGTTAACTCTACTGATTGGTCCCTTGTGGAATAACTCTTGTGGACAAATTGTCCTGAACGGATATGACTGGTCTGTTTCCAATATTATGTCACATCAATATATATGTCATGTTGTCAGCTCTGTTTAATTTGCTGCTCTTTTAAAGATCTAACTGACATGCAAGTCTTCTGTTTCTCTAATTAACACAAAAGATGATGCAGATGTTTTAAAAATGGCATGTAATATTATGTCTGGGTTAATAGGGGCCAAGCACCGAAGGAATGAAGTACAAAAATCAAAAGTTGTTTTCGTAGTCGTTTCGTTATTTTTAATAGTTCGAAAAACCACCTAGACGGTTTGTCTAATTTTAACCAAAATTGGCTCAGATCATCTTCCGACCATGCTGGTAAAAGTTATGTAATTCAAGTTGTTTAGTCTATCTACCGTTATCAAATAACAGATGAACAAAGTCTACGAAAAGCATGCAAAAATATGAATATGATATGAAGTTATATCACCGCAACGGTTTGGCGTATTGAGACCACATGTGGTATGTGTTATAACAAGAATGACCTGATGCTACCTGCAGTGGTTCGGTGCTGTGCCACCTAGTGGTCATGAGATATGAAAATTGAATTTTTTTCTTATAACTTTTGAATGGTTTGGCCATTCAAATCACAAAACTGATCACTTTAGATTCGGTGCATCACGCCAAGTCGAACCATACCCAATTTTCCCATGTCAGCCATTTTGGGGCATAGGCCATTTTGAATTCTGTCATAAAATGCTATATTTTACAAACGCATTGATGTATCATTATGAAACTCGGTCGGCTATGCGTCTTCGGCACCAGACCTTGATGGTACTCAAAAAGATTGAGGGCAGCACCACCTAGTCAAAAGTTAAAATGAAATTTCTAACAATGCTAATAAGTTTTGCTTACATTAGCCTATTTTAATGAGACTGATGTTGATAGATTCCTTGGATCATGCCGTCAACATTGATACCAATTTTACAACAATTGGCTGAACTTCATGTTGAAAACCTCCCTTTTGAACTCCTCCTAGACCGTTATTTCTATTTTTTCCAAATTTGACTCAGATCATCTTCAGACCAAGCTGGCAAAATGTATAGATTTTGTGTCGATATACAAAACGTTTTTGTTTAGCACATCAACAAATTTGCTGGAAAGATGCCAAACTGCATCTGAGGCTTTATCTCTGCAATTCTTGCCATTGTCACTTCACAATGATTAGATCACATAATTTTTGTAACAGTGCCACCTATTGGTCAAGACTAATAGACCATTCATTAACCATTTATTATGAAATTTCCAAAATTATGATAACTTTTGATCGCATTAGCCTATGAAACTGGTCTCAGTAGTTAACAGTAATGAAACTGGTATCAAAATGATCCGTGGGTCATGCCGACAACATAAATACCAATTATGCCATAGTAAGCCGAACTTACATTACATTACATTTCACTTCTAGTAATACCCTGTATAATTTATTATGTGACAAATAAAGAAACCTTGAACCTTGAACCTTGAACTTCCAGTCCGCCATTTTGATTTACCTACTTTTTTTAACTCCTCCTCAAACGTTTGTGCAATTTTCACCAAAATCAAGTCAAATCATCTTCAGACTGTGCTTACAAAAAAAAAAAAAAGATTTTGTGTCAATAGACTAAACCATTTCCATACAGCGCTGCTACACATTTGAGGCATAGTGCCAAAATGACTCTGAGGCTACATCTCTGCAAAGTTTTGACATAATGAGAACAAACTTTATGACAAGCCATTTAATAATATTACTAGAAGTTGTATTTATGATTTTTCAGCCATTTAAATTGCAATGATCCTAAAATTGCTTGTATTACTCATTGTTGTATGCTCCATACCATGCTTATAGCTACTAATTTTGCCTCTATAGTGGCTGGCTCCATAATTGCTGCTTGCAGCTATATTTTTTATCATTGATGTTGTTGTTGTTGTTGTCTTGTTTTATCATCTCATTCTTCTTTTTATATTATTTGTGATGTACAGCACTTTGGAATTACTGTGTAGCCTGAAAGTGCTCTGTAAATAAATAAATACAAGTATGTATGTATGTATGTATTTCCCATATCAACAAACAGCCTCATAAAAAATCAGATGTTTAAAGTCAGGTTAAATTAAAACATTAGTATTTGTATTAATAATATTAAATATTAGAATAATAAATGTGATCAACTTTGTAAATACAAATTAGCCTATTGTAAATGTTGTTTAAATCAATAAATAAATTAGTCAGTAAACCTAAACCTACTAATGAAATTATGCTTATACATATTGTCGCTGTGTACATTTACCCGTGTGCAAATGCTAAGGACGCACTTCGTGAACTGTACAGCGCTATCAGCGAGCAACAAACCAATAACCCTGATAGCTTTTCATCATAGCCGGCGACTTCAACCACGCTAATTTAAAGACAGTTATGCCAAAGTTCTACCAACATGTGAACTTTGCAACAAGGGGAAACAACACATTGGACTTTGTTTATGCAACAGTGAAACACGCATACAAAGCTGAACCCCGCCCCCACCTCGGGTACTCAGACCACATCTCTGTTATGCTAATCCCACCATACAGACCACTCAAACTTGCCAAACCGGTTCAGAAGCAGATCACGGTATGGCCAGAAAATGCTACCTCAGTACTGCAGGACTGCTTCCAGGACACATACTGGAACATGTTTAAGGAGGCAGCCACCTACAACAACCACACAGACCTGCAGGAGTACACTGAAACTGTGACTACTTACATCAAAAGTGCATTGATGATGTGACAGTCACTAAGACCATCACCACATGCAAACCAGAAGCCATGGGTGACAGCAGAGGTTTGTGGGCTGCTAAAGACCAGAGATGAAGCATTCAGATCAGGAGATAAAGCAGCCCTCAAAACAGCAAGAGCCAATCTGTCCTGTGGCATCAAAAATGTGAAACGGACATATGCTCAAAAATCAATAATTACTTCACAGACAGCAGTGACAAACAGAGCCTGTGGCAAGCCATTCAGACCATCACTGACAACAAGCCCCCGCCACTGGCCTGTGATGATGACACATCCCTCCCGGATGCACCCAACCACTTTTATTCACGGTTTGAAATGCAGAATGACACACCTGCACAAAAACAGCCACACCTCCCAACGACCAGGCACTCTGTCTGTCTCCAGCCGACGTAAGGATAAACCTATCTAGGATCAACCCACTCAAGGCTGTGGGTCCTGACAACATACCTGGCTGCTGTGTACTGAAAGACTGTGCTGAAAAGCTGACAGATGTCCTAACAGATATCTTCAACACCTCGCTGAGCTAGGCAGTCATCCCCACATGTCTCAAATCCACGACAATCATACCGTGCCAAAGAAATCACCTGTGTCCTGTCTAAACGACTACCATCCCATAGCACTGACTACAATCATAATGATTGTAGTCAGTGCTTTGAGAGGCTAGTCATCCACAACATCAAAACCACCTGGATCTTACCCACCTAGAAAATAAAGACTCCAAAGTTAGAATGCTGTTCATCGACTTCAACTCAGCATTCAATACAATAATCCCACAACAGATCATTAATAAACTAAACCTGCTGGGCCTAAACAACTCCCTCTGCAACTGGATCCTGGACTTTCTAACCGGAAGACCTCAGTCAGTCCGCATCGGCTGCAACACCTCGAGCACTACCACACTGAAAACAGGTGCCCCACAAGGCTGTGTGCTCAGCCCGCTGCTCTTCACGCTGCTGACCCACGACTGCACTGCCAAGTTCAGCTCCAACCACATCATCAAGTTTGCCGATGACACATCAGTGGTAGGTCTCATCAGCAACAATGATGAAACACACTACAGAGAAGAAGTGGCACAGCTGGCTGAATGGTGTGGTGCAAACAACCTGTCCCTTAATGCGAGTAAGACAAAGGAGGTTGTGATGGACTTCAGGCGAAACTCTGGTGACCACCCAGACCACCCTGCTGACCAGCTGCATCACTGTCTGGAACGGGAACTGTAGTGCAGCAGACCGCAAGACCCTTCAGCGCACAGTGAACACAGCTGCAAAGATCATCGGTGCCCCTTTCCCTTCCATCCTGGACATTTTCCTTGCAAAATGCTCCAGCAAAGCAAATAGTATCGTGAAGGACCCCACCCACCCCTTCCACAGTCTCTTCAATCTCCTACACTCAGAAAGACGGTACCGGAGCATCAGAGCCCGCTCCGCCAGACTGCTCAACAGCTTTTTCCCCCATGCTGTGAGAGCCCTGAACTCAACTTACCCCACCCCTCTCTAAAACCCCATACAAACCCCCTACCTCCTGAAACATGCCCCACCCCCCCCCAACCTTACCACATCAAAGAAAAAAACTCTGAAACTTTTTGTGCAATTCGAAGTGTGCTACACACAGGTGAGTGGGCCTGTACAAACCACCTGTAGTAACACGCTCTCCTCTATTCGCACAAGACACTTTTCACACAAAACTATGTGTACATAATCCCACAAAAAGACTCAGTAGTATATGTGTGTAGTGCCTAGCCGCCCAGAAAGGGATTTGAGAACCCGCACATTCCTAAGGGCTCATAGGGGGTTAATGCATGAGCCATCCGCATCTAACTGGCTGGCCGAGTTCCTCTTCAAGTCGCCTCTCTGTCTGGATATAAAGCCCCTCCCCCAGCAGCCAGCGCACGCTTTTTAGTGGAGAACAAAGACAAAGAAAACCTACCTAGAGGATTTCGAAAAGACCACCAGTGGCCTTAGCCATTAAAACCATCTACTCAAGAAACAATATGGATATTAATGTGGTACTCTGCCTTTCATATGCTTGGTGTGATTTATTTAGAATGTAGGATGTCCTAATCTGTGCCTTAACCTGTAGTAGATACAATCAGTAGATGTACTATGTTTGCCATATGCGGTGTTTAGTCTCTAAAAGAAGCTGTCGTCATCAGTAATAAGTGGTGGGGATGACAGTTAAACTTTAGCATTATAATGTATGATTACAGCACGTATAAGAGGTCTGTAAGTATATCTTTCATGTGATAAATTAAATATCAGGACACGTGGGCATGGCAAAGGAAGCCGTGTGGGGCGGGATGCCGCCCCACAAGAACAATCTGATTGGGACAGCCGCCATGGGCGTATCCAAACTAGTGCCGCTTAAAACGAACAACACAGCTTTGGATCTCTCTCGTTCTCCTCGCTCTTCAACGTGCTCACTCGCGAACGACCCGGAAGCTTCTGTCGCGCTGGACCCTCGCCTTAACATCGGGCTGAGAAAACGAGCTAAGCGAAGACTTCATAACAGCCGTAACACCTCAAAGCCAGCAGCCCTTTCCATCTCAACACTAGGCAACCACTGATCGCAAGAGGGCTTCCCCAGTGATGTCACGCAGCAGCAACAAAGCCAGAGATTCCCTCAGTAACACGTGGCATCCGAAACTTAAGCCATCGAAGATTCCCTCAGCAACACGTGGCATCCGAAACTTAAGCCATTGAAAATTCCCTCAGCAACATGTGGGTTCCGAAAGTTAAGTGAACGCAAGTATTCAAGCAAAGTTTCTATCCTAACTGAACTGGTAAACTGATCTGTACGTTAGAAACAGAGCAGAGTTCTCTTTCATGATCTTCCTTGTGGTTTCAGTTATGAAATAGCAAAGAGAGCTATTTTACACTTTATTCCAACATTACTCGCAAATTCTGAATGTGTGTGTGTATGCTTATGTTTGTCTATGTGTTTGTAATAAGTTAGTCCATGTATCGTAGAATAGCAGTTAGTAAATAAACCTGGTTTCATTTATAAAGAATTATGTCTTGGGATGTGATTTTCTAGTTCAAACTTATTGCCAAAAGATTGCGCTACCTCGCTCAAATGGTATAAAACCTTCTATTTTGTTCATCGTTGGCCACGAAAGCAAAATAAACTAAATTGTTAAAGATATACTAATGTTAATGATCGCTGGATGAGTGTCACACAACAGAGGAAGACCACTCAGGGAGAATGTGGTTAACAGAAGGAGGTTTATTGAATTAAGAGCGATGGCTGCGGAGCAGCTGTAGCAGGAAGCAGGAAGTGGTCGGATGGACTTAACTGGTTCAAGATGAGAGGTCGTGGCTCTCTTGCAAGAGTACGGAGCAGGGGCTGGAACAGACAGGCGATCACGGAGACTAGTAAGGGCAGTGGCTGGAGACACGGAGACTGGTGGCAGGAGGAACAGGTGAGTCTGAAGATCTCGACGATCATTACCAGACAAAGGTGAGTGGGGAGTGCTCGTGGTTATATGCAGGTGGTGATCAGGAGGTGCCAGGTGTGCGTGGTTAGTATTCATGTGATTGTGATCGTGTATGCTGAGTGTTGGGACCTGATGAGGCTGATGGTTCGCTGACAACGAGCCATTAATAAAGTATAAATCATAAGTCAAAGATTAATATTACTTTAATCAAGCAATATTTTATCTGTAAGCTAATGATTCCCCAAAAAGTTAAATAATAGCTATAGTTTCATTACATGTGTGTTTACATACAAATCACTTACACTGTTCCCCAGCCAGCTGCTTGACTTACGATGTTTCTCTCTGCACATGTACAGTATCCATTTGAAGCATTCGTACACTTTGTATAGTTTGTATTATTTTAGTCTATGTATAGGTTAACATTTACAGTATATTTATAGTCAAAATATGTCAGTAGGTTAGTTGTGTATAGGTTTATAGTTTTCTTTTTTACTTCGTTGTTGTATGTTTGTATTTATGTAGCACTGTGGTCCTGTAAGGCACGACGTTTCGTTCCACTGTGTGTACCCACATGTAGCGGAATGACAATAAAGCTCAACTTGACTTGACTTGATATTAAGTACATTAATACATTAACAAAGTTGCTGCTTTCTGTCTACATCAATGTTGCATATAAAGCTTCTTTAAAAGTGGTCAAGTCTCTAATAAGATCACTTTGAAATCAAAGTGTATTATTTATATTTTTGTAAATTTAGAAGCAAGCAAATAAAAAAGCATATCAGATGAGAAAAACAACAACAAAAGCAGGCAACTGAAGTCAAACTGAAGCATCTCAATACTGTTATACATCAATTATCTTTCAAAATCATTAGTCCAATCAAATTTAGACCGAAACTAGCAGTTATGTAATACTATGTAACGTTACCATAGTAACATTGATTTGCAAAACAGCCTTTCTGTGGGCCTCTTGCTACTCAGGCTCACTGTTTCCTGTCGAATGACGCCACTGTGATATCCACATACCAGACATTAAGCAATCGGCCGTGACACTACGCAGAAACTTTCCAGAGATTTGTTTAAAGCAGTAGGAAAAATTACACATCTGGATGATTTTTATCTGCTCTTTTTGCATTCCTTCATAAATTGTTTAAAAATATGATTTACAGTTATATTTATGACCTAGATTGTTGATGGCAATAATTCAGTCTGTTTTAGTAAAGCTTTTGCTCTCTCGTTGTCTTTTGTTTCTCTCTGTATTCTTCTTTATACTCAAACAGTGAATGTTTCAGTTCTTGTGCAGAGGCTGGATCGTCAAATATTCATTTTTCATCAAGATTCCAGATGACATCACAATCTAAACAGAGTTGAAACACCTGCCCCTCTCCCTTTTCCTTCAAATGCACAATATGATTATGCCAGAAAAGCATAATTTCACAAGGACCTTCTAGAGCTTGAAACTATAAACAGTGGTGACTGGCTTGATGAGGAATCCAGATAACAGATACAGATGGCTTCCTGCCCACCCCCACCCATGACCTCCTCTGAGCCTCCCACCAAAGTGCTGCCGTCACCAGCTTTAATTAAGCAATCCATCTCAGGTGAGAGCTGAATGTGCTGATTATGACACAGACCGTCTGCATGACCTGCTTTTATGAAAAGTAGAGAGGAGAATGTAACCCTGCATTCTGCTGGGCATTGATAGATCAATAAATAAATAAATAGCTGTTGTTATTATCATCATCATCAAATTAAAGTACTATAAAACTGTGTACAGAACATTTTACCATTAGAACATTAAAGACAAAATAAATGAGATAATAATTATACAATGCACTAAAAGTGTTTAATTAAACAGTAGCCTATTTAATTAACATTTGGTGTTATCTTACTCACCCATTTCTCCACTTCCTGCCATTTCTCCTTCTTTGCTACCTTAAATAGGTGAATTCCATGCATTTCTTTACCAGAGTGCCCTCTAATGCTCAGGTGAGTATTGACAGCGCTGCTCTAATGGCGCTTTTCCACTGTGTGGTACGACTCGGCTCGGCACTGCTCATTAAGGCATGGCACGGCTCGGTTTGTGTTTCCACTGCAGTTTAGAGTGGGCGGGATTATTCACGTGTCCTTATAGTTGCGCCACCTCAACTGCCGTGACATCATCGTAAACGCGCCACAAACAAACACACAACAAAGGAGCATTTCGACAGAATTGTGTTTTTCATTCACGGCATGTGGATGTTTTTAACAGCAATGGAGAGCCTATGAGAATGCTTGGGATTTACCCCCAGCAGCAGAGGCTGTGGTGGCAGTGCCACAGGCTGTAGAGGAGGAGGGCAGGGATGTTCGCAGGTGTGCTGCCTTACTTGAATAGTTAACTATTCATGTAGAATGTTCTGTAAAGTGAATTATCAAGAAACTTTTGAATGTTTAAAAATGTACAATGTATCCCTTGTTTATTTATGTGTTGGTTTGTATCATCATGGCATTAATCATCTTTTTCAAGAGGTTCATTACATGCTCATACAATATTACATTTTGAATATAGTCTGAAGGTACACTTATTCGATCAGATTGTTTTTAATTGAAGCAAAACACAGATACAAAGGTAAAAATATAAACAGAAAACATACTCTAAAAATATACAAAGAGCAAAAAGTATATACATAAGAATTTTTCATTCCGCGTCACCCCATCAAGCTCTCGCTGGATCTGCTCCTTGGCTATCAACGAGAGGAATGTATCTACTTCCTCAACAGACAACGAAACAGCTATTTTTTTGGTTAATACAAAAAGGTGCTTCCGATCCTTCGCTGGCTGTGCTGATTTAAATCAGTGACGCAGTAATGACGATTATCTTAGGCCAATCAGTGATAAGTAAAGTTTCCACGTCACGTTTTGGTAACGGTATGGATTGCTTGGAACCTCGGCCGAGGTGGTACTAAAAAAGTACCAGGTACCAGGTACTGTACCCAGTGGAAAACCCCCCAAAAGTGAACCATACTGAACTATACCGTGCTGTATCATGCAGTGGAAAAGCGCCATAAGAGGACTTCTGGTACATAAGTAACAGAGAAACTGTTACAACTTTACAGTGGGTGCAAAAATTATAATAATATTTGATCCCCTGCTGATTTTGTATGTTTGCCCACTGACAAAAAATGATCAATCTATAGACCCTTTTTATGTTAGAAAACATTGTGACGTTTTTCTGTGGGCAGAGCTTAGCTGGAGGCAGAAAGAGTCCCCTGACCGCTTCACTAAAGCTGTTAAGTTTGTTAGCTTGTTTTTTTAACAATTACTGGATAAATTACGATTTAACCTGCGTATGTAAGGTCTCACTGTCCAGGACCGCAACTGTTATTTAAAAAGGTTAACTTTAATGGACAAAACCATATTGGCTGACCCACACACTTTCACTCAAAGAATAGACGATCTGATAGGATTACGTTAACGTTACCCCCGGTTGAGTGATCTAACGTGTATAGTAAAGGCAAAATCAACGTGTCTATCTAGTCAGGAATATATATATATTATTATCAGCAGGCAACTACTTTTTACAGCTACATTATTATTCCAGCCACAATTAATCACAACAATGTATACAATTATAGATGATTAAGCATTTACATCGTCAGTTTGTTGTTTTACACATGCACACAGACATTATTTCATACACAGCATATTCGTGAAATGCAAGAAATCTTCAGATGCGCCCATAACAACAAAAGACAATACTTTATTGAACCTTTTCTGATAAGAAATGTGAGCTGCAAACACGATCATGTTTGTCGATGGTTTCTGTCCAGTCCGCTCGTTTTATTGCGTTTAACCACAGCTGTTGTCGTTTTTTTGTCTGGCAGAGACAGTAGGTAAAGTTATGCGTTAAAATTTCAAATTGAAGCCTATACTACATCGATTCGGGCACCCAACATCACAACAAGATGATATTTTGAAGGGTCCTTGTGTAGACAAATCTGGGCTGTTTTGAATTGGCCGCCTCCAGTTTTCACTTTGTTTTGCCTCCCGCTAGTGCTGTGACGTAATTGTGACTTCGGCCCTAAAAGGGTCTATAATTTTAATGGTAGGTTCATTTGAACAGTGAGAGACAGAATGACAAACATAAAAGACAAAAAACGCATTTCATAAAAGTTATAAATTGATTTGCATTTTAATGAGTGAAATAAGTAAAACATGACTTAGTACGTGGTGGCAAAACCCTTGTTGGCAATCACAGAGGTCAGATGTTTCTTGTAGTTGGCCACCAGGTTTGTACACATCTCAGGAGAGATTTTGTCCCACTCCTCTTTGCAGATTCTCTCCAAGTCATTAAGGTTTCAGGGCTGATGTTTGGCAACTCGAACCTTTAGCTCCCTCCGCAGATTTTCTATGGGATTAAAGTCTGGAGACTGGCTAGGCCACTCCAAGAGCTTAATTGTCTTCTTCTTAAGCCACTCCTTTGTTGCCTTGGTCATGTGTTTTGGGTACTTGTCATGCTGGAATACCCATCCACGAACCATTTTTAATGCCCTGACTGGCTTCAATGCCCTGGCCCTGATGCTACATGGCCCCATCCACTGTCCCTTTGATGCGGTGTAGTTGTCCTATCCCCTTAGCAGAAAACCCCCCAAAGTATAATGTTTCCATATCCATGTTTTACAGTGGGAATGGTGGTGTCCTTGGAGTCATAGGCAGCATTCCTCCTCCTCCAAACACGCGAGTTGAGTTGATACCAAAGAGCTGGACTTTGGTCTCATTTGACCACAACACTTTCACCCAGTTCTCCTCTGAATCACTGGCAAACTTCAGACGGGCCTGTACATGTGCTTTCTTGAGCAGGGGGACCTTGAAGGTGCTGCAGGATTTCAGTCCTTCACGGTGTAGTGTTACCAATTGTTTTCTTGGTGACTATGGTCCCAGCTGCCTTGAGATTATTGGCATGATCCGCCCGTGTAGTTCTGGGCTGATTCCTCACCGTTCTCATGATCATTTAAACTCCACGAAGTGAGATCTTGCATGGAGATTGACAGTTCATTTAGTGTTTCATCCATTTGCAAATAATTGCACCAACTATTATCACCTTCTCACCAAGCTGCTTGGCGATGGTCTTGTAGCCCATTCCAGTTTTGTGTAGGTCTACAATCGTGTCCCTGACATCCTTGGACAGCTCTTTGGTCTTGGCCACAGTGAGAGTTTGGAATCTGATTGATTGATTGATTGATTGCTTCTGTGGACAGGTGTCTTATATACAGGTAACAAGCTGGAGTGTTCCTAATCTTAGCTCCTTACCTGTATAAAAGACACCTGGGAAACAGAAATCTTGATGATTGATAGGAGATAAAATACTTATTTCACTCATTAAAATGCAAATAAATGTATAACTTTTATAAATGCATTTTTCTGTATTTTTTGGTTGTTATTCTGTCTCTCACTTTTCAAATAAAACTACCATTAAAATTATAGACTGATTATTTCTTTGTTAGTGGCATACATACAAAATCAGCAGGGGGTTAAATAATATTTTCCCCCACTGTATATTGTTTTGGGGTTTTTTTAGATGGGAGGGGGTTTACTGTGTTTCCAACTCAACATTTATCTTTATTTGGTCACCAGCAAGAATTCCATACATTTTCATTTTACAAATGCAGTCTATAAAGTCATGCATTTAGGAAGTAATACAAAATAATAATAAAAAAGATTATTGTGAAATCATTCTGGAATATCACTTTAAAATATAGCTTATCCAGAGTTGCTGTGTCATGAGCTGAAGATTTGTTGAAAAGGCAGCATCACACATGAGTCATGACATTTATCTTAATATTAACTTCATAACCGTGCAAGTGTTTTACTCCGGCGAAAGACAGCCAGAGCATGACAAACGGAAAGTGAGAACAGATCAGGCTTCCAGTGACGACAGCCTCATTATGCGTTTATAAGAGCGCCTGTCTGATCTCACCAGTAGTTGAAGAAGATTCAGCCAGACAACACTTCGGAAGTGAACAGATAGTGACTCTGGACCTACAATCTGGAGCTGCCACATAATATGAAAGGTAGGTGAATTTCTAACAAGTCCTTGGGACTTCAGTAATAATGGTTATTTTCAAATAGTACAAGTTACATGACTATAACAGTAACAGGTTATCTTAACATTTGGGAAAGAAAAGTTAATTATGTTTAATGTTACTGAATAATTGAATTCCCATTGTAATATAGGCTATCCTGTAACCTCAATAGGGCATGGTGCTACCAAGGCTACAAATCTGGGTTTGATTCCTATGAAAAACAATAACAAAATGTACTTTTAGATGAAAACATTAGCAAAATTCATAAGTGTAAATCAAAATCCAAAACTGAGATTAACTTTTTTTGTGACACATTTTGCTTGTATTCTGCCTTTTGCTGAAAATGTGTAGGAATGTTACTCCCTGGGAATTTCCAGGTTTTGCTCAGTCTTACAGATCCATTCCAACAAATGACTTAATTTTTTGAGTAGTATTCCAAGTCTGGTTGTTTTTTTTTACTTGCAAACATGAAGGAAACTTCAAACTCCATCAATTCAGGAAGAAACAGCAGTCTTATTATTGAACATTAGAATTAAGTTAGGGAAAAAATGAAATAACAGAAATATTATTATATGTTTTACAAGAACTTCAGTCTTTTTACTCCAAATGTGTTACTTGCTACTTCTGTCTAATGTATTAGTGGTTTCTGAGTGAAAATTGTTTCAAAGTAAATTATGCATCCTTTTTCCCCATTGTAGTATTATAGGATTTAAAAATTGGATACTTATAAATCATTTTTTATTAATATGTTGGTTATGTTTGGCCTTATTTTATCTACATTGGGAAAAAGGATATAGAAACTATTTTCCACGGAAGTTGTGGTCACACTTTACTTTAAGGTCCAATTCTCGCAAACCATTAACTATGACTTTTGCATTAATACACTACTAATTTGCTGCTTATTAATAGTTAGTAAGGTAGTTGCTAAGTTTACGTATTAGGTAGTATTAGGTATGTAGAATAGGGTCATGCAGAATGTGCTTTATAATAATAACTAATAAACAGCCAATATATTAGGCATGCTAACAAGCAACTAATTAGTAGTGAGAATTGGTTACTATACTAAAGTGTTCCTAAATTTGCTTGTAAATTTCACAATTAATTACAAAGAAACAGCAAGGAACACATTGAATGAAGCACAATAATTTAAAAGACTGAAATATTTTTTTCTTCTAAAATATACAGTTTGCTATGCTAATCACCAAATTTCATTTCACTCTGAAATTCACATTTCACAGTGTCCCAATGGAACTAAATTCATCAAACTTCTGCAACGAAACAGTCGCCTGGATATGGCTGTCATCTCTCCATCCTCCATTTCTGGCTCTTATCAGCATCCTGGGAGTGTTGGGCAACAGTCTGGTCCTCTGCGTGTTCTGCCTCCAGCGGAAGCCATGCAGTGTAGCTGATGTGTATCTGGGCAACCTGGCAGCTGCAGACCTCATTATGCTCCTGTGTTTGCCCTTCTGGACGGTCACCATTGCCCAAGAGTATCAATGGAACTTCAGTGAGCTTCTCTGCAAGGTAATCTGCACCGCCATCTCCATGAACTACTACTGTAGCATGCTCTTCCTAGTGCTGGTCAGCGTGGACCGCTACCTCGCCTTGGTCAAACCCATGAACCCCAGTAAGCTGAGATGCCCCAAATGGGCCAAGCGTATCTGTGTGGTAATTTGGATGGTGGGATTCGTGTTCAGCCTCCCAACTCTGCTCTTCCGAAAAGTAGGTTCCTTTCCATCCATAGGGGTAGATGCCTGTTACCTACAGTACCCTCATCCAGCCTGGGTTCTCCAACGGAACATCACGACAAACTTTGTTGGATTCCTGCTTCCGCTGCTAATTATTTCTCTTTGCACTTTTCACGTGATCAAAGCAGTTAAAAACCGTGGTCTGGTGATTCAACCGAGAGTTCAAATGGAGAGAAAAGCCGCTCAGTTGGTTCTGACAGTCCTTGCCGTGTTTCTCCTGTGCTGGACACCTTTTCAACTGGTGCGGTTCCTAGAAACTCTTGACTACTTTCAGTTCATTCCTGGCTGTCTCTGGGAGAATATATTGCAAATAGGCAACGAGCTGGCAACTTATTTAGGGTATAGCAATAGTGCAATAAACCCTTTT
This sequence comes from Gymnocypris eckloni scoliostomus, assembly GCA_027564155.1. Classification (NCBI taxonomy): domain Eukaryota; kingdom Metazoa; phylum Chordata; class Actinopteri; order Cypriniformes; family Cyprinidae; genus Gymnocypris; species Gymnocypris eckloni. Next base: position 15,366,365 of record CM050412.1, on the reverse strand, counting down.
TTGTATGTTATTGTAGGGAGCTACTTCAGGAAGAGAGCTCATGGAGTTTTTCAAGGTCTTTTGTGTTCTAGACGCAAGAGCAACTCCTCTGTGCACTTAAATGTTACTGTTATTAGCAAGTGCGGTGACAGTCCTAAAGATAACAGAATAACACAGCTGCCTCTGAGAGCTTTATATCCCCCATAAAACCTCATATGATGTGTAAATCGTTATGAAGAGATGAAGAAGCTCAGCTGGTAGAAGACAAGGGTTTAGTTTGGCAACACTATATTTTGATGGTCCCCCAACAGACATTTTACTGGCTATAAGTAACTTTGCAAGTACATTAGGCCAACGTTTTCTACAAACCCTAACCTAAAATTATCTAATGAGAGTTAGTTGTAGTTTCAAAGTTACTTAATATGGTCTTCAGGATGGGGACCATCAAAATAAAGTGTAACCATTTAAATCCCAGGAGAAAAAATACCTCTTAATTGTGTGATTGTGCAATCTTATTTTTCTTTCCTTGCATATTTTCCCATTGTCTTTGTAGAAGTGTGGAAATAATGAGATGCGAGAACCACGGAACTGGTGGAATAGTTTCACACACTCAAGTGTCATGTCAGTGATTGCTGATGAATTTGCACTAAATGATTTTGAAAAGACTTTTGTAAATGGTTTCTGAATATGTGGTCTTGTTTAAAATATGTATGTTTGGTTTAAATGTTATTAGTGAATTTTATTGTTGATCCTTTACTGTTTCTTACAACATTTAATTTCCACTAAAGCTAATTTAATAACCACAAACCTGAATTTAATATTTTTTTAAGCAAAACCATAGAGTATAGCCAAATGATTCAAAACCAAAGCCTGTTTTTTTATTATTTTGTATAGCTTTTTATGTAATAGTTTTTATATTAATCTGTGTCTTTTTTTATAAACATGTATATGTATGTATTTATAATACCTATGTACGTTGTGTTATAATATGTGACCCTCTCTGTGAAAACCCAGCTTAAGTGATTTTTTTGTGAATTGTGGTTTTCTACAAAAAATCATCCTTCATAAGGTAAAGAACATTCTGTGGAAATTTAACCTTTATATATTTTATATTGACTGAGTAAGGTTATGTCAAATATTGAAATTATAGTGAAATGAATGGTAGAAATACAATTTTGATGCTTGTTTTCTTATAATTAGATTTTGAGACTTTAGCCTGGATTTCACAGAGATGGTCACATATATGTGTTACTTTGTGTATAAAATCATTACTTTGTACAGCTGTAATACCTCACTGTGCTGTTGATGTAGCTGGTTAAACATTTTTAATAAAGCAAGATGCACTATTGAAATATGTCAAATTTATTGTTGATTTCAATAACAAAGATGGAAATTAAAAGTTATTTTATTTCTATTCATCCAGAAGTGTACACAATTATTGGACACATTAGTCCAGGAAGGATACACCTTTGTTTCCTAGCTCCAGTTTTATCTGAAAGCTTTCTCTTTCTTCGTTCCTCGTCTCGCATGGGTTTAGTAAATTGACATGTCCTTCAGGATGGAGGATTCCAATTTATTTCTGGGTGATGGAGGACAGAGCAGTGAGGAAACAATGAAGAATCAATTAAAGTATTTAGAAGCATCACTTCAATAAAAAGTGCCTGCAAAATACTTAGATACATACATAACCAAATATACAATATAAGACCGCCTTTTCACATTTCTCTCATAGGAACATTAATTTATTCTGGTTATGGTTGTCTTAGAAATTCATAATTTGTGTGTTTTCAACAAAGGGTGCAGAAAACCTGAGAAATTGTTAAGTAGGTGTCATTTATTTTCTATTGTATGACACGTTTCCCTGTTCTATAAAGCAGTCATTGTATTGGTGTGCTGTATGAGTATAAAAAGCATAAGGAAACATTACCATATTTTAAAATATAAAACACCAATTTTGTTCCTACAAGGTTCGATATTGAGTCTGGTCTTGATTGTGTCCTATGGCAGTATGACACAGCAGGGTAATATTAGGTTAATAAACTACAACAAAGCACATTTCCCATTTTTGGTACTGTGTTGGCTCGCCATTTGATTAAACACATTTTTAAATAGCCTGGATCCTGAAGAAAACCAGTTCAGAAGCTCTGGTGGTCTTTACAGAAGTGAGTCAACTGTTTTGAGTGAATCACATAAACTGAAGCACAAGGTTTCCTTTTTGCTCATCTGTCTGATTCACTGTCTACCCATATTAAGCAGTTAGTCATGAATGTTAGAATTACACTCTTCTTCACTTTAGCATACTTTAAAAAAGACTTACATGTTATAGAAATAATTAAAATAAAATAGATTTAAGTGCAAATGGCTTGGAACCACTAGTGCACTTTTTACAAGACTGCTTAGGTGTGTTAAGAAACGGTCATACAGGTTTACTCTCTTACATCATTAATATTATATTATACATGCAAGTGCAGTTTTTATTTATTTAATTTATTTAATTACTTTTTAATATTTGAAGTACATTACATGTGCACATTCAATACAAATAAGGGGCACTTCTTTTTCCCATTTTGTTCATTCACAGCCACTGGGGAGTCTCGAGCCTTGCCCAGCTGAGTTTGTACTGTGAGTTGTGTACACTGATGACTGTAGTCAATGTAATGAAAGCTATCTAGCCTCCAGTACATAAGTAGTAGTAGCCCTTTTTTGTCACTAGTAACAAGTACCAGCGAAATTAGCCATCAACCTGTCCATACATACACAACATACATATGACAACGGGTAGACAGAACAGGAAGACAGGGAATGTAAGAAAAATACAGCATTTACATGAGGAAAGAGAGGAGGAAAACATTTTTTTTACCCCCAGACTATGCTCCATTGGGGAGTACAGTGTGAGAACAGAAAAAAAAACACCTCAGCACAAAAGCACATATACCATAAACACATGACTTGCAACAGGGGGACATATCCAGCTCTGGCAAGCAGCCGTCCGGTCCAGCAGCCATTTATTACGGCGCCGGTCGCAGACCTGCTTGACAGGTGGCGGTACAAAGCGGTCGGAGGCAGACAAATCAGTCGGAGGTAAATATAAAGGTGACTGGGTAATTATAAAGGTCATTTCCTCTGATTTCAAAGCTGAAAGGACAACATGGACCCTGTCCTTTACCCACCTCAGAGAGAAAGAGAGAGAGAGAGCAATGTCATCTCTCTGTCACATTCACTGGAGACCGGGAACGAAGGAGACACGGAAATCATCCAACAAACAGTATTTATTAATCCAATAGCTTGAACATAGAGAACTTTGGAGACATGAAGTTCACACGTGACATATATAACAGCAGACAGGAAACATGGGACAGAACACACTATAAATAGACAGAACTAAGGAGGGTAAAACGAGACACACCTGGAATATAATCAAAACCTGGCTAGGACTAAATGAACTCACAATGAACAGGAAAAAAACAAATATGGACTTACGAGGGAAGAAAACACAGGACATGGGCACACATGTCTGACACTCTCATTGCTTTATTTCACAGTAGAGCAACCCATTACATACATACGCTATTCTGGAACAATTAGGAAATAATCACTATTAACGTGACAAGAGCTGATTTTTGACTCCATTGTATTAGCTGCTACATTTACAGCTTTTACAGCTGTCATAATACACTAGTTTGAATGACAAATAAATGTTAGGCTATTAGCGCAATAATGGACAGTCATCTGTTTACTATCAACAGGCCAAAAGGTCAGCAAACAAACCCTGCAGACAGAGGACTGTATTACACATGATATGAATGTATATGGCACATGAAGATAAATGTTCCTCTAAACTGAGCTGTTTTAGGCATTAGCAATCTACACTGCGTTTAGAAGGGTAAAGGGCATCTGGAGGCTTCAGTAATCAAGTTTAAATCTTGCTCTGTTTTTTGTCTGAATGTCTATTTGTACTGCATTAATAAGTTAAAAGACAAACTCCCCACAGAAGAAAACTTTACAGATATTTGAATGATGTATATATTCCAGTGTCTGTTGATTTAAACCAGGTGTGTCTTAACTCGGTCTTGGAGGGCCGGTGTCCTGCAGAGTTTAGCTCCAACTTGCCTCAACACACCTGCATAGAAGTATCTAGTATGCCTAGCAAGAGCTTGATTAGCTGCTTTAAGTGTGTTTAATTAGGGTTGGAACTAAGCTCTGCTGGACACAGACCCTCCAGGACCGAGTTTGGACATCCCTGATTTAAACGGTTGTAAACTGGAAAGAGAGATGTGTGCTGTTGACCACTAGAGGTCAGTGCAAGACAGCACCTACTGTGTGACTTCTTTCTCCCTTCAATACATAACAATTGTTATGCCTTAATGTTAATGATCTTAGATGTAAAACATCTTAACGTCTAAGGAGAACACTTCAGTAAAAAAAACTGGACACAAACATGTAACATCAGACTGAAAATCTAGGATTCAAAATATAATTAACCGTATAAATAAGTTCATACATTTTGAACGCTGTTGTCATCTATGATTAGATGATAGATAGATAGATAGATAGATAGATAGATAGATAGATAGATAGATAGATAGATAGATAGATAGATAGATAGATAGATAGATAGATAGATAGATAGATAGATAGATAGATAGATAGATAGATAGATAGATAGATAGATTTTTTTTTAAATACCGGTTTTAGACTTTTTGAACGCCACTGTATAATTCAAAAGGTATACATTTAGTATTTATTCATTCATTCATTCATTCATTCAGACATTTAATGATAAATGCAAATGGTATGGTACTAAGTATTATACTCCTAGAGTTTGCAAAGTGACAAAAAATATATATATACATATATATATATACAGTGGGCAAAAAGTATTTAGTCAGCCACCAATTGTGCAAGTTCTCCCACTTAAAAGATGAGAGGCCTGTAATTTTCATCATAGGTATACCTCAACTATGAGAGACAAAATAAAATCCAGAAAATCACATTTTAGGATTTTTAAAGAATTTATTTGCAAATTATGGTGGAAAATAAGTATTTGGTCAATAACAAAATTTCATCTCAATACTTTGTTATATACACTTTGTTGGCAATGACAGAGGTCAAACGTTTTCTGTAAGTCTTCACAAGGTTTTCACACACTGTTGCTGGTATTTTGGCCCATTCCTCCATGCAGATCTCCTCTAGAGCAGTGATGTTTTGGGGCTGTCGCTGGGCAACACGGACTTTCAACTCCCTCCAAAGATTTTCTATGGGGTTGAGATCTGGAGACTGGCTAGGCCACTCCAGGACCTTGAAATGCTTCTTACGAAGCCACTCCTTCGTGTTCGGCGGTGTGTTTGGGATCATTGTCATGCTGAAAGACCCAGCCACGTTTCATCTTCAATGCCCTTGCTGATGGAAAGGAGGTTTTCACTCAAAATCTCACGATACATGGCCCCATTCATTATTTCCTTTACACAGATCAGTCGTCCTGGTCCCTTTGCAGAAAACAGCCCCAAAGCCTGATGTTTCCACCCCATGCTTCACAGTAGGTATGGTGTTCTTTGGATGCAACTCAGCATTCTTTCTCCTCCAAACACGAAGTTGAGTTTTTACCAAAAGTTATATTTTGGTTTCATCTGACCATATGACATTCTCCCAATCCTCTTCTGGATCATCCAAATGCTCTCTAGCAAACTTCAGAGGGGCCTGGACATGTACTGGCTTAAGCAGGGGACACGCCTGGCACTGCAGGATTTGAGTCCCTGGCGCAGTGTGTTACTGATGGTAGCCTTTGTTACTTTGGTCCCAGCTCTCTGCAGGTCATTCACTAGGTCCCCCGTGTGGTTCTGGGATTTTGCTCACAGTTCTTGTGATCATTTTGACCCCACGGGGTGAGATCTATGGAGCCCCAGATCGAGGGAGATTATCAGTGGTCTTGTATGTCTTCCATTTTCTAATAATTGCTCCCACAGTTGATTTCTTCACACCAAGCTGCTTACCTATTGCAGATTCAGTCTTCCCAGCCTGGTGCAAATTTTGTTTCTGGTGTCCTTTGACAGCTCTTTGGTCTTGGCCATAGTGGAGTTTGGAGTGTGACTGTTTGAGGTTGTGGACAGGTGTCTTTTATACTGATAATGAGTTCAAACAGATGCCATTAATACAGGTAACGAGTGGAGGACAAAGGAGCCTCTTAAAGAAGAAGTTACAGGTCTGTGAGAGCCAGCAATCTTGCTTGTTTGTAGTTGACCAAATACTTATTTTCCACCATAATTTGCAAATAAATTCTTTAAAAATCCTACAACGTGATTTTCTGGATTTTTTTTTCTTATTTTGTCTCTCATAGTTGAGGTATACCTATGATGAAAATTACAGGCCTCTCTCATCTTTTTAAGTGGGAGAACTTGCACAATTGGTAGCTGACTAAATACTTTTTTGCCCCACTGTATATATATATGTATATATATATATATCCACCTCAGCTGGGAATAACAAGAACAACAGAATAATATGTTTCTTTAATATGTTTAAAGAAATGTATTTCTTGTAAACATGATCAAAACCTACTTCTTTAAGGGGTCCGTCTGTCTGTCAGTCAGTGTTCCCTGATCCAGTGTATTGTGACAGTGTATGTATTTGTTTTTACTGATTTCACTGTTCATAATAATAAGAAATGTTTATTGAGCAGCAAATCAGCATATTAGAATTATTTCTGAAGGATCATGTGATAATCATGTGAATTTAATAATAGTTTACAATAGTTTTAATACAGTTTTTATTGTATTTTTGATCAAATAAATGCATTCTTGGTGAGAGTTGTCTTTTAATAACATAAAAAAATATTATACAAATGTACACTTTTCAACGGAATTGTATATAGGAGGACAGAGTTCTAGCTGAGTGCTTATTACTTGAATTTACGCAACAGCACTTTTTTTATCCAGTCACTGGTTAAAGTCATTCATTAATTTGTGTCCACTGTATTTGTTAGAGAAAATACACTGCTTGGAAACATATCTTGAGACCAATCAATTGTAACCCAATTTGGGAGTGTGTTCAGTAAAAGAACAGCAGTTGGCCCTTAGAAAGCGGCAGACCACATCCATTGTCTTGGTGTGAGTTAATCTGACTCCAGTCGAGCCACTGACGTCATTCCATTTTCCTAGCATTCCTTCCTTTCTCCAGTAACCTCGTAATCAAACACAGCCTGAGATGACAGCTTGTATAATGCCACCTAGTGCTCAAAAGGACTTTTTGAGTGAGAGATTGCTATTGAATCCCATGCAAGTAGTGGTTGTTATTGTTATCACTAGTTATAAATGTAAATTATACATGTAAAGTGTTTTATGGCTATTGCATGTATCATTAATATATTGTGGCAATAAGAAAAGAAAAACAACACAACCTTAGAATCTTCACTAATAAGTAATATTATAAATTATTATACATTATATTTTAAAGTACAATAAAATATGATGCCAGTATTATAAATATTGAAATACTATTTTACAATATTACAGTTTTTTATCAAATAAATTCAGCCTTAATGAACATAAGATACTGTATGTATGTATGTATGTGTATGTATATATATATATATATATATATATATATACACACATATATACATATACATATATATATATTAGTGGTGGGCCGTTATTGGTGTTAATGTGCTGCGTTAACGTGAGACTCTTATCGGGCGATAAAAAAAATATCGCCGTTAATCTATTCTCAAAGTTGGGTTGGGAGCTGGGTCTATACTACGCAAGCTATGATGACTTTCACCCTGATATTTTAGCGGATGTATACCTGGCAATTGCACTGTAGGGGCGAGTAGAACGAGTCTTGAACTAGAGGCTCGCAGTCCGTGATGGACAGATTGTCAACGGCTGGTCTATGTGGTAATACAATCAGGCAGGACATCCAAATGCTCACCTATCATTCATCAACCTCAAATATGGCTTTTCATCTGAAAGATGTATGTAGTAGCAACTTTACATGGCTGCTCAATATGATGTTAACCTAGAGAAATGTGCGCCATTGAAGTGTTTGTGTGGAAGCGCGTGGAAGCGCTTTGCTGCAGACAGGCTCCGTGCGCTCACTTGATCTTAAAATCTCCGTCATTTTGGTCATACAGATAAAAGTAGCCTAATACATCTTTCGAATCTGTAAAGACTCACGTTTATTTGTGTGCACTCAGAATAACAACGAAGCTGCGCTTTTAAGCAAACAGGATGCGCTTTAGGTCTCATGTGAACTTGAACAGAAACTTGAAACTCCGTCTTTGAAAAATATATCTATAGAGAGTGAAATGTCTAAAAATAAAAATAGAAGACGGTGTGTGTTAGCATGGATGATTTACATGAAATTAAATCTGTGCAACACTGTGCATAAGATGGATATTCAATATAATAACAAAAACGACATTTTGGGTTTTTATTCAACTAATAAGGTGGGCACGCTGTGATCTGTACTATATTTTTACTGTAATTGACAGTTATCGGCAAAAAAAAAAAAACAACAACACGGGAGTGGGAGGAATGGGAGTCATTCTTCCAGTGGAACAGGATTTTCCTCCAGTTTTTCGTGTGGATTGGGACGAGAGACTAAAGTTTGTGATGCATTTTGGAAACAGGAGATGAGCCCCTGGTCTAATGCGCCACCTGGCTTGAGAAACCCGTTCTCAAAGACTTACTTTAGTCATTATTTGGGTAGCACACACATATTCTGAATGCCTTGCAGAATTCAATGAGCCATTTTAATCTAGATTAATCTAGATTAATTACAAGATTAATATTTAAAAAATAATCTATGCCCACCACTAATATATATATATATATATATATATATATATATATTGCTTAAAAATATTTCAGTTTTGGGATAGGGATATAAAAGATAGATAGTTCAGATATGGATAGCAGCAGCACTAACGTTCACTGTGAAGTTTGTTTGACTTGTATGTCCCCATTTCACCTTTCAGACTCCAGCATAAGTTAACACTGTAACTACAACCCAGACATTTATGATTCAATGGTTGTATAATCTGCCGTTTTGTCTTAAATGAAGAGCTTAGACTTTTTATCCATCTCTGCCCTGAGATTACTGAAAAATTTAATCACAGATAAATATCAGTGTGCTTAATTAAGTCGTTCTTCACTCTCCATTTGACTGATGTAGATGTTCCCTGAACTCTTATTCTTCCCCCAGGTACTGCATATAATACAAGGTTAATAATACTCATCCAATCAGCTCTCATTCATGGCTTTTGTTTGTCTCACTGTCACTGACAGCCAGCGTGAGTCACATTGAGGAACTCGTGGAGCCCTCAAGTGACAGAGGCAGCTGGGAACATAAGCCTCTGGATGAAATAACAAGCAGAAGGAGAAAACAACTCATAACCTCACAGCACTCATACGGTCAATGGCTCTTAATATTACAGTAATGGGAATCATGCATCTAAAACATTTTGTCGACAACAGCGCTAATGAAACATCCTCTTTTCCAAAAACCTATCAACACGTGGATGTTCCTCTGCAGAAGCAGCGGGGAATATACATTGTACTTGTTGATGTAATACATTAAATGTAAGACATGAGAGTCACATGACTGCTTCCTGTTACATTAGGAAAGTTTTTGTCTAATAGCCCATGCGATTCTTGATAGTGAAAATAAAATTAATTATGTGAATAGCTCACTCAAAAACAAAAAAATCAAAAAATTAATAGAATTGTCTGTCTATGCAGTATAAATATAAAACAGAAGACTGTATGAGAAAACAGAGATAAAGGTGTTTTACTGTTGTTGTTTTTTAAACTTCTGCACCCATAATGCACTTTTGTTTTTGGTGCCACACCTCTGTGGAGGGGAATACAAAATGTCAGAAAACACAAAATCGTACATTTTGCTGACAAATAAACAGGTTTATCTGGTTAAAACTGAGAAAGAGTATGCATAGTTAATTTTGGTACATCCTACCAACATTGGAACAATACAAAGCTGATAAACAATACAAATTGACAAACGTATCCTTTATGGTTGGACTTTCTTTCTTCTGCAGACATGTCCTCAAATCTGGCAAGACACAATATTTTTAGTTAAAATTTTGATCTGTTCCTTATAGAAAATGACTGACTTCAGAGGACTTGAAATATAGCACACAATTTGTGTGGACTACTTGACAGCCTTAGCCTGTCTGGATATTCTGCTAAATCTCTTAATTTGTATTTCACAGATGCAATAGAGTGATATAAGGATAATCAAATTACACAATTTCTAGGGGAACTGCATCCCTCCAACATTAACGCATGATGTAATGTTTAAGATCCATAGATTTTGGGTAACACTTTACAATAAAGTGCATTAGTTAACATTAGTTAACAACATTAGTAAACATGAACTAAGAATGAACAATACTTCTACAGTATTTATTATTCTTAGTTAATGTTAATTTCAGCATTTACTAATGCATTATTAAAAGTGTTTGTTAACATTAGTTAAAGCACTGTGAACTAACATGAACAAACAAGGAACAACTGTTTTTTTTAATTAACTAACATTAACAAAGATTATTAAATAGCATAATATGTGCATTGCTCATTGTTTGTTCATGTTAGTTAATACAATAACTAATGTTAACAAATGACACCATATTGTGAAGTCTCACCAGTTTTTCTTTAAGTAGGGTAGTTCGTGGATATTTTCCAAAATCACGGTTTTAGGTAAAAAGTACATATTTCTTAGTTTTTAGAAACTATGGTTGGCCGCCATTTATTTTCCATCATTTTAATCAGGTTTGTTTAGTTTTTTTCGATGACTTCAACTTGAATGTCCAAAAAAAATTTGTACTGTTAGCTGCTCTCACAGCATCAAAACAATTTCTAGTCAACCGTTTGAATCCTCCTCACACAATGGACAGAGGAACCTGGACTGTCTATTTATTGGACATCATCTCGATGGAACTCTCAACTTCTCGAATACATGGATCTAATGTGAAAACTGTAAATTCATCAGTTTTTAATGTTGTGTCATCTTTTCTAAAATATTTGTAAAAAGAATTGTATTGTTATACAATTTTATTGTTAATTATTAATATTAATTAACTTATTAGTATGATTATTATTTAGTTTTAAGTCTACCAGGGTGGGATGGGCTGGAGTGGGTTCTAAATGTGTACAGCTGCTTTTGTTTTGTACTACTGTTCCTTAGAGTGACACGTTATTATTATTATTTTTATATAAAATACTTAATGTACTTCCTTTTAGGATATGCAAAATAATTACAATAAAATGTTCAAATGTTTATGCATTTGGCGGATGCTTTATTTTTTCAAGGTGCACATTTAATCAGTTAATATCTTGGAATTTGGAATCCAACCCATGGCCTTGGTGTTCAAATAGCACACTTCAACAAAATAATGAAAAATGCTTTTTAAATATTTTTGAATATAGAATATCATAAAGGATATCACTCCTGTATGTATGCTGTATCTTTGCACACTGCAATATATGTATTTAGAAACAATTTTAATTAAACAGTATTCACACTAAAAAGTAAAAATTTTCACTATTACAAATAGCTATTTTGTATTATATTGTTGCACATCATAGTTTGGAGCCATCATATTAAAATGTTAATTACAAGTAGAAGGTACCTTTGCCTTTTCCTTATAGACCTGAACAAATATATATATTTACATTGTTTGGATCCTGATTTACATAATTCCCAGGCATCACAAATATATTCATAAAAGCATGTTATGCACCACTTTGTGAAACAATACATAGTGAGCAAATTAAATACTTTTTGCACATTTGTATTGCATTGTGCAGTTTGTGTTCATTTTCCTGAGTTCCTCTGTTTCACAGTATGACAATTTCCATGTCAAGAACCTGTGGGCAGTGCTCTCCAGCAACCACTACTTCACTCAAACTATTTATACTCTAGAACCAGTTGTACTCTCTGCTGGCTCTTCATCCCTCCTTCCCTCTGTCTTCCATCCTTACATCACGTTTCCCATTGCGTCCGGGCACTCAGCTCGTTGGCAAAGTCGTCACCCTCCGTCTGTTCATCCTGCTAACGACAACACTCTCCCCTTTGAATATTTTTTTTTCCTTTTTCTTGTCAAATTTCATCTCCTTTCTTATTGAATTTACTGTTTTTAGATTTTCTAAAATGTAATTTGTTTATTTTTAAACAATGTTTTAACTTTACCTGTATGCAATTGGCAAGTGTGCATATATTATACAATATGATAACATTGACATGTTCTTGACAATAATTGGTGAAAAACATGTACTTTCACTTAATAATACAAAGTAATATTATATTAAATAAACAATAATATAGCCAGAAGAGGCTGTTCTGGAATCAGCTGCTTCCATGACTGAAGCCTTGAGTATGAGGAAAGGCTTAAGGAAAAGCAACTTCCTAAAAAAACATCTTTATCAGGGCTCTAGACTAACTTTTTGCACTGGTTGCACTGGTGCGCCTAACTTTTTTTCTTAGGTGCACCAGCACAAAAGTTAGGTGCACCCAAATTTTCATATAGGCAATATTGACTAGTAAACGATTAACTAACAATCTGGTCAACATAACATTATTTATTTGAAGCACAATTCTACAAGAAAGGTAACTTACAGAAAAGGTGTTGGTGCTTAAAGTTAAAACATCTCAAGATAAATTAAATAAAATCTAAATTAAGTGTTTGAAGGGTGTCAAACTGAACATCTCATGGCTCAATGTCTTATGGACTATCCTCCATTGCAGTCACATGCCCCTCGGATTGCCAACTCCTGTAGTTTAGCTTTCTTGATCTTTGGCCTCGGCTAAACCTGCTGGCCACACTCTCTCTAGCATCAACATCTTCCAGACTTGACCCTTCTACACTGAGTCTTATCAGATCTTCCACTGTGTCTGAACGAAGGGATGCTCTAGTGCAGTGCTTCTCAACCCCCCCTTAAACCTATAAAACAATCCGGCGCACCCATCCCACCTCAGACTACCAAAAAAGTATTTAAAAGGAAAGAAAAACACCTGGTCTGTCTGTGCTCATACTGTATTTTAATTAGGGATGGGTATCGTTAAGGTTTTAACGGTATTACTCCTCTTATCGATCCGGTACTTTAACGGTATTCTTATCTGTACTTATTTTTTATACACACACACACACACACACACACACACACACACACACACACACACACATCTATATTTATATGATAGATTAGCAGCTTAATTAACATTGCTTTATATTCTGAAATGTTAAATAAATATTTTTTAAATATAAAACATCAATTTGTAAATGCACCAGTGTGCAGGCATTTTTAGTGTTGTACAGTGGGGCAAAAAAGTATTTAGTCAGCCACCATTTGTGCAAGTTCTCCCACTTAAAAAGATGAAAGAGACCTGTAATTTTCATCATAGGTATACCTCAACTATGAAAGACAAAATAAGAAAAAAAAATCCAGAAAATCACATTGTAGGATTTTTAAAGAATTTATTTGCAAATTATGGTGGAAAATAAGTATTTGGTCAATAACAAAATTTAATCTCAATACTTTGTTATATACCCTTTGTTGGCAATGACAGAGGTCAAACGTTTTCTGTAAGTCTTCACAAGGTTTTCACACAGTGTTGCTGGTATTTTGGCCCATTCCTCCATGCAGATCTCCTCTAGAGCAGTGATGTTTTGGGGCTGTCGCTGGGCAACACGGACTTTCAACTCCCTCCAAAGATTTTCTATGGGGTTGAGATCTGGAGACTGGCTAGGCCACTCCGGGACCTTGAAATGCTTCACGAAGCCACTCCTTGTTGCCGAGGCGGTGTGTTTGGGATCATTGTCATGCTGAAAGACCCAGCCACGTTTCATCTTCAATGCCCTTGCTGATGGAAGGAGGTTTTCACTCAAAATCTCACGATACATGGCCCCATTCATTCTTTCCTTTACACAGATCAGTCGTCCTGGTCCCTTTGCAGAAAAACAGCCCCAAAGCATGATGTTTCCACCCCCATGCTTCACAGTAGGTATGGTGTTCCTTCTCCTCCAAACACGACAAGTTGAGTTTTTACCCAAAAGTTCTATTTTGGTTTCATCTGACCATATGACATTCTCCCAATCCTCTTCTGGATCATCCAAATGCTCTCTAGCAAACTTCAGACGGGCCTGGACATGTACTGGCTTAAGCAGGGGGACACGTCTGGCACTGCAGGATTTGAGTCCCTGGCGGCGCAGTGTGTTACTGATGGTAGCCTTTGTTACTTTGGTCCCAGCTCTCTGCAGGTCATTCACTAGGTCCCCGTGTGGTTCTGGGATTTTGCTCACAGTTCTTGTGATCATTTTGATTACGGGTGAAATCGTGGAGCCCCAGATCGAGGTAGATTATCAGTGGTCTTGTATGTCTTCCATTTTCTAATAATTGCTCCCACAGTTGATTTCTTCACACCAAGCTGCTTACCTATTGCAGATTCAGTCTTCCCAGCCTGGTGCAGGTCTACAATTTTGTTTCTGGTGTCCTTTGACAGCTCTTTGGTCTTGGCCATAGTGGAGTTTGGAGTGTGACTGTTTGAGGTTGTGGACAGGTGTCTTTTATACTGATAATGAGTTCAAACAGATGCCATTAATACAGATAACGAGTGGAGGACAGAGGAGCCTCTTAAAGAAGAAGTTACAGGTCTGTGAGAGCCAGCAATCTTGCTTGTTTGTAGGTGACCAAATACTTATTTTCCACCATAATTAGCAAATAAATTCTTAAAAAATTGTACAATGTGATTTACTGGATTTTTTTTTCTTATTTTGTCTCTCATAGTTGAGGTATACCTATGATGAAAATTACAGGCCTCTCTCATCTTTTTAAGTGGGAGAACTTGCACAATTGGTGGCTGACTAAATACTTTTTTGCCCCACTGTATATACATAAGATACAGTAAGAACATGAACAAAGAAACAAAGTTAAACAAACTGAAAAATATACCATTTGTCATACCATAAAACAAATGTACAAAAAACAGTGATTTAATTTCTCCATGATTGTCTACTAACATTAATGTTCAGGTAAGTAATAGTTACAAAAGAAATCTGAAAGTGATCAAATGTACATGAACACTGCATAGTTTTCTCTATATGTATTGATAGATTAATGCTTATTAAAGCTATAACTTTATTCAGATTAAGAGCTGTGAGTGATTTTCTCTTTGCATTTTGATTAACATTGATGAAGCACCAGTCTGTCACTAAAACAAAATATTGACACACAATTTTCTCCCAACTGTTCTCGTTCACTTCAAGACATAAACTGTGTTTAAGTGAATACTCTCCAAGCCGGTCGTTTTTACATGTTTGTGTGTATTTGATCGTTTGGATGCGTCTGAAGCTCAAAGTGTACTTTGCTTGTCAGTTTTAGAGCGTGCCGCGCACGCGCGCGCGCGCACACACACACACACACACTTCAGCCTGGGGAACAGCGTCTCTCGTGCGGATTGTACTTTCAACATTTTATTATCAAACATGTCCAGCAAATTTAGTAACTGTAAAGACGGCATTTTACAACAATCGACAAACGATTGATCTGATTCTGAAGTTTTGGTCAGGGAGGAACGAATGCGCCCCGCTGTGAAGGGAAGGAAGTTGTGCTAGAAGAAACACGGCTATAATCCTTAGAAGCCAAAATAAAAACCCATTAAATAAACTTAGTTTAATATAACAGCCACAGGCCTAAAGTGTAAGCATGTTTTAATGGTTAGTTCTCTCTTCTATCATAAACAGGGATTTCATGTTGCGCGTGCTGAAACTCCTCCACGTGAGCGATCGAGCTTCTGATTTGGGAATAGCAAAAATGCATCATAGACACAAGTTTGGGGTCCGCCCTTCACTATCTCTGATTGGTTTAGACCACGATATGAGCCTAATGTGTGTCTGTTATTGAAGCACAGGGAGACTCAGAGTCGCGGATACTTTTTTGTATTTTCTCAAACGGTTGGTCGCACAGGTGCGCCCTCAGATTTTTTTTAGTCGCACCCTTGAGAAATTTGGTCGCACTCTAGAGCCCTGTTTATCTTTATTTTGGGTCTGTACAAGCTTCATTGGAAGCAGAATGAGCCAAGAAGTCTCATGCCAAACTAGCAGACAGGGATGCCTGTGCTTGTCAAGGTTTGCTTGAAGGCTAAATCCCTTCTATACTGCCGTTCCATATTTAGACTCTTTTTAGAGGCGAACGCAACCCAGGCTGAGACTCTGCCTGCAATTCTGCAAGACCATAAATATGTTTCTTCAGGTACATTTAATTGCAATTGTGATCCACAAGAGGCGCTATAATCAATGATATTTTTTAACAGTCCAGTGCAGATGAAAAAAAGCACTTTCTTTGAGCACTTTCTTTGTGCCTCATGTAAAATAGCGTGTTTGTTTCCCTCAAACAGTTAAATGTGACTGTGTCAACATTTTATTACGTTTATTAATGAATATACTACAGCAAGTCAGAAATGAAATGTCCTGTGAGTGGCAACAGAATTTATTGCTCTACGGTGAGTGACAACAACACTTAAGTTGAAGCTGTACTGAGTTTGAAAATAGCATATTCCACCCACACTACATCTAAACGATAATGTGAACAAAAACAAATGTGAGATAAAAACACACTTGCCCAAGCAACCATGCCGTTTTACCTTCTTTCTATGAGATTTTGAGCTCTTTTGTGGAGTGTTGTGACATGTTTCATGAGACTCGTACTTGAGTCCTGTGCATCATAAGTTTAATGTTGTACCAGGTGGACTACCAAGCGAGTTTACTATGTCAGAAAAGCCATAAATGTGGGGCTGATTATGTGATGCAAACATCAGAAAGTATCCATTTACAAATCATGCACAATGGTAAAGGTGCTTATCGGTCATAAAATTGTGCTCCCTTATATTCTTATTGATCTTATATTCTTCCCCAGTCTTTTTTTAACCCTTTACGATTCCTGTAAAATTGGCCTAAAACGCCTAAAAAAGGCATACCCAAAGTAAATTGCATGCTGTTCTTGGACCATTTGGATGATATGCATGGTGTTGATCTCCTTTGAAAGGTGACACTCTGAGGTTGGTATCTCAACTGTCAGAATCACTGTAAGTCTTACTGGTATTGAGTTATAGCACTTTGAACACACTGGAAATCTGCCTACATTTTTTTGTAAATAGAAGCCTGCAGATGACTATAGCTGGGAGGTATGAGCTGGAAAATACATTGGGATCACAGAATGAAGCCTTACCAAGTCAAATGTACCATTTGATAAACAATATATTAGAAAATGTGTGTTTTACACAAGTTTATCTAAGTTTATGTCTAGGCGCTTCCCAAAAAAAGACACTTGGAGACTCCAAGTGACCCTTTGTAACCAACGACACATACAATGCTGTAATTCTTGAATGCTTTAACGTACAGTCATAATTTTGGGCTCTAATGAAAGGTTACACTTAGAGCTATTCAATTGCTCATCCAGATTCACTGTCAATAATTGCTGACACATGGTAACTGAAGCATAAACACATTATAGTGACATTTATACATGGAATCCAAAATGTGTACACTTTTAAAATTACATATCTATTTATGATTTATAATCTAATTAAATTTCGATTTAATTTCGACATTCGATTCAATGTCAGATGGTTGTCTGTGATATAAAAAAGTTAGAATTTAGCAGGAATACACCAAAACACAAACATGTATAAAACACAAACATACACATGTTTTTTATGGTTTACAGGAACTCTCCATAAGCGTAATGGTTTTTATACTGTACAAACTGTATGTGTTATTTCTACTTTCCCCACAGAAAACACACTCTGTATGATTTATAAGCATTTTGATTTATGGGGACACTGAAAATGTCCTCATAAATCACCTTCTCCTCGTAATAACTTTCATACCCATGTCATTATACATATTTGTTGCCTCATAAACACACACAGAGAGAGACAGACACTCACACAAGCACACAAACAAGCACACACAAATACTCTCTCTCTCACAAACACGTTGTTTTTTATGGTTTACAGGGACTCTCCGTATGTGAAATGTTTTTATACTGTACAAACTATGTGTTATTGTCCCACACCTAAAGCTAGCCCTCGCAGGAGACGGTGCATTTCTACTTCCCCCACAGAAAACTGACTCTGTATGATTTATAAACGTTTTGAATTGTGGTGACACTGAAAATCCATGTCATTACACTAATTTGTTACCTCATAAACAACAAAATAGGCGATTTCGTGATAAAGAAAATTTTGTGATATATAAAGAAACTCACACCGGAAGTAAGCAGAGCGATCGCAAATCAAACAAATACCTCAACATATACCGTAAAATATGTATAAGATACATAAATATAAGTATAATATATATAAATATAATTATATAATGTAATAAATCACTTACTTTTTGATAGTAAATTCGCATGGATCCTCCTTCCAAACACATCCACCTCTGCTCCAATGGAGCGCATTTTACGCACGCACCCGGGACTAGTGTTGCCAACTATTTTCAATGGAAAGTAGCTAAAGTCTGCTCGAAAAGTCACTAAATGTCGCTAGAAGATGTCATGCGTACATTTGCATATTAATGACGTAATCACGTCCTATTATATATTTTAGAGTGTGACATTTTAGCTATTTTAAACGTGTGTAATATTCTAGCTTTGTGTATTTGTATTTATATTTGTATTATGTATTTATATTTTATTATTTGTATTATATATTTGTGTATATCTTTAATAAAGTGGAATTTAAAGTTATATGTATATATGCTTTTATATGTGTATATGAGTTTAATAAGTTTAATTAAGTTTATTGTTGTGTATGAGTAAGTACAATCACGTACAGTCTCTCAGACGTAGCCCAGTAAGCGATCTTAGAAGTTCAGAAACTGGAATGAACTAAATCTCTGTGACAGTGAGTAATATAAGTGCATGAGAAGAATTAACAACAACAAAAGAAAGAAGAAAAAAACGGTCAAATTAAATAGTTTTATTTCAAACAAAGGAGAAGCAGGCAAGTGATTGGTCTGTGGCAACACCGTGTGCACATGCGCAGCTCATTGACATCTATGTCAGCTGCCGTGCGGTCACTGGAATGTGCTGCTCCTCTCAGCCGGAGCTAGCGCTGACAGACACAGGGAGAGGTGTAACTCAAGATCTCGCGCTCGCAGGACAGTACTGGCGACATTTGGAAAGTTGCTAAGGTTTTTCCAAAAGTCGCTAGATTTGTCGCTAGGCGCTTTTTAAAAAAAAAGTCGCTAAAGGGGTCTGAAAAGTCGCTAAATCTAGCGACAAAGTCGCTAATTTGGCAACACTAACTGGGACGCATGGGTGAATCTGATCTGTGCGCACACACATTAGAGCACGCTAGCTCGAAACGACCCCCTAATGTGTCATACCCCTCTGTTCAGAAGCTCATTGGCTATCAGAAACAACAGTCATTTGCAGACTCTAATGCAATTGGTTCGATATACTGTCATTCAAAGTGAGGTGGTCCCATCTCCAATGCAGGATGCTCGTTGGCTGTCAATCTCTGTAGACCCCTCTAAGATGCACTTATTGGCTCAAATAATGTGTCAATCAAAAGGCCAGAGTTCAGCGGCCATTTTAAGATCAGAAACGCTCCGGTTACTATCGTAACCTCGGTTCCCTGAGGCGGGAGCGAGACATCACGGAGAATTCTCCGTTATGGGAACTCCTTCCTCCAACCTTTCCTGAAGACCTATTGGCTCACGCCAGTCAAATGACTGGCCAATTGTCGCAAGCATGCAAATACTGAGCTCGAGAGGCAGTATAAATGCGGCGCCGCGACAATTACGTCCAGAATCTGATACTGAACGCCGCTTGGCTGAGCGAGCAGCGATCACGGCGATCACCGTGATGTCTCGTTCCCGCTCTCAGGGAACCGAGGTTACGATAGTAACCGGGCGTTCCCTCGAGCTTTCACGAGACATCACGGAGAATTCTCCGTTATGGGAACGTTATTCAACCCCGCCGTGAAAGAGGCTACGGACAGCCTGTACCAGTTACACAGCGCGGTAGCATTCCCACCAATAACGGCGCTCGTAGGGTGGGCTCACAGCTGATAGATGGAGATAAGCCAATGAGCGCCTACATACTAAATTTGCATATCTGGCAAGTGACTACATGGGCTGCGCTGAGAGCAGGGCAGAACACATCCAGCCATAGCAGTATTATAGGAGCTATACAGAGTTAACTGTGTTTGAGCAGAATACCATAACATGACCATGTACGCGGCACTGAACTCAGGGCCGACAATAACAACACCTCATAGAGGGCTGCGTAATGTACTGTACAAACACCTCATAGAGGGCTGCGTAATGTACTGTACAAACAGCACCTCCCACAAAAAGGTAACGTTAGCAACATGAATTAGTTACTCACCGACCGCTCTTGGGAGGCTAAGGACTGAACGTCCAGCTTGTAAAACCTGGCGAAGGTATTCTGCGAAGACCACCGGCTGCCAAGCAATATCTTGAATACACATACATCTTGACCACGCTAGGTGGAATGATAGCCCTCGTTGAACGGCCCCTAATGTGCAGAGGGGATTTTCCAAACCTTGGGTTGTATATGCCTCCGTGATAGCGTCCACAATCCAGTGTGACAGACTTTGTTTCGATACGGCTCGGCCCTTCGTACACCCACCGAAGCACCCAAAAGCTGGATCGATTGCCGAAAACTGCTTGAACGGTCAATGTAAAATCTCAAAACACTGACGGGGCAAACTGCAGTCTGGGCGTCCGCACTCTGTGAGGGCGATGATTTAGTAGCAAGGGCTGACGGCGAACTGTCTCTGTCCTTTCGAAGGGGGTAGACAGTGATTTAGGCACGTATTCCAATCTCGGCCGGAGAGTGACACTGCAGTCCCCGGGACCGAATCGAATGCAGTCGCTGTCCACAGAAAAGCGTGTAAATGCTCTATGTGCTTAGCCGAAGCGAAGGCCAGAAGGACTGTAGTTTTAAGGAATAGCCCCTTCAAACCTACGGATGTTAAAGGCCCAAATGGTTGCAATGAGAGAGCTCTTAACCCACTTCCTGGTCCCAGGGCGGAAACGAAAGTGGACATGGGGATGTAGTCTTTTTACCAAATGATTGCCCGCTCTGCATGGGAACGACAATGCGCGCGACATAGACTTCAGTGTCGATGGTAACGATCCACTATCCAGTCTCTGCAGCGGGAAACTCAGAACATACGGTGCAAGTAGTCGGGTCGATATGAGCCTGACTCTTTCACAAACACTCCCATTTGAAGCATACAAACGTCTTGTAGAGGGTTTTCGCGCTCCCATGAGCGTGCGAGACTGTAAGGCTCGGGATTCGGGGTGATGAGTATCACTGATGCTCGCTCCACCCTGATCTCTCATAACACCAGCGGCAACATTTGTTGATCGGAGGAAATGCATACGGCCTAGCTGCTGGTCAGCGTGATGTCAGCGGGGAGTGAAGAACAACAGGCAGTGCGTGTTCTCGCTCTTGGCGAACAGATCCACCTCCGCTCTCCCTTAACGCTAGCGGTTCCAGATCATCCGAACCGACTCGGGGTGCAATCTCCACTCTCCTTGAGGATTTATGTATGAAAACACAGACGTGTTGTCGGTGCAAATCAGTACATGCTGCTCTTTCAGCTGAGGCTGAAAATCCTTTAGAGCTATGAAGACTGCTTCTGTCGTGGCCCAAAGAACGAGAGATGGATTCCTTCATTTTAGTCAATGAGGCTCGAGAAGCAGAGTTCCAGATGTCAAAATTAGACTTTATTAACCAGTAACAAAGCCGAGATACGGTCGCTGCAGCCACCGCATCTGAATCTCTGTCTGTCCGCTCATCCATTTTATACCACCGACTCGGGGTGCAATCTCCACTCTCCTTGAGGATTTATATACGAAACCACAGACGTGTTGTCGGTGCGAATCAGTACATTTTGCTGTTCCAGCTGTGGCTGAAAATCCTTTAGAGCTAAGAAGACTGCTTCCAGCTCCAGGCGGTTTATGTGCCACCGGCTCTGAGATTCCAGCTACAGTCCCGAAGCTGGCATTCCCTCGCACACTACTCCCCAGCCGTGAGTCGATGCATCCGTCGTGATCATCTGGGATCATCTGGCGCATCTGGTTTGCGTCAGAGCTTCGATGTGGCCGCGATGCGCAACATCCCGAAGTCCACGCCGTTCACGGTACTCGAGATTCCAGCCATAGCTGCAGCGGGCGCATGTGTAATAATCCCGGATGTAATACCGCTGAATCTGCCACCTTGAGTCCGAGCAGTCTCTGAAATACCCTCAACTGAACAGAGCTGCCCTCCCTGAAAAAGGCGCAGGGAAGACAATTGGCCGTGGCTTGATCTCGCGAGAGGCGGGATTCATCTCCACGCGATCTCACGAGAGGCAGGCTCTCATCCCAACGCGATCTCACGAGAGGCAGGGTCTCATCCCCCACGCGATCTCGCGAGAGGTGGGCTCTCATAGCCGTAGGGACTCCAAGTGAATAAACAGCGAGTCTATGTGGCTGATAAGCGTATCCAGGGACCGAGCTAAAATCAGCCAATCATCCAGATAGTTGAGGATGCGCCTTCCGCTCGATCTGAGGGGGAAGTGCTGCATTGATGCACTTTGAAAGTGCGTGGGGCCAGAGCAGACCCGGACGGGAGAACAATGTATTGGAACGCTGTGCTTCTCCCTGACAGTTGACAGCTATTCAGAAAAACCGTCTGTGTATGCGGTGCTATCCGAATGTGAAAGTAAATCCAATCCTTTAAATCCACGGACGCAAACCAGTCCCCGGAGCGAATTTGTGCCAGGATCTGCTTAGCGTTAACATCCTGAACAGACGATTGCCAAGCGCTCTGTTGATGGGTCCGAGATCTAGAATCGGGCAGAGTCCACCCTCTCTCTTAGGTTTTTACATGTTTACATGTTTTTCCAAGTTACATTATAGAAAATTCAGAAGAATTGATAGCTCCGTCGGCTAATTTGAAATGATACAACTACACTCCGTGGATGATTATCAACAAATGCATGTGTTATGGACTAAATATTGCACGGAATTGGATAGCTTGGACCCTTTACAGTGAAACAACACCATGTTTGTCAAACTTTTATGGATCAGTGGACTAAAAGGACGCTTTATAGGTGAGCTCCTTCAGTTCTGTTGTTGTTATTTAATTGTTGGTGGTCTGACAAAGACACTGATTGTACCTGCTGTGTTTATTGTATCTTAAAATGGTTTACAACGTTCGAATCACAAGAATCTCGGCTTTCTACGTATATATGACATGTTCAGTTTTTAGTTTTTTTGAGTTTTTGTGTCTGACGACTTTACTCCGACACCACTAGGTGTCCCGCCAGGTACGCTGGCTTCTTAAAGGGTGTTAAGCAATGATCAACCAAAAGTTCTTTTTTTTCTGATGTTTTCATGGTTTTCCCCTGACTGTGCCTTCTTATGAATCAGCATGCATGAAACGGTTCCAGAACAACTGCATTTTAATCATAATCCAAACAAAAATGCTGCATGAAGAATTAGCTGTTTTTGATGTAAATTCGATTAATTACAGATTATTATAATTTCAAAGTCTGAAGCAAAAACAGAGTGGTTTAACCATAGCTTTGTAAAATGATGCTATATAAAACATATCTGCACCAAACAAAAACTTCAAATGGAAGTTCCACTATTTCCCGCATGACGAAGCAAGTTTGCTCTGCCTGCTACAGTACTTTCTTCGCTTTGAGTCTCTGGCTTCTGTTAATGGCCGTTTACAGTTGGTTTATTTGCCCACTTAAAGAATTGTATTATTAATAGTTCTAAAAGTTCTCCAACCATTAGTCAGAAGTGCATGCAGTGATCCCCTCTCAACTCACAATGCGGTCTAGATTGCTTAAGCACGGTTAAAAAAAAGCAAAATGCATAACATGCTGAGAAGTGTGTAAAATGTAAAGCTATGCATTTTAAAAAGAAAATGCAATGTGGAATTACTATACCCTGAAAGCGATTTATTATAATCTAGTGGGTGTGTACAAAAGCATGGGCTGAAAATGGATTTAAGAAAATGTGTGTAATATCTGACGTAAGACCAAGTTCCACATTGTTTCTATTATGCAGTAAGCTCACAGCTAATTTGCCACAAATTAGTTTAATTCCATGGCAGTACAAACATGTTTAAATCTATTCATAGTTCATTATGATACATTAGTGCATTAGCATTCAAGGTGCAGCAGCACAATTTAACAGATTAAAAAAAATAAACATATCATGTGAAGAGCATTTCAGGTGGTGGATATTCACTGTGGTGTCTTACACAAAGTCACCCACTGTCTCTCTCTATTTCTTTCAGTTGGCTGAAATCTACATGAGGGGATTTTTAAGAGATAACAGTTACTATGACAACCCAACTGCATCACGTCACACCTCTTTATTCTCTCAGTAACTGATGTAGTCTGTGTTTGCTTTGTGAGCCGCACTTTTCAAATCCCTTTGCTTTGGTTCACACAGGAATTGAAGGCATAGTTCACACAGAAATTAATATTTGTAATCTTGTGTTTGATTTTTAATACATAGTGACTTAAATATCATTAGTGTTCTTCTCATAAAGCCACTTTATAGCTTAAGAACCCTTGTGAAAAAAGTGTGCTACTTGTATTGAATGTGCAGTTGTGGTGTAATGTATGTAAAATATGATGAAATAAAAGGCCACTAAAGTAGTGCATTGTTTAACACATTTAAGTACACTTTTAAAATGTGCAATTTATAGTAATGTCAAATAAAAGTTTTAAATAATTGTAATATATTGTTTGATGTACACTTGTGTTGACTAGCATATAACACAAGTAAAGTACTTGATTATCTGTAGAATACATTTGATATTACAGTTACCATGTTTAAGCTAATATATTTTAATTTACTATATTTTAACTTCATAATTAAAAATGATGCTACTATGTTATTAATGCATACGTTTTTTAAGGTAAGACTTTAAATATATTTACAAGTTAATGGGCAATTGTGTTCCTCTTTTGATGCATGAAAAAAAAATTATGTTCCACTAAGAAAGAATATCCTGAACAAAAGTTTTGGAAAATTAGAGTAAATGATGACTCTGGGCGAAGCCTTCACACATTTGATTATTTAGAAATAATTAATAACCATACACATTTATTTTTTATTTTACATCATAACCCCTGATCTATAATAGAGATAGAGATCAGTGTTCATAACATTCTTAACTATATATAACAAATAAATTAATAAATGTATTTTAAAAAATGGGGAAACCCGTTTGCTTTAAGTTTGAATTAGGATTTTGAATCACATATTTTCAATGTGATCTTAAACCTTTGTTCTCCAACTGTATATTACAGTGCAATACATTTTTAATGTGATAGTGTGGTATAGGCTGGAGATTCCTAGTGCTGTCCAGATGGGCTTGTTGTGTTTGTTTTCAGATCTGTGAATCTGAACAACATCCCCCAAGACTCATACAAAAGATGAAAGAAAATCAGAACAGTGCATTCAGTGCATAAAGCAGCAAGAACATCCAAACCGACATGAACTGACCATCAGTCTCGTTCAAGAACTTCTCTTCCCTGCCTCTCTGCCTCTTCCCTACCTCAAATTTGTGATTTGAGCCCTATTCTCAGTTCATCGTCAGTTCAATAACTAATTTGTTGAAAATGAAGGTGAGAATTTAGACTATTTAATTTAGACCTAAAAAAAGGTTATAGTCTAAGGCAAGTGTAAAATATTAAGTTGCCGTAAGTTAAAGCATTGTTTTTGTTTTGTTTTGTTTTGTTTACCATTAAATAACAGAAACCATCATGACACTGACTTTTAATAAATCACTTTTGTATTTTAGTTTTTTTCCACGTTTGGATAGCGGGTATGAAATTATGTGAAAAGGTTGGATAGTTTTATGGCAGCAAAAAAAAAAAAAAACACAATTACATACAGTTGCTTTAATATTTGCCATCATTGTAACAATGATCTAAAGTTTTTTTTTTATTATTGTTATCTATTTTAATTGAACAGCAGAAAATTGTCTGCTTCATTGCTTGTTTTTTTTCAGGTTATACATTGTCATAATAACCTCACCAAAAGAATTAACTAATGTTTAATTTAAATAAAAGGAACAAGTGCATCCTGGCATCACAATGAGTTAATAGATATGAAATATTAAACATTTAACAGTAAGTTATTAAAGTACATATTTATTTTTTGCTGTGCAGTTGGCTTACAGGCTTCAGATTCATCAATATTTCGACTTCTAACAGTCTGCAGAGGAAATATCCTGCTGTGACCCAGTAGATTCAAGCCAGATTCAGAGTGTGACACCAGCGCTGTTGCCCTTGCCAAGAGCTCATCTGTTCTTCAGGCCACATCCGTTCTGTACTGTGACAGGTGTGATTCCAGCACTAATGTGAGAGCTCAACCTTTACGTGCCACTGAGACAAGTGTCTTATATGCACCTGTATGTGAGAACAGCTTTTATATAATGCTAGACAAAAAAAATGTTTGCAAACTTTCAAATATAACATATATATATATATATATATATATATATATATATATATATATATATAATAACCAGGACATGTAAATATAATGCAGGCATGCATATGGCATTTAACAGTTCATTAATGTCACACAGTATAAACCCGTACATGGCATTGGACACTGGGTGGAACTCCAAAATTCTGCGTTATGATTGGCCATCTCACAAGTCAGAGGCGGGACTTTATGTGTGGAATTCATGGACGCGGCGATAACTGATAATTACAGTTGGAGAAATATAAGTTTAGCTACTAATATTATAACAAATATATATGGATGTGACTTCAAACTTCAACATAAATGTAAAATTTATTGAACTCTTTATTTGATAGAGCTGGATTATGGAAGTTCAACAATTACAGATCACCAACCAGCGAAATGTTCAAATGTTAGTGAGAAGACCATCCGAGGACACGACGAACACATCACTGTTACACATGTAAGATGTGTATAATTCATAAAGAGTGGGGCAGGTTGTTGTATTCTTGTGTACTGTGAAGGATGTTATGGTAACAGTGTATAATACAACAAAAGAAGTAGGAATTGTGAACGTTAGCGTTTTAGACAACTTTATAGCGGATAAATGAATCCGCGTACTTCAAATTCCGCATAATAATATGAAATAATCCACATGCATTTATTAAGAATTTCAAATTAACGTTAATTAAAGATGTGCGCCAGTTAACTTATTCAACTATTATTTCACACAGCTCTGCTATCATTATTTGGACGCAGCAACAGCTCTTCAAGCACATTCCACTTAGGTAATGCTCTTAAAGGGGTCATCTTTTTTAAATAGATTTTTCACACTTCCTCACCCACATCTGCTTATCTCTCAATCAATGAATGGGCCTACTCACAAAATATTCACCTACATGTATACCAACAGGGAGTTGATATTAGATAGAAGTTGGATAACTTAAATTATTGTTTCATGTCACCTTTGAATGACCCTGTGTCCTACATTGGACCAAACCATTCAACAAATGTAGACATGCCACAAGTCCTGAACTACTTGCACCGTATTTAAACGTGCTGCTATCGTGTTTGGATTGCCTGTGCTACAGAATACATTAAGGTAACTTTTAGTACACTTTTTAATTACGTGCTGGTGTAGAGATGTTCTTCACACAGTGTGTGAAACTGTTGCTTGTGAGAAAATAGAAAGGATGCTGAGAGGTGTGATGCTGTAGAAATCTGTGCCGTACAAAAGGCAATATTCACAGGAATATCCCAGATTAATAAAATGGGTTTAATGCACCTACAATAAACGGGGTAATATTGTGAACCACAATACCATACCATAATGTAGTTTTGCCCAAAAATCATGCTAGGTTTACATTGTCCTGATATAAATTGAGAAACTAGACATAATTTTATACAAACTTGGAATATCCTGGTGCTTTTGCTCTCATTGCAGGTGTCCTTCTGTAACCAAATAGTGTACTTATTTATTCATTCAAACTGATGGATGTCAATAACAGTTTATATCATTACCCTTTTTAAAACATAACAAGGAAAACAAATTCTCAAAATTGTATGCAATTTATAATGTAAGTTTTAATTTTTTACTTTCTATTAACTGTGAACAAATTAAATAAATAAATTAAATAAACATAACGTTTTAACCATAGTCCTGTTGGCTAGATTTAAGTATGTAAGATGCACATTAATGGAGCCAAACACATTCATGCACACACACAAAACATGCAAGATGTTCCCAAAGGAAATTGCTTCTACATTTACATCCGATTACAGCTTCTTCATTATTGTTGACTCCGATGATAAGGTCGGTAATGCTTAGAAGAGTTGCTTCGCATAGCTCACTCGGCCTTGCAATTTAATTTAAATGTATCTTGCAGTGACGACACTAAAGGGCCTTTTGAACAATTTAGCCTATCAGATATTCACATATATCCATTTTTCATTAACCTGTTATTGAATGTTTAGATAAATGCGGTTTGGCTAATTTTCATTCCAGGCCTATTTTAAGAGGCATTTATTCCCCATTAAAGTTGCATAAGATTTGCAATTGTAGTTCAGGATGATCTTACACCTGGACACACATTTGAAGGTGAACGTTACTTCAAGATTTTTAAATAGCACGTTGAGTGTTCTTTCAGTTGTTGATGATTTTGTGGATTCTTACATTTCAAGTTGACCTTTGAGCGAGGAATCTGTATAATTGATAAGGCTCTGCAGGTAATTTCTGAAAATGGTTTAAACTAAGTGGAGTTTAAATTAATTATTCAAGAGAAAACGGCAAATGAAGCATTTTTGTGTTTTGTTCAACTGTTTATTTCCAAAAGGCACTCATTACATTGAATGTAATGGTTGCAGATGGTACTGCAGATACTGCGAACAGCAATTTACTAGCATGTGCAGCCCGAAGTAGAGCTCAAACATGGACATTTCAAAGTCTCAAGAAGCATGTTTGTGGTACAATCAATACCATAGCATGATAACATATCAGTACAGCAGCATGCTTTTAGGGATCCGTGTCTTTAAATAGTTTTGAATGCTTTAAAATATTTTACATTTTCATAGCTTTTTTCTTATCACAAATATTCAGTCGGTTGCTGCATTCGCTATTGCAAACATGAAAAGAGTAATTAACATTAGCTCAACAACAAGCATTTTGCTGCAGCTGTAAATATGTATGTGTGCGTTTACGAGTTGGTGGGAATGAGGTACCGATACGCGTGTCTGCCTTGGGGAGATTTCATTAATACAGTCAGCAAGACAACAATTACATCAGACAAAGCAGTATTTGGTTTCAATACAAACACACACACAAATATGTCAGACGCTCCCAGGCAATTAGCACATTATTTAGTGGTGTGTCAAGGGTCTAGTCCAGAAACATTCTGGAAAAGAGACAACAATCATAAAATAAAGACAGAAACTTGTAAAAAGTGCAAAATGGTATTTTCAAAGAAAGGTTTTCTGGCAAAAAAAGATAATATTTCTCTGTCAACCCTAATTGAAACTGTATCCTATACTTTCAAAAAAGCTAAAACATAAGTAGCCTATATGTCTTTCATTCACATACAGAATGTCTAGTAGACTTCAATCAAGTCAAGATTGTACCCTGATCTTTCACAAGTCAATATAACATTGTGAATATGTTATAATGTTGTAATCAGCGCCACCATCAGTCAACTAAATAAAGGTACAGTAAGCGGTTTCTGCAAAACTCTTGATATTTGAAATGACCAAAACAAACAGGCCCCTACCCAACACGATCGCGTCTTGTTAGCTTAGTCCCAGATTCACTAGCATGCTATGCTACAGAAATCTCCCCAAACATGAGTGGACACGCCCCTTACTGCTGATTGGCTACAAGATTCAATCCACTTTCAACTGTGTTTCTCAGAACTCACTCACTTTACATTGGCTTAAAGGGACAGTACACCCAAAAATGGAAAATGCCTTCAACATGTGTTGTTTTAGATCTTACTGACTTCAATTGGATAGACAAAATACATTTTAAACATTTGTGTTCTGCAGACAAAAGTAAGATATACAGATTTGGATCTATTTTGGGGGGTAAACTATCCCTTTAATGGAAATAAACAGATATGTTTAGTCATTTGTAATTAAACTCTACTAGATATCTACCTTACATGATGACCACCATGACTTTCGATCTTATGGCTTCTCTTTTGTACCATTGTCCTAAAATTTCAAACTATGAAAACAGTACCGTGTAGCAACAGATTTAGACATTTCACGAGAGCACAGAGAATCGTATGTCAGACATACCGTACAATTGAAAAATTACAGGAGGACTACAAGCCCTGAGATTTCATATATTAACTTCATAAATCTGGATCACATATTGATGCACTCAACTTGTTTTACAGGACAGTTGAGATCCGTGCATATACAACATGTCACCAATTTAACATGGTTTCTTCATATTCAAAAAGTTTCATCAACTTTGATCATGGGGGATTCAAGTCTCAATGTAGGTTTCTTCATTTAAAATGGGTGGGGGATCTTGACAGATATTGTTTCTAAGCACTTATGCTTCTTGACAAATTACCTTGAAGTACAGTCTGGCAGAGAGAACATTGAAAGTGAAGCACTTTCAGTCACGCTTCAAAAAACTGCCAATGTAGCTTGTTACGGATTTTGTCCTGGACTTTTGGAGAGATTCTTTCCAACTTATACAAGCATTTTTCAGTTGTCTGAAGAAGAGAAACAGCTGTCTTCCAGTGCTACTGTTGCCATATTTCCATTATCAAGTTATCAGGATACAATGAACAGTTAAAGGAACAGAATAAATTTAGATTCTTAAATCTCAGCTCAGGGTATAAGGGCTAAACAAGGCACTTTAGGCATATGTTATTTTCCTACATGGTTCCCTCTAGGGCTCCATCTGCAAATGGAACTCTTTGTCTTCAAGTTTTGTCTCGGTTTCTTCCTCTTTGGACTGTGGCGGTAGAGGAATGAATCCGTTTTGTTTATTGGGGCTCTCCACAAAAAGAGGTAAGTTGGTCAGACTGGTGTTGACCTCTTTCTCAAGCTCCTCGTCCTCGTCCTCTTTCTTCTCCTCATCCATTGTGGGAGTATTACAGGTGAAGGGATCTAAGGCTTTCCGACCGTCGTCTGGGATGTTTTTCCTCAACTCTTTGTTCTTGTTCCGTTTGGCCAGTTTTGTGACAGAACCAAGGCGGTTGAACATGTTATCTTCAGAGTACGCCTGACTTGGGTCGCTCCGCCGATGCTCATTCTGCTCAACTCGTAGACGCAGGTTGTTGAGCTTTGTGTCGATGCTCTCCTGGGAGGATGTTTTGTAATTGGTGGTGTCCAGGCTGTTGAAGGCAGCTCGACGTTCAGGGGAGAGCATGTCCAAAGAATGGGCCCGCTGGTCGAAACCTAGCTGCCTGCGCTCCATGCTGCGAATGGTGGCGGCCCTTTGCAGTTTGTCGTGGACTTCCACACTGAGTCGGCGCCTGGTCTCACGGAGCTCTGCGCGGACGTTGGCCTTCCATTCAGCAGCATGAGCCTTAATTTCACCCACCTTCAACAAGATGACAATGGTAAATAAACCTGTAAGCTTTAAATTGTCCTTCCAATTAACAGTTTAAACTTTGTACGTGTCAATGGCATTTACTGAGTCTCTGATAAAGAAAATGAAAAACATGTGCCAAATTCTTAAAATGTGTTATTTGTGTTGATGTTGGTTTCATATGTTTTTGAAAAACTGCTGCGTAACCATTAAGTAAAACTAATATTTTCTTTAACACGTGTGAATGTACACATCTTAATGATTATTTTCAGAAACTATTTAAAAATAATATTTATTATAAATATAGGTAAAAGTATGTTTTACAATATTTTGATTAGATGAACCACACAACATTTTACAATGCTGCCTTGTGATTAAAAAAAGCTCAGACACTAATTTTTAAATATGTTCCCTTTCAAGGGAACTCCGTTGCATCACAGTTTTAAGACGCTTGGGGAATGCTTTGCGTGATAAGTCTTGAAGCACATGTGAAATCAATCCAAGGTGTAATTGGGACGTCAGAGTGGGTGATGTCACAAACCAGGAAGCTATAAAGCCTGCCCAAACGAAGCTGTCTCTAGCTTTTTGTCTTTTCACAAGCGCTCTGTGTGAAACTGTCCTTGTCTTATTTGGAGTTCCTTGTCTGTCAGTATTCATTACTAGTTATGGCGAGCAAGCAACAACAAGCTTTTAGGATGTGCGTTCATCCCTGCCCGCGTTATTTAACGGTGGGGATACACACATTCTTTGTGTTGCCTGTTTGGGAGAGGAGCTATCTCTCCCCTGAATTATCTTCATTCGTTATTACCCACTAAGCCAGTGAGAACTACATCAACACTGGTGGGAAAGGCTTATTCAGTGGCTAGTCAGGCTGCAGCATGTTTACACGCTATGTCGCTGTTGCAAGCCTACCAGGCTAAATTATTAGCAGATCTCGATGAGGGCGAGGGTGTTGGTCCGAACGCAGTTTGCGAACTGCATCGGGCCACAGATTTGTCTCTCAGGGCCGCCAAGGAAATGGCTAAATCAATCGGTGGGTCTATGGCAGCCCTGGTGGCCACTGAGAGACATTTATGGTTAAATTTGAGAAATATTAAGGGAAAAGATAAAAACTTCCTTATGGATGCTCCCCTTTCTTCCTCTGGCCTCTTCGGCGATGCAGTGAATTCGGTTGTCGAGAGATTTCAGGAATCAGCGGCGAGTGCATATCTCAAGGTCCACCCGGAAACGTAGTGGCCTTGGGATGCCCGCCCCCTCTGAGGAGGGTTTCAGAGCGGTCAGTTCAGATGCATCCTGCCGGTTCACTGTTTCAGGACGTTGTTCTGACTGCACAAATACATATAAATCCAGAAACCAGTCTCGAGAGGCTGGTACCTCTAGTAGAATTGTTGGCAGCGTGGAAACCTCTGCCAAATATATCTTGTTGGGTCCTGCACACTATGGAAAAAGGGTATCAAATACAGTTCGGGTCTCGCCTTCCCAGGCTCATGGGGGTGATGTTTACCGAGGTGGCCCCACAGCAGGTTCTGGTAATGGAACAAGAAGTGAAAGCTCTGTTAGAGAAAGGGGCCATATAATATGTACCTCACTCCTACAGGGAAACCAGATTTTACAGCCAGTATTTCATAGTTCCAAAGAAGGATGGGGGGTGGGTTGCGTCCCATTTTAGATCTTCGAGTTCTGAACGACTCTGTCATGCAGGAGTTCAAAATGTTAACTTTGAGACAAATCGTGCCACAGATAAGATCCGAGGACTAGTTTGTAACGATAGATCTCAAGGACGCATACTTCCACATATCCATCATTCTGTGTCACAGGAGGTTCCTGAGGTTCGCTTTTGGGGGCAAAGCATACCATTATCGGGTTCTTCTGTTCGGCCTAGCATTATCACCCCGCACTTTCACGAAATGCGTAGATGCAGCCCCGTTGCCTCTTCGGCTTCAGGGTATTTGCATTATGAACTAAATTGACGATTGGGCGATTCTAGCTCAGTCGCATCAGTTGGCAGTGCGGAATTCAGATGTCGTGCTGGCCCACATGAAAGAGTTGGGGTTACTGTTAAACGCCAAAAAGAGTGTGCTTTTTCCACCTCAGAGGACCACTTTCCTTGGCGTGGTATGGGACTCAACGTTGATGCAGACGCGCCTGTAACCGGCACGTATAGAGTCCATCCTGTCATCTGTGAAGAGAAATAAGGCTAGGCCAGTCATGCACTGTCAAACAGTTTTAGAGACTGTTAGATCTTATGGCAGCTGCATCCAATGTTATACCTTTTGGATTGCTGTACATGAGACATCTGCAGTGGTGGCTCAGGACCAAAGGGTTTTCCCAGAGGGGCAACCCCTTTCGCATGATCAAGGTCACGCGGCGATGCTTTCATGCCTTGGTAATGTTGAAGAAACCTTGGTTCCTGTCCCAGGGTCCCGTGTTGGGATCTTCATGTCGTCGCAAGATGCTAACGACAGATGACTCTCTCACGGGCTGGGGAGCGATCTTAGAGGAACACTCGAGTCAGGGTCTGTGGAATGGCCAGCATCTCTAATGGCACAAAAACCGTCTGTAGATGTTGCCTTTATTTTTGCTCTCAAGAATTTCCAGGCAGACCTCAGGGGCCACCATGTGCTTTTCCACTCAGACAACACATCGGTGGTCTCCTGCATAAATCACCAGGGGGGTTTGTGTTCATGTCCACTTTGCAAACTGGCATGCCAAATCCGCCTGTGCTCCCAAGGGAAGTTGTTGTCTCTTCGAGCAGCTTACATCCCGGTGGCCCACAGTATAGGAGCAGACATCCTGTCAAGACAGGGACTGAGACCCAGGGAATGGAGGCTCCACCCGGAGGTGGTGGAGCTGATATGGAAGGAGTTCGGCCAGGCACAAGTGGATCTGTTTGCGTCTCAAGAGACGTCTCACTGTCCACTCTGGTTCTCCCTCACGCATCCAGCTGCTCTCGGACTGGACGCGATGGTATAGACATGGCAGAGGCTTTGTCTATATGCATTTCCCCCATTTGCTCTGCTCAAGGGAGTCCTGTAGAGAGTTCGCCGGGAGCGGGTTCTACTACTTCTCATTGCCCCGCGGTGGCCGGGCAGAGTATGGTTCCCAGATTTAATATCCCTTCTCGAAGGGCCTCTTCTGGAGCTCCCCGTCAGGAGGGATCTTCTGTCGCAAGCAGCGGGCTCGATATTTCACCCCAACCGAAACTGTGGGCTTGGCCTCTGAGGAGGCCCAGCTCATAGACTCGGGTCTCTCAACAGAGGTTGTTGAGACCATTTTCCACTCCAGAGCTCCCTTCACAAGGAAACGTTATGCCTTGAAGTGGAAAGTTTTCACTTCATGGTGTAGTGACCGTCAGTTGGACCCAGTTAACTGCCCAGTCGGTATAGTGCTGGAGTTCCTGCAAGATCGGTTCACTGCAGGGCTAACCCGTCCACTTTAAAGGTTTATGTGGGAGCCATAAGTGCTTAACACATTCCTTTGGGTGGAATGTCATTGGGGAAAGACCCCCTGGCATCTCATTTCCTCCGTGGTACTTTGAGGCTGAGGCCTGAAACTCGCACCAGGGTGCCGACATGGGATCTGGCCATTGTCCTGCAAGGCCTTTCCCTGGCTCCCTTTGAGCCTTTAGAGGAGGTGCCGGCAGAGTTTTTGACTTTAAAAGCGTTGTTCCTCCTTGCTATCTCATCTCTTAAGAGGATAGGAGATTTACAAGCACTGTCGGTTGCACCCTCGTGCCTGGAATTTGCACCCAGCATGGTTAAAGCATTCTTCCATCCTAGACCAGGTTACGTTCCTAAAGTTCCGCTAATGTGGTGAGGTCGATCATGCTGCAAGCCTTCTGTCCTCCTCCTTTTCAGAATGTGGACCAGGAAAAGCACAATTTGCTCTGCCCAGTATGGGCATTAGATGCTTACATCCAAAGAGCTGCCCTGTGGTGTAAAAATGAACAACTGTTTGTATGTTTTGAACCTCCTAACAAGGGGTCCCCTCCATCTAAGCAAAGGATGAGCAAGTGGGTGGTCGAGGCCATCTCACTTGCTTATGAGTCGCCCGGTCAGCCTTCTCCTATGGCTGTCCGGTCCCACTCGACCAGGAGTATGGCGGTCTTCAAGGCACTGATATGAGGATTTGCTCTCCAAGAGGTTTGTGATGCAGAAGGCTGGTCCTAACCATAAACATCACCCACTCTGATGTCCCAATTACACCTTGGATTGATTACACATGTGCTTCAAGACTTATCACGCAAAGCGTTCCCCATGCGTCTTAAATCTGTGACACAACGTCCGTTCCCTCTTCAGGGAACCGAGGTTACAGTCATAACCGAATATTTTCGTTTGAATTTTTTTAGCTCTGTTTTTGCATCACATGACTGATTTTCTCAGAATTTTCAGATAAGTGATTATAAGAAAAATATTGTTGTTACAAATATTATTTTTTTTAATTATGATATCAAGAAAGTTGTATCACCCAGATTATTTTTGCATTTATGCTCCTAAAAATATCACAATGAATGATAATACAGACATAAAAAATACGTTCATCATATAAGATAATATATCAAAGTTATTATATATATAAATTACATTTTTGGTGTCTTTTTTTTGTAAATTAATCAAAAAGTGGCATGTCATGTCATTGACCATTACATCATATTTGGAAGTATAAAGGTTTAGCTGGAATAATCAAGATAAATAAAATGATAACAAAAGTCTCACCTCCATTTTTGTCTTTTTAGAAAGCACCCTGAGCCAGTCTCCAATCATGCTAAGAACTGCAGCAAAGTAAGCCAGTCCAACCAGGATCCAGAACCACACCAGCGGTCTGTACCATGTACGGTACTCTATTCTTCTATTACCTCCTGGAAGAGATGTATAAATGACACTTTCATTTCAGAGGTGAGAGCATTTGATTGTCTTTTAAATCTTCAACCACATGCTTTTTGAGGCATTCATCAAAATCATGTAAGCAATTTCCTGAGAACAGAAATCAGACTAGCTCAGTTTTTTTCTTGACAATTCATGGTGTCTACAAGTAAAAACATTTTAAAAAATAAATAACTTTTATATGGACTTTGTTTTATTCAAGTACTAAATGGAAACAAAGTCTATGAACGAATCCATTCAACTGCGTAGGTAAAGTTCTTTGTTTTCTGTGATTTGCCTACCAAAGCAAACCAAAAGCCACTGAACCTGTTTCTTGAAATGGATCCACATGACACTAAATGCCAAATGATCAAATCATATATGTAATATGGATGTTTCTTTAACTTCTGGCTCATTTGTGTCACAGAGGTCACCTTCCTCGTTTACTAATTGCCCAAATGACCTGTATGGAGTTTGTTTCACACTTGTCTCAGACCTAAACTTTTAATCTCAAAATATGAAACTCCTTCAAAATGAGAAATAAACTTTAAAAGCTATGTCTGTCCAGTTTTGTTTAAAATGTAGTTTACTTAGTTACTAAAGAGACAATACCATCATTGAATGCATTAGATGAAATATGAGATGTTAAAGGTGAACAAAATATTGAAATAGGGCTTAGTATAACAAAGGAATCTGCCATTTCATTCTAACAAATACATATAATCATCACAGAAGTGCTTTTCCGCATTCATTCTAAAATCTAAAACTAAATCCTGTCCGTACCTGCAACATAATCTCCGATCCCAACAGTCGTCAGTGTGATGACCACGAAATAAATCGCCTCCAGCCCAGTCCATCCTTCAATGTGCTTGAAGATGATGGCTGGTATGGTGACGAAGAGAATGCAGCCAGCCAAGATGAAGAGCAATGTAGAGGCCACTCGAATCTTGGTCTGGCTTATTTGATTGTGTTTGCGCTGGTGGGGTGAAATAGACAAAAAGCAATATCAACATTAAAGATCGTACTAGAGCCATTCTTAGTCACGCAAACAGCATGACTTCATTGCCAGCAGCGGCTACATGTGGCATGAGAAGACATTTTGTGACTTTGTGAAGGTAGCATGTGTTCATTAGCTCTCTGATGGGCCTAATGATGATCTGAATGAGACTGATTAGCCCTAATGAGGTGTGATCTCAGCCCGTACTGCAAATGCCACTGCCTCAGCATGCTGGAGCCTCAGTTCTGTGTTTATTTACTAGGCCTGTTCCTCTGCTGTGCAGGGTCTGACTAAGCTACCAAAAACAAGAGCTGCGATCTCCTGACTAATGCCTCCCAGGACGTCAGGAAAAGACGTGACCTTGCATAGTCTAATATGATAAACCTACCACTTGAAATTATACAGATAATTGCCAGATTTATATTGGAACATTTAACATTCAAATACATTGTTGGTTTTGTTTGTTTGGAATCATCACGGTAGTGTTTTTCAGGTGCATACATTACCGTTCAAAGGTTTTGAGTAGATACGATTTTTATAATATTTTAATGCTAACAAGACTGCATTTATTTGATCAAAAATACAGTAATATTGTTAAATATTATTCCTGTAATTCTGTGTCCTTCAGAAATCATCCCAAAATGCTTATTTTCTGCTCAAGAAACATTTCTTAATATTATCAACAATAAACACAATTGTGCTGCTTAATATTTTTGTGAAAATCCTGATATATTAAGGATTATTTGATGAATACAAAGTTCATCTTTAGTATTTATTTATGCATTTAGCAGACACTTTTATCCAAAGCGACTTACAGTGCATTCGGGTTATACATTTTATTTCCAGTATGTGTGTGTTCCTGGGAATTGAACCCACAACCTTTTGCACTGCTAATGCAATGTACCACTCCACCACCGCAGTGTCCCTAAACATATTCAGATTTAAGCTCAGATGAGCTTTATTTGTCACATTCACAATTATACAGAGTATAATGAGGAGTGAAATGTGTTCTCTGCATTTAACCCATCCAAGTGGAGCAGTGGGGAGCAGGGGGTTCGGTGCCTTGCTCAAGGGTCTCACCTCAGTCATGGACACTGTCTGCCAGAGCCGGGATTCGAACCCACAACCTTGGGTTACCTCGGGTTTCAAGTCCAACGCTCTATCCATTAGGCCACGACTGCCCCTCCGGCTTCACCCCAGGTTCATTGGAATTCACCCCAGGTTCATTCCTCAGGTTCTTCACCCCAGGTTCATTGGAATTATGTGCTTGTGTTGACATTTCATGCCCGCAAATAGGCTTTGTCATGTAAATGACAAAGAATACTAAAGAATATTAAAGCCAGAATACTTTAAAAAGTGTTTTGTTTTTTAGTTGAAAATGGTGTCGTGTAAACGCCCCTTAAATGTTATAGACATAAATACCTAAACACATAAAGAACACAAATACATTTGCCATAATTTTGAACAGTATTCACTGTCCTATTTAAAACACAAACTACTAACTGTATTTTTTTAAGTTTGCTTGAGAAATATTTATTTATTTTTAGGATCATAACATTGTTCTTGACATCTTTGTCTTATTCAGAAGATGATTAATTACTTTAATACTTAAATAAATATATAATTGCATAAATATAACATTATAAATATGAAAAAAAATCTATAATTAAATCAATAAATAAAGTTTCCAATAACTGCTAGAATTAATTAAAGAGAAAGCATATGATTTAGAGTTCCTTTGCGCCATCAAGAATAGTGACTGTCTTAATGCAAATTCACAGAACAGAACGTGATGTCTCTGTTTTGTTTACCTTGCGGTGAAAAAGAATATCATTCATCCTTGCAAAAATTTGAAAACAATGTGTTCTAAAACCAGCTCAAAATATCAAACCAGATGCTAAAAATATCAGAATATGTGCCCATCATTCCCTATTATTTAGATGGCGGACGCATCTACGTACTTGGAGCGGTCGAATGGGGAATCTACCCATACGTATCTATGGGTACAACAATGAGCATGATGTTATTGTTTACACGGTCGTCAATGATACGCAAAGCGAATGTGGGCAGCCACGCCATCAATTTCAAAAATCTCCGTTTTGGTCTGTTCAAACTGTAATGCAATCCTGGGTCTCCAGTCTCCATTTTTGAGGGTCGAAAACGCTGGAGTGGTGAAAACAATAGGCGTATCTGTGGCAAAAGTTATGTCTTTTAAAACGAAAATGCACTAGTGTAAACGGGGCCTAAGTCTGTCAACTCGGACTGCACAATATCTGATTTTCAGCAACTTGCGTAACCTGTCCATTCTGAAAATCGGGGCAAAAATGGACAGAAGTTGTGTAGTGTATTACAGCCTTTACATTCGTACCTTCCCACAGAGTCCATTAAACAGATTGTACGTCTATCCATCACAGCCTGGTTTTCAGTGACCATAGTTTTGTGCTCCACAGTTCACTTACCCTGAACATTTTCTCCACTTTAGCAATGCTCTTCACAAAAATAGTCCCAAGTTGATCACCAACACCAGCCAGAAGAAAGCCAAAGAGTGGGATGCCAAAAATTGCATAAAGGATGCAGAAAATCTTCCCACCCTCTGTGCTTGGAGAGATGTTGCCATAACCTTAAAAATATAAGAGAGTAATGTTGTAAGTTAAGACGCAACTGAAAAGCCAATTTACCACAGTACTGTATATTCAAAGTGACATATGAAAGAATACCATATAATGGTAAAGGGACTTTATTGGATAATTACATGGATATGTAGTTGAATGCCAATTCAGACTACACAAAATCAAATGAAAGAGTCATAAATGTCTTCTAATTTTGCTATATATAAATGCAGACTTAAATCAGTTTGTTAATTCCAATACAACCCAGTCAGATATACTCTGTAGGTTTAAAGGGAATCGCAGGAAATTACCTACTACAGTTCCCATCGATCAAACTGTGTCTACTGAGAGCATGTTCGAAGGTTCGGCAACTGAGGTTTAAAAACGAATCTTGTTTATGCCTTTGTCCATTGCCAGCTGGATGGCTGAGCCAATGAAAATGACACTGAGAGTCCTGTCAGCATTTAAATACTGACCTGTATTGCGCAACAGCACATTTAAGTAATCAATCACAGGCCCTGGCAGGTAACACTGTGGGCAGTTTATGGACTTCAAATGCATTACATCAAACCTCCAATGGAATGTGCCATATAACTACAAGTAGTGAATTAATGCCTTGTATTTTCACCACAGAGTGAAAAATAAAAATGTGTTTTAACTCACAATTGTGATGTTTTCTCTTGCAATTGTAAAGTTATATCTCACAATTCTGACTTTTATCTTACAATTCTGAGAAAAAAAGTCAGAATTTCAAGAACTAAACATGCAAGTCTTTTTTGTGTTTTAACATGCAATAAGTCAAAATTGTGAAATAGAAATGTGCATGTGGCGAGGGGGGCGTGGTTCAGCGAAGTCTGCAGCGGGAGAAAGACTCAGGAGACAGCGGTAAGTAAGTGGGTCAAGTGCAAAATGAGGAACACCTGTGTCTGATTGCAGTAATTGGCGTGGAGAGACCCAATAAAGCCACCGTGGAGTGGGAACTCGAGGAGAGAGACGGAGTGAAGACTCGGGCGCACGGTCTGTGAGCGGGAGACAGCCGAAACGAATGCTGAGAGTGATCGCGGAGACAACCGAGAGAGTTGATGTTTTTAGAGCGCGCAGAGTGCGCAGCTGTTTAAGTTTATCTGAATAAATTTCACCCGAGTCTTCCCAAGCCAACCCTGTCCGCTTCCTTCCTTCCATTACGAACTTTGTTACACTGGTTGCCGAAACCCGGGGAAGGAAGCCGGAACGCCGCTGCCATCATGTCCTCACCAACGGGATCGCCGTTTGCGGAGGTTATCCAATCGCTCGCGGGACTCCACCAGGAACACCACAAGGCGCTGATGGACATGAGGGCAGACCAGGAGAGAAGACTCGTCCAGAATCAGCGGGAGGACCGCGAGCTGCTCCGGAGCTGGATGGACCGGGAGGTTCGGGCCGGGAGAGTTCAACAACCCCGGCCCGCCCACCCACATACCGGTACAGAAGATGGGGCCGCAGGATGACCCGGAGGCGTTCATCGATC
Organism: Gymnocypris eckloni scoliostomus; assembly: GCA_027564155.1. Lineage (NCBI taxonomy): Eukaryota > Metazoa > Chordata > Actinopteri > Cypriniformes > Cyprinidae > Gymnocypris > Gymnocypris eckloni. Next base: position 15,324,834 of record CM050412.1, on the reverse strand, counting down.
TGTTTGAGAAGACGCGGCATGTGGGTGGCCCCAAATGGACTGGCCAGTGCGCCTCATCCCCTGCTAACCGGGAGGCGCAGTTGGCGGCGCAGCAGTTGCCAGTCCAGAACCTCCTGGTCTATGAAGACCTGAACGGGCCATCCTCCAGCGGGTCGGCCGGGCCCGAGCAGCACCGCCAGCGCTTCCGGTCACTGGAGCTGGGGAGAACGGCCGGCCCTTCGTGATGGCTCACCAGCTCCGGGACGCCTGCCGCAGATGGCTGTTGGCCGGAGGCGGCGTCGATGATATCATCGACCAGGTGGTGCTGGAGCAATTTATTGCGCGGCTCCCGAAGAGGACGCGCAGTGGGTCCAGTGCCACCGCCCGGCGTCGCTGGACCTGGCCATCCAACTCGCAGAGGACCAGATGGTGGCGTGCCATGGGGTTGGCGAACCCCTACCGTCCGTCTCTCTCTCTCCCTCCCTTCTGTCTCGCCCTATTTTTCTCCCCAGGTCCCGTGCTGGCGTGGTTCCCGAGCCCAGCCCGATGGAGGGAGGGCCGGCCCAGTCGACAGCCGCAAGAGCCCACAGCAGGGAGGCAGGGTCGGCTGGCCCGAGCCACGCTGCTGGTCCCGTTTCCTCAGTCTCTCCACGTCAATTCCTTGTCCCTCTTCCCACCACTGGGGTGGCGGGGAAGCCTGGGCCGGCCTGTTGGCGTTGCGGGGACCCGGGCCATTTTATCGATCGGTGTCCGGTGATGGAGGTGGGGACCCTGGTCCGGGTTCCGGACGTCCCGCAGGCCGCCCCCGATCAGGCTGGCGGGTACCAGATACCTGTGAGTATGAGGGGGGGTACGTATTGGGCTTTGGTGGATTCGGGCTGTAACCAAACCTCGATCCATCAAAGCCTAGTTCAGCCTGAGGCATTGGATATGAGCTGCATGGTTCGGGTAAGGTGTGTGCACGGGGACGTGGCGGAATACCCAGTAGTGCGTTTAGCCATCCAATTTCGGGGACAAAAGCATAATGTGGAGGTGGCCGTTAACCCCCACCTCCGGCATCCGCTGATTTTGGGAACCAATTGGTCGTTTAAAATTTTATTGGGAGTTTTGTGTGCGGATGCCTCCTGGGGAAAAGAGACGCCAGGGAAGGAGGCGGCGGTGCGCTCGGGGGAGGCTGAGCCTGGGCTCGCTGAGGCGGCTCCGGGGGATCGGAACGCGATCGAGAGGTCAATCCTCACGGAGCGTGATGATTTCCCCCTGGAGCAGTCTCAGGACGAGACCCTGAGAAATGCGTTCGCACAGGTCTGTTCCATTGACGGCCGGCCTCTCCAGACCGCACGGGCCCCTTCCTATCCATATTTTGCGATTTTAAAAGATAGGTTGTATCGAGTGACCCAGGACGCTCAATCAAAGCAAGATACAACCCAGTTGTTGGTACCCAAAAGCCGTCGGGAAATGCTTTTCCAGGCGGCTCATTGCAATCCTATGGCCGGGCACCTGGGGCAGGCGACAACACTAAACCGTTTAATGGCCCGCTTCTTGGCCGGGCATCCACGAATGTACGCCGGTGGTGTGCGGCTTGTCGTGAATGTCAGCTGGTGAATCCCGGCCTCCCCAAAAGCGCCTTTGCGCCCTTCCGCTAATGCAGGTCCCCTTGAACGAATTGGTATGGACCTCATCGGGCCATTAGGCGGTCGGCACGAGGGCATCGATTTGCATTAGTTCTGGTGGATTATGCAACCCGATACCGGAGGCAGTAGCGCTCCGCAACATTTCCGCAAAAAGTGTGGCGGAGGCTCTGTTCAGTATGATCTCCCGGGTGGGGATCCCGAAAGAGATTCTCACCGATCAGGGCACGGCGTTTATGTCACGAACCATTCGCGAACTTTATGAATTATTGGGAATTAAATCGATTCGCACCAGCGTCTATCACCCACAAACGGACGGCCTGGTGGAACGGTTTAATCGTACGTTGAAAACCATGATTCGAAAGTTCGTTCACGAAGACGCCAAAATTGGGACAAATGGCTCCCTTTTGTTCGCTGCGAGGTCCCGCAAGCCTCCACGGGTTTTCCCCTTGAGCTCCTGAACGCCGCCAGCCCCGGGGTTTTGGGCGTCCTGAGGGAGACTTGGGAGGAGGGACCTTCGAGAGTAAAATGAAATTCAGCATGTGCTGGACCTGAGAACAAAACTCCACACATTGGGGCAGCTCTCCATGGAGAATTTGTTACAGGCCCAGGACAAGCAAAGCCGGCTATACAATCGGGGCCAGATTACGCAATTTCACGCGGAGATAAAGTACTTGTGTTACTCCTACCTCTAGCTCCAAATTACTCGCCAAGTGGCAAGGACCGTTTGAGGTCACACGGCAGGTAGGGGATCTCAATTATGAGGTGGTTCGAACGATCGGAGCGGGCACGTCCAGATTTATCACCTCAACCTCCTTAAAAATGGAACGAGGTCGAGCCGGTGATGCTGGCGGCGGTAGGTAACGAGGAAGATCTCGGGCCAGAGGCGAGCCTTAAAGTTCCATCACTCACTCTGGCCCCGGGGGGGGATCACCTCTCACCCTCCCAGCTCACCGATGTAGCCCGGTTGCAGAGAGAATTTGCGGACGTGTTCTCGCCCCGGCCCGGTCGAACCAACCTTATTCAACACCATATTGAGACCGAGCTGGCGTGGTAGTGCGCAGCCGGCCGTATCGTTTACCGGAGCACAAGAAAAAGGTGGTCCAGTCAGAATTAGAGGCGATGCTAGAGATGGGAGTAATAGAAGAGTCCCGCAGTGACTGGGCGAGCCCGATCGTTTTGGTACCGAAAACAGACGGCTCGGTCCGATTCTGCGTGGATTATCGCAAGGTGAATGCGGTGTCGAAATTCGACGCCTATCCAATGCCGCGGGTTGACGAGTTGCTTGATCGGCTGGGTACCGCTCGTTTTTATTCGACACTGGACTTAACGAAAGGATATTGGCAGATCCCCTTATCACCGTTATCCAAAGAAAAGTCAGCCTTCACAACGCCGTTTGGATTGCACCAATTTGTCACGCTTCCGTTTGGGTTGTTGAGGCGCCGCTACCTTTCAGCGCCTCATGGACAAAATCCTCCGACCGCACACCGCCGCCGCTGCCTACCTGGATGACATCATCATCTACAGTCAGGACTGGCAGCGGCACATGGTCACCTGCGGAGGTGCTGAGCGCTGAGGGAGCGGGACTAACGGCCAACCCAAAGAAGTGTGCGATTGGGCGGGTGGAGGGTTATCTGGGTTTCCACTTGGGTCACGGACAGGTGCGTCCCCAAATTGATAAGACGGCAGCTATTGCGGCCTGCCCGAGACCTAAGACCAAAAAGGAGGTGAGGCAGTTCCTGGGGCTGGCGGGTATTACAGGAGGTTTGTTCCTGACTATTCGAGCTCACCAGCCCGCTGACTGACCTCACTAAAAGGAGGTCCCAGATACGGTCCCGTGGACGGAGGCGGTGCCAGCAGGTTTTCACCCAGGTAAAGGCTGCTCTGTGTGGCGGGCCGCTATTACACTCTCCTGACTTTTCTCTCCCTTCTTGCTGCAGACGGACGCGCCGGACCGGGGCTGGGAGCTGTCCTAACCCAGGAGATAGGGGTGAGGCGCCCGGTGCTGTACATCAGTTGGAAGCTCTCTAAGAGAGCGATGTACAGCACCATTGAGAAGGAGTGTTTGGCAATCCGGTGGGCGGTCCTCACCTCCGCTATTATCTCCTGGGACGGAATTCACCCTCTGTTCGGACCACGCCCCTTGCAGTGGCTCCACCGCATGAAGGATACCAACGCGGATCACCCGTTGGTATCTGGCATTACAGCCCTTCAAATTCAAGGTGATCCACAGGCCGGGACAGATGACTGTAGCCGACTTCCTCTCCAGGAATGGGTCTGCACCGGCCTGAGTCGGGCGGTGGGGGTATGTGGCGAGGGGGGCGTGGTTCAGCGAAGTCTGCAGCGGGAGAAAGACTCAGGAGACAGCGGTAAGTAAGTGGGTCAAGTGCAAAATGAGGAACACCTGTGTCTGATTGCAGTAATTGGCGTGGAGAGACCCAATAAAGCCACCGTGGAGTGGGAACTCGAGGAGAGAGACGGAGTGAAGACTCGGGCGCACGGTCTGTGAGCGGGAGACAGCCGAAACGAATGCTGAGAGTGATCGCGGAGACAACCGAGAGAGTTGATGTTTTTAGAGCGCGCAGAGTGCGCAGCTGTTTAAGTTTATCTGAATAAATTTCACCCGAGTCTTCCCAAGCCAACCCTGTCCGCTTCCTTCCTTCCATTACGAACTTTGTTACAGTGCAATTCTAAGAAAAAATGTATTTGAGGACTTTGAGTTAATATCTGGCAATTGTGAGTTAACATTTCAACTTTGTCCATTTATGGCTTTGTTTATTCACCCAACCTCCAACTTATTTCCTTGCTGAGACTATAAAATGTATCTAAAATCAAAAATCAAGATAATCAAGAATCAAGAATCGCTCAATAAGCATCAGTAGTTTCATTTGTATTGACAGCTGAAGCAGGCACATTTTCACACATGGAATATAAATTGGGCTGAGGGAGAAAATTATTGATTGGTGGGGTTGGATTCAGGCATATTGACTGAAGCTAAGACTATAAATGTATGACACAAGTACATTCCTTGTATATGGCTTGAGCTATGCATATGAATGTGGGGTGAAGAAGTCTAGAAATGTATGTATAATATCCAGGGATGTATATGTGCTACCTATCGTTGTTATTACAGTTCCAGCGAAGAAAAAGGAGCTCCCTAAGTCCCAGTGACTGGAGTTGTATGATGTGTCTCCAATAGGACTGACGCCAGCATTCACTGCATCTACAGAGTGCTTGGAAGAGATAAGACTGGAGTTAAGGTCATTGTATGAGAAGCACGTCTTCCATATGATTAATAGTCGATTCCAATGACAGATCATTTAATGTAGTAATGAAAATCTAAATTGGTATCAGGCCAACATAAACAAATAATTTCAACATCAAAATGGTCTTAAACTCTGAAATAAGTTATTGGAAAAGCTTGCCTGTGGTAACATTTCTGCAAAAATATAGTACTTTGCTTTTTGCACATTTTGCGATGATTGATTTCCAAGTGAAATGTCCAGTGAGTGACACAAAAGACGTGTTCAGTTTTATCTGAAACAAATTAATCTGGCAACATTTTATTAAGTTTATGATGTTGTACATATTGCATCATCAGTTAGAAATATATGACTTGATTCAAGTGTGTTTGATTTGGGAGACATGCAAAATATGCAGTGTTACAGGGGTCCAGGAATGTGGTTACGAATCACTGCTCTAATAATGTGCCACCTATACTAAACTCCACAGTAGACCTAACTAATAGTGTTGTTAACAAAAGCCCACACGAAAAAAAAAAAATAAAAAAATATTGAAGCAAACATGCTGTTTTGAGTCTGCTGCTACAAGCTCTTTTATTGTGGCTTGTGTTTCTCTGAACAGCCCAAGTGCTATGCTGTACCAGGTGCACTACTAAGCAAGTTTACCATGTCAGAATAGCCATACGTATGGAGCTGGTACAAAATATATTACTTTCTTAATCATGTACTCATGTTCAGTTTCTGGTGCTGTATGTGTGTGTGTAGTTTCCTGCAGTGCTCATTTCAGCAGGAAATTGTATGTATATGCACCATTTTGGAGTTTTCAAAAGAGCCTTTTCCAATGAGCCTACAGGTGCATCTAAATACATTAGAATGGCGTGGAAAAGTTAATTTAAGTTCAGTAATTCAACTCCAATTATGAAACTCGTGTATTAAATAAATTCAATGCACACGGACTGAAATAGTTTATGTCTTTGGTTCTTTTAGTTGAGATGATTTTGCCTCACATTTAACAAAACCCCACAATCTCAACAAATTAGAATACTTCATAAGACCAATAAAAAATATTTTTAGTGAATTGTTGGCCTTCTGGAAAGTATGTTAATTTACTGTATATGTGCACTGTATACTGTATACTTGGTAGGGGCTCCTTTTGCTTTAATTACTGCCTCAATTCGGCGTGGCATGGAGGTGATCAGTTTGTGGCACTGCTGAGGTGGTATGGAAGCCCAGGTTTCTTTGACAGTGGCCTTCCGCTCATCTGCATTGTTTTGGTCTTGTGTTTCTCATTTCCCTCTTGACAATACCCCATAGATTCTCTATGGGGTTCAGGTCTGGTGAGTTTGCTGGCCAGCCAAGCACACCAACACCATGGTCATTTAACCAACTTTTGGTGCTTTTGGCCATGTGGGCAGGTGCCAAATCCTGCTGGAAAATTAAATCAGCATATTTAAAAAACTGGTCAGCAGAAGGAAGCATGAAGTGCTCCAAAATTTCTTGGTAAACGGGTGCAGTGACGTTGGTTTTCAAAAAACACAATGGATCAACACCAGCAGATGACATTGCACCACAAATCATCACAGACTGTGGAAACTTAACAGACAGTACATGACACATCCAGCTATATACTTTGAAGCATGATGACTCATGATGCATCACACATTCATTCAAAATAGTACAAACAACAAATATATCCTCTTTTTTAAGCAAACTGTAGTTTTTGACATACAGTTTGTCATGGTCAAGGTATCCTACTGAGGTGATGATCCAAATAAGCTGTCTAGCTTTAATGAGCATTTGATGGTCAGACGTAACATTAACAGAGAGGAACAGAGAGGGCGGATCAGAAACAGATCACTCAGCCCAACAGGATGCCTCGAGAGCAGATGGAAGTATTATACTGAGATCGACAGGAAGCGGCTCAGGTGTGAGAAACGAGCATGTGGGCAGCTGAAGGGCAGGTACACAAGGGCAGATTCAGAGTATGTCGGTCTAGACTGGATGCGTAATATGAAGTTTGAGCCAAGTGTAGCCATGAAAGCAGAACCTCATGCAAGAGAAAATAATACAAGCTTATTAAATTAGCAAGAAAACAATTCTGATCAAGAACAAAATTAATTATGGAATTTCTGAATAGCAGATATATTTATATCCTATTATATCTTATGATTAGCAGATTTCTTATTTACATTTTTGAGTGTAATGAAACTGAAATAGTCAAATTTACATTGTCTGTATCTGAACAATCAATCAGCTTGAGATTATTTCTAAATCCAAGAATGGAAACTACTGTCCCTTGGGTGAATGCTCTTTGAAGAGCTCAATTATCTCGTATAATGTGACGTCCTCGACCATTTATCGCAAATGGTTTTACCTCAACACAGTCTCCTAGAAAGCACAAATTTGCATTCCATATGTCTGCAGCTCATCTTCAATTTATTTTCTGAACTGATCTGAATAGCATTTTACTCCATCTGCTTGCCTGGGTGACTTGTGCATGCATATGTGTCCCCTACTGGGAGACGTTATACCTCTTTTAAGGTGGTGAGAAGATGATTGGAAGAAATATAAATGCGCCTTCACAGCAGACAGCGGGTGCTCAGATGACACTGTCTGAAATCCCATCATGAGAACTGTCACTGTATCAGATGTAAACCATATAGAAGCTGTATATACTGAGTGGGGATGTATTTTTCCTAGCTTAAAGATTATACCTCAAACACAGAGAGATTGACCAGGAAACCCAATCTCCACTAATCACCACTGCACTGTGTTATGATTCTAAATTCAATTCATATTGAAAGCATGGTTTTCGAGGAACCACATACTGTAGCTGCTCAACTGATGTGTGCTAACTTGTCATATACTATAGCATCTTTTTTTTTGGTAAACTATGAATTGGACTTCTCATCTTGACATTTAAAAATGGTATAATATATCCAAAACATACTACAACATATATTATTGTTAATTAAAAAGAATTGCATAAAGTTAACAAAGCTTAGTAGACTTTTAAAATTAGTGGCATTGTATCATTATTTTCAGGACAATTGGGCTTACTTTACTCTCCAGTTCTGACTACTGTAAGGCTAAATATAAAGTCTTATTCCCAAGTAATAATATAGTATGGTAGCAATATGTTGTATTGTTTTTAATTACAAAGTATTTTATTTAATTAAATAATTACAGAACCCTGTAGCAATAATGTGTTCTATATCTATAGTATATTTGCTTAGCCAGTGTTGGAGGGGCGGTAAGTAGGATGAATAACAGTACAATGGTAAATTTAATTAAATATTTTCTTCCATTTCCTGGCAGAAAGAGTGATGTAACTGGAGGTGAATAATCTGAGCAAATGCCAAAGCAATTCTTAGAGCTGTAGACAGTACACTAGTGCTTGAACATATCCCGGCAATTTTAGCTGGAAACACCTTTTGATGATCAATGTGCAAGCATTAGTGCACACGCTCTGTCTGGTCTACAGCTCAAAGAAGTGCTTTGGCATTTCTTCAAATTCTTCACCTCCAGTTACATCTCTGCCAGACTGCAGTACATATGCACAGCTCACAGCCTGAGCAGAGCGAAAGCAACAGCTTACATGCAGCTAATCCAAACGCCACTAGCCTGAATCATCGACGCTTTGCAGTATTTCTAATCAGCAAAACCACAAGCTACGTTGCCCGTTGCAGATCTGATTTCCATTTCTTTGTTGTGCAACTCCCAGCTCAAACAACATTCAACACCAGAAGCTGACAGAAAGCAGCTATCATATCCGCCTCTCTCAGACTCTATTGGAGTCGGTGAGGCTGAGCTATTTTGAAATGGTGCTTTATTACAAAGCTCTCAAATGCTGCTGGTTCTAGATTAAATTAGGGTTTCAGGTTATTGATTCAATTATGGGTTTTAACCTCCCCGCCTAAGTCATTCCAGGGAGCATTGCAATGGGCGAGCTTCACGTTTTCCCCTGCCCATACTCCTGATAGAGCCCCATTAGTGCAAAAGTAATCGAGATTCCCCAACAAATGCTTTTAAGACTTGATTGTTCTTTATCTGCGGAGCTGGATGATTATCACCGCTCATCTATCAAAGAAGCTACTGGTTCTTTAACTTGGCTTCATCTCTCAAGGACATCTTGTGCAACCAAAAATCACAGTAACAAACACCAGAACTGCATAACAATATTGACTGCTCAACACAATTAGGTTAAGAATGTGTACTTCAACAAATGGTCTTCCTCTGTTGGTGTAGTGACCCATTGAGTGAATAATGAAACTGGCAGAATAGACATTGACAGAGCATTGCAGCTGCTTGAGCCATATGAACGATTTTCTGTAAGCTGAGAATCTGTCAGTGTCTAATTTGATCTGCATTGTATAAAAAAATCTCAGGACTTGTTAATGGATTTCAGTAAATCAGATAATGTGATCGTGACATTTATTTTTCGTGTATCCCTTATGCTAAGTTTACCAGGAAGACTACAAGAATGATATTCCATTTTAAGTCAAATTTGCAACATGAGCTTGTTTGAAAAACATCCTCTTCTTTTTGTATTATTATTATTATTCCAAAAATATGCCTATACATACAATTCACAGAAATACAAATGTTGGCCTTTATTTTATTTATTTTTATTACAGAAATTGTGATTACGGAAAACATTCGCATTACATAATTAGCTCCATGTGTAAGGCTTTTCTGACGTAGTAAACTTGCTTGTTATCCCACCTGGTACAGCATTGAACTTGTGATTATGAGTCCCGTGAAACACGATTTGTGATAAAAGAGCTTAAATGCTTGTTGAAGCAAAGCTAAAATGACATGGTTACTTCAGCAAATGGCTTTTTATATCATGTTTGCTTTTGCAGGGTTTAGTGTAGGTGACAGGTTATTTTCAAATGCAATAGAAGTGTAAACCTTTTAGCGCAATCACTGGACATTTCATTTCTGAACTGCCATGACACATACAACAACCAATTCACAGCATAGCTATTTTAACAACACACTTAATCATTGATTGAATTCTAAGCATATCATATTTTCACCTCATATGTCATCGTTCTCAACATTATTGCATATTCCACAAAAGGTACATGCTATGCTTTAGATTTTACCTGGAAGAATGTATCCTTCAGAAAAGCCTTCGCTTAGTGAGCATGCATTACAATGCTGCCTAAGTAGGCAGCTCACTTGCTATTGGAACAGAACCAGAGTCCATTTCTGGAAGATCTCTGCACATGGACACCACTTTTTCTGTTTTACGAGGAGCTGTGAGAACTGGTCCCTGAAAACCCCAGAACGAGTGAAAAAGAGGGTGATCTGTCAAGCTTGAGCAAAACCTGACCCTTGTAAACCAGGCTATAAACAGATCATATGGACAAGATTTTATCCACCTTTCTTAAAATAAAAACTGATATAAACATGGGTCTGCATGGAGTGTATCAGAAAGTAAACATGAAATTTATACAAATACATTTAAAAGATGTACAGAGAAACATGACTTGTATAAAAACAATTAAGATTTGCAATTTATACATGTATACTGCTTTAAAATAATACATGGATATTTTTTTAAAGATGATAAATGGAGAATGCTGCTCTTTGTAGCCAACTGGGTGCAATTACATAATATACCAGCAGGGGCCAGTGCTATTTTAACTAAGTGTAAAAAGGATAGAGATGATTTACATAAGTGCAAATAGCAATAGATGGGATTGTCTGATATTTAAAATACTTAATGCAAATAGAGGCAGTTATTTCAAAATAACTATTGTAGTAGGGTACAATGGGGCTAAAGGCCCCTTAAGAAAAAAATGTGCTATTCGCTGCCCCTAAAATATATAATTGCAGAAAAAATATACGTTGCATTGAACATTAATGCAGCAAAGTATTTTGTGTGACAATAAATAATTCTAGTTGTATATTTTGTTTAGAAATCTTATAAATGCATGAAGTGGCAAGAGGGGCCTTTTACCCCACACACGGGGTAAAAGGCCCACCAGCATGGGATGAAAGACCCACGGTATTGATACAAATACTCAAGCTAAAATTATGTTTTGTTTAAATAATGTCTAAGTTAATACTTGTTCAAAACAATCACTTTAACAAAGTTTGTACTATTTATTTTAATAAGTAAAGATTCTGAAAGTATTGAAGGAGATCCAATAATAATTGAATTTGTATTTACAGTAGTAACAGCAAATTATATTTTATTATATGATATGATTCATATCATGTTTTTAAATATGATGGTTTAATTCTAAACATGGTGATTATCTCTACCATCTGAATGTAACCATGTCATGTCAACAAATAGAAAAATCAGCCATCTATTAATTATCATGTTAATCACGGCGCCTTTAGCCCCAACAGCGGGGGCACTTTTTACCCTGAAAACCATACTTTCACATATTCTTTCATTATTTAAAAACTTTTGCTTTAATTATCTTAAGCAAAACTAAAAATCATAAAGACAACATTTGTCTCAAAATATATGCATTAATTTTAGCGATTCTCATTTGCAAATTAAATCTACAACATTTTTAAAAACATAACATAATAGATCAAATAAGCACCGAATCAATTTTGTTCTGCTGCGCGTGATCACGTCAAAGATCTTGAATCTTTAGCTTGAAAGCTAAAATGACATGGTTACTTCAGCAAATGCCTTTTTATATCATGTTTGCTTTTGCAGGGTTTAGTGTAGGTGACAGGTTATTTCAAAATGCAGTAGAGTGTAAAACTTTTAGCGCAATCACTGGACATTTCATTTCTGAACTGCCATGACACAAATAACAATCAATGTCGCTAAATGGACATTTCTCAGCATAGCTATTTTAACAACACACTTTATCATTGATTGAATTCTAAGCATATAATATTTTTTCTCTCACCTCATCTGTCACCTTTTATTGCATATTCCACAAAAGGTACATGCTATGCTTTAGATTTTACCTGGAAGAATGTATCCTTCAGAAAAGCCTTTGCTTAGTGAGCATGCATTACAATGCTGCCTAAGTAGGCAGCTCACTAGCTATTGGAACAGAACCAGAGTCATCTTTCAGGAAGATCTCTGTACGTGGGCGCCTCTATCTCTGTTTTATGAGGAGCTGTGAGCACTAGACCCTGAAAACCCCAGAACTAGTGAAAAAGAGGGTGACGCAGTGCAAGACAAATAAACCGCATCTGTCAAGCTTGAGCAGAACCTGACCCTTGTAAACCAGGCTATAAACAGATCATATGGACAAGATTTTCTCCACCTTTATTAAAATAAATACTGATATAAACATGGGTCTGCATGGAGTGTATGAGAAAGTAATCATGCAATGTATACAAAGAAGTTGAACATTCACAGAGAAACATGACTTGTATTTAAAAAAAGTGCACTTTATACTTGTATACTGCTTTAAAATAATATTTTTCATGGATATTTTTTTAAAGATGATAAATGAAGAATGCCGCTCTTAGGAGCCAACATGGTGTAATTACATAATCTACCAGTAGGGGCCAATAGATTTATGCTAACCAGCAAAACCTTGAACCCTTGACACAAGCGGGAGAAACTCAATCATAAGTCTACAGTAAATTAACTCTGCAGGAATGAAAAGTCATTTTTGTCACAGCACTAGACATCACATAACAGACCGGACAAAAATGTATTAGTCAGGTTTCAGATATTAAAAGGTTGCAGGGTTTGCAGTGTTTCCTCAGTAAATCTCTGCAGTTTTATTGCCGAGAACATTTCTGAAAAGTCCCGTTAAAGTAGCCTCTCTAAATGGCAACTATTAAAGGCCAGAATGGACTTTGCACATCACTTCAACACTGCAAAACAGATTGATTACTGCCATCATGGCGAATATCCATCAAATACTTCAACTCTACACCAAATGACATGCTTTCATAAGTCTGCTCCGATATATTTACATTTATTTTCATCACTTGCTCCATTTAGAATTGTCCAACCGCTGTGCCCTGGTCTATTGCATGAGTGAAGCTCATGTCTCAGACAGATCGATGAAGCTATATTGTTACACTAGATCTGAGATCCCACAAGGGACACTAGCCGAGCTCTACTACAGACAACCAACAATTTTACCTTGATGAGCTCTTCCAGCTCATCTCGTGTCACGCAAGTATGTTTCTCCAGGAAGGCGGCTTTCTTCAAAGTGATGGTGTCTTTTTGGTTGCTCTCAAAGGGTTGCTCCAGGGCTCTGAACACCAGACCGCCGGCGACCAGGTACACTACCACCACCACAAACACGGCAAGGACAGTCTTCCATTTCATTACTGTGAGGAGGGCTGAGCCGTCCCCACCGCTTCCATGCTGGCCACCATGCTAGCGGGCCGGGAGACAGAAAGGCGAGGTAAAGAGCAACCCATGGGGTTCTGCATGGTGGCCACACTGGCCTGCACCAAGCTGGATTGCAGCATCCCTGATTGGACCTTCTTTGGCGGCACCAGGTTGGTCTGCACTGGCACTGTTGAAAAAAGAGACAATATACTGTATATTTATACCATGTAAGTGATAATTTACAACACTGGATTTGCTTCAGGATTTTATATCAAACATCAAGTCAAACTTGTACAAATTAAAACAGTTTTTTTGTAAAATCTTAAAATATGTAAAAACAATATATATATATATATATATATATATATATATATATATTAATGTAGTCTATGTCGTTTTATTTTACCTTGCGTAGTTTCGGTCATAGTTTTCGAGGATGAAAGCATGACACGCAACCTCTTCATGATGGAATCTTATTTGCTTGGCTTCTAGCAACTGGCAATACCATAAAGTTTGGACCCAAAGCCCTGACGTCAATAAGACGTGCATTTTCTTCTCCTTTAAGAGCTGATAAACCTGAGACTAAATGTTATATACTAAACAGCACTACACTACTACACTATACTACACTAAATCCAATGTTATATAATGATTTGTATTTTATTATTTTGCATTTTATTTTCCCCTGCTGTCCAATATCCTATCAGAACAGACCATCAATGCATTTTTGTCTTGCAAACCAGTGATACATGTTGTAATTTATCCACTGCAAAATGCTTATTCAAAGCAACAATCCAAGTAATTTGCTTTTCGAGTTTAGTGTTTGCTCCTGTGTTCATTTTATTTTCTTTTTAAACATGACAATTTTCAATTAATATAAACACTCCAGGTGGCAAAGGGTGGTGTTTCACATGTAATGATCCCAAAGCCTCTGGTCATTTCTGCATAGCCACACATGCACACACATGCCTGCACACACACTCCTCTTGGCTTTCTGAAAACCCATTACAGTAGAAAGCAACAGTATAAGGGGGAGCAACGATAAGCTACACTGTTTCAGACCGCCTGGCTTTGTTCATAAACACATAAAAGCATAAGAGCATTACTAACCAATATGCATATTATACTAAAATAATATTGTGGAGGTGGTATTGTAAATAAATTAAAATGACCCTGTAATCAATAAACCAAAGAATGCATTAGTCACAGAAAGCACATAAAGACTGAGCCCCAAATCATCTCCCTTCAACTTTCTTGTAGTCATGAGGCAACCCCTTTGCCTGCAATATGATGTAGTATTGCACAGCTGTTTATGTGGACACTATCCCTGCAGCATGACCGCAATAATTTACTGTGACAATTCGATCGGTTGTTTACAAGCCATCTTGACCCTACCTTAAGAAAAAATATATATATATATTTTGTTTACTGAAAATTCAGAGCAAACAATTAGGTGCATTAAGATTTTAATTTTACTTATTAATTTGAATTTACATTAAAATATAGTTTAACCATAGTGACTTAAACTGTAGCCGGATTGTATAAAGGAGCTGTTGTGGTCAAAGTTATGTTCAAATTATAATAAAAAATACCCTAATCCCAAACGTAAAAAAATAAATACAAATAAAAACACTAATTTGCTATTTTCTGGGAGGTCAAAAAAGTATATGTTTATTATCTCGTAAGACATTATTTGCAACGCGTTTAAATATATAAACGCCAATATCGTGAATTTGTGTGATTTGCCTGTGCATAGTAAGATTGCTCGTGTCTCCCGTTTCATTATGCATCTCTCGTGTCTCTGCATAGTACTCGCAGACTTGTAGCGTTATGATGCACCTATGTAGAAGATTTCTAGAAAAGGTAGCCTTTAATTGCTTATATAGACATCTTTATGACTTCTTCCTCTCCCACCCTGCTAAACTATTGCAGCAAACATCAACCATAAAGGTCGCTCGGTCAAGTCGTGATTATGATTTGTGAGGAAACACCTCTTAAGCATCAAGGGTTGTTGTGATTGAAACGCGTGGTTGTGAATCTAAATGGTGTCCACTGAAAAACTGAGACAGACAGAATGAGATCCTTTATTAGAATTAACAGATATGTTAAACCTTTGGTATTGCACCACTAACTACCTCACCCCTTCATAATTTTGCGCATCTTGGTGAAAGTGCTTTTTATTGGATTAGTTGGGTTCTTAAATCACTCTACATGACAGCTGGCTGCCAGAGCGCATGTATGCTTCATTATGCTCATTATAACTTCTGTCGAAGATGCAGAATGAGCAATAACGCATGTATGCCACTGGAGATGCATTTTGGAAACGAAATGTACCTACCTGGTGGAGGATTCCATTTCCCTGGTTTACTTGGGTTTTCCGTTGGAAATTTCATTTTGGATTGCAGTTTAATTCATGAAATGGTCGTAAAGCGATAAAGTAATCAGGGTATACGGCATGACTGTTGAATCATGCAGGAATTTCCTTGAAGACGTTGTTTTTAAACGAGACAGGGAGGTAAACGGGCGTAAGCAATATATCATCTTCATCTTCAGGCGTGTGGCGCGACTGTTGTGCTGCTAGACTGGCATGAAATCTGTTTCTGTCTCTTCATGGCACTTAAGAGTTCCAGATCACTCCGCCTTTTGTCAGTTGCACCATTTTCCACGCGTCAGAGACCCTTTGTGTGTGAAGTAAACAGTGAAGGTGCAGCTGAAGTCCTCGCGCTGTTGGGGGCATCGTCTGAGCGCTTCGCGAATGGACCATCCAGAAGGCTTTTCTCAACAGCCGCAGTATATGGCAAGCGGGTTTAACATGTATCCCACAAGATTAACATTTCTTTTTTTGTTGTTCTTAGTGTTAATTTTTAAAGTGTAAAAGTTGTTTAAAGTGTAAGAAGCGAAATAGACGATTTACATAAGTGCAAATAGCAATAGATGCGATTGCAGTAAGGGTAAAATCTTTGCGTGGCAGGGGCAGCTGCCACTCGACCTTCCACCGCCAAGTGCGCCTACCAGTGGCAGCTGCCACCGCTATGTGAGCATGCCACACGAACCAGCCACAGCCAAACGCGCCAGCCACACGAACCAGCCACCACTATAGCAAACAGGTGGTGTGACGCTTAGGTGCTGTACACTCCATTATGGATTTAAAGGGAGGAATCAGCTGGAAAATAGGTAAATAATTGTAAAATTGCACTGTTTGATTCAGGGGCGTAGCCACGGGTGTGCCAGGGTGTGCCGGTGCCACCCACAGTGGCAGCTGGCACACCTAAAAACAGATGCAGAATTATTATTTTTTTAATCGTAATAAACATGGGCAGCGCAAAGGAGGGGCTAGCAGATGCTTCAGCACCCCCAAGAAAGACCAAAGCACCGCCATTGCACCCATAAGAAATGAAATAAATTAAAAACATTTTACTTATTATTACGCATTCATAACTCTGCATTGCAATATAACGTGACGTGATTAGCAGGCGCACTTTTCGAATTGACAGCATTTTATTTAAAAAAATTATCGGTTCCTTTTGCCAAGAAGGCCTGTCCCCGACTAAAGATTTCACTAGTCACACATAAATTGATTAATATAATAACTTGGGCTACTAACCATCCTTTAATATATAGGCGTATAGCCTATTCCGTAAGCGCACGTCTAAAGCTTACAGCGGCAAAAGTAGGCTAATGATTATGAATGTTGGGGGAAAGGCAAATTAAAACATTTTAATTATTCGTTAATATAGTGATTTCTTCTCAGTCAGTGTCGGCTGAAAAGATAAAGTTGCAGAATGCGATGCTGACTTTAAAAAAAGAAATGTACCTTTCAGGGGCGCGGGAAGGTGTTTTATGTAGGGGGTGCTGTGGGGGTAGTCAATTTTGCGTATAAATATTACGCCAAATAGAAACAGAAAATCGTGCTATAGCCTACGCACTTTCATGAGATCGTGTTAGACAACAATTAGCTATTTTACAAATGGGAATAGGCTACAATGAATTCATAACAATGTTTTACATTCAAGCTACATTCAAGCTTAAAACCCTTAAAATGTATAGTGAAAAGTTTTTTAAAAGCATCTGGAATGCAATAAAGTAATTTTAAAGCTGTTTTAAAGCATTTGCTGCATGGATTAAAACGATAGGCCAATAAATAATTCACATCAGTCAGACAAAATTGCATTGCAACAAATCCTTTAAATTTCAAGGACAAAGATTTACATACTTTTTTTATTGAATACAATTATAAAATAAAGCAAATTATAATCGGGCCTGTTTTAGGCTTTCCCTTATTTTTATATTTTAGATGGTGAGGTGACGGGGAAAAATGACTCGCCATTTCCTCATTGGAGAAATATATGCATCTTAACGGATTACATCCATTTTTGCTTTGCTTTGAATTATTTCGTTTTAAAGTAGTATTTTAAAGCTTTCTATAGATATATTTATCATATCTCTGAGCCAGTTTCGAGTTGCCGAGTTTCGGTTCATCATTGAAGCCTCTTGTTCAAAACCGGAAGAAAGTGCATTCTCTGTTTTCCTATTTTATAAAAGCACAATGTTGATATTGTGAATGCACACAAATAAAAGTAGACCCTTTACAGTTCAAAATGATATATTACTCTTACCTTTATGAGAAAAAAAATCACACGGCGTATTTTAAGTTGTTTTACTGTAAGAAAAAATCCTCCATGTCCTGTAAAGCTCGCTTCAGCTCTCCACACAAACTGTTGGATATTGCACATTTATATAGGTTAAACATTTAAACTAACACTGTGATATGCTTGAACTGTTTATAGGCCTATCTATCGATTTTATTTTAGTCAAGTCTTGATGATTTGATAAGGCTAAATTAATCAAACATAGGCGATCAACTCTGATGCTGGCCGCTTGGTCGTTGCTTAAAAGAAAAAAACATTTAACGAACAAAAATGCTCCCAAGGTTTTTCTAAATTAACTTTATGAAGAAAAAAAAAACGAAACATAGTCTAGTCACTTTTCCATTACATACAAAACTGAACTATTTTAGCTATAAGCTGTTTTGGGAGAAGGGAAAGATTCATATCGCTGAGAACAAAAAAATAAATAAGTACATCCATGAAATTTCCATGTTCCGCTTTTAAGCCACAACCTACAAATTCTTCAACACAATCATAGCATTCACAAACATAAAAGCAAGCATTGGCAGTGCTGCGTGCGTGATTTGGCAGGATGTGCGCAACGTGCACATCAAATAGCCCTGCATCAGTTTAATAACTTTGATAACTTTAATTCTTACAACTGTTAAATTAATGGGCAAATGGTAAATATGTCGAAGATCACATAGAAATAGATAGCAAAATAGCCAATGTAAACTAAATGTTATAAACATCGGAGCAACCATATACATTTTAAATTAATCTTTATTATAACAAATTTAGCCTATATATTTTTTTATTCACAACAGTTTACAGTTGCCCACAGAAAAAAACAGGGGGTGCTGCAGCACCCTCAGCACCCCCTGTTCCCGCGCCCCTGGTACCTTTTCATTCCGACTATGTAATTAAAGATTTTTTTGGTTCGTTCGTTTAATAAAGTAGCGGTTCATTGCTGTGGCGCTCCATTTCACGGAGACTGCGAGGCGGCAGAAAGCGCATCTTGTTTCTCTATGTATTGTTTCTCTGTGTAGCCTACATAAATAAAAGCATATATATATATATGAACTTGCTGTTGAATTTTGTATTTTTGAAAGTTCTATAATAATAAAAAAAACTTGCCGGACGGATTCATTACCCCGCTTTGTTCCGGGACCTCACAATTGACAGATTAAGCAGTGCTTACAATATTTGTTAATTTAACATTTTATTAAAATGTTACATTATTTTCTAAAAAAATAAAAAAATAAAATAATAATAACATAATTGAGGCATTCAAGGCCAGACCACGCCGTCTCGCCCTTTGAGCAGCTAACAGGCATCATTAAATGTAGTGTTGTTGGCGATCCTGAATGTAATGTATACAAAATATTTTACTGCTTTCTCTAATGTGTCTTGCAAGACATCTATTCAAGATTGTTTATTGCACAAAAAGTAATTTAAAAGGAACATTATATGTAGGCCCATGTACAGTTTAAGTCGCCATTGCAGGATGTTAATGATTTAATAAAAGGAGGGATTATTTAAAAGCATTTTGTTTTTATTTAGTACAGCAGCTACAGCTGTTTTTACATAATAGATTTTACATAGCCTAGTCACTGAAGTCAATGATTATTCTTTGATAAAGTAAATGTGCTTTGCTCACTGTATAATGTGTTCGTTGTTTGAATAACCATGGAAATGCGGTGTTATAATTAGAAACTTAAAATGTATTTTTATTAAACCTGTGATCATCAGGTTAAATAGGAGTTTAGTCTTATTAAAATATGTGAAATAAATTGTACTTGCCTAAAAGGGGTTTATGATGTGTGTAGTTAATGATTAGGCTACAGTGAGCGCGTTTGACTAGAGCGCAGTTAAAGAGCGTAAAGAGCGAGTTGTAGGTTATACTGTATGTGATTGTCGGTGACCCTCTTGAGAGAGAAAGCTTCGGAAAATGGAAAAAAACAACAACAACAAAAATATAGCTGCAAGCAGCAATAACCAGGGTTCAAGAATTTGAAGGCCTAAGGTGGTATGCTTTTAGGGTCTAGGCCAACAGCTGGATGCATAGCTGACAGTGAAACTCATCGAAAATGGACAATAGGCTCACAGAAACACACACACACACACACACACACACACACAAATATAAATGAAATGGTTAAACTATCATATTAATAATCATTAAGCTTGCTTACACAGATACACACACATAGGATAACAGACACATGTAGCCTACACAAAAATGAAATGGTTAAACTAACATATTAATACCCAATAAGCAGGCTTTATTTTTATTCTTTTTTTTTGCATTAATCTGACAATACATGTGGCACACCCAGTTTTTCTTTTGCACATCCAGAGTCTCCTTTCTGGCTACGCTCCTGGTTTGATTGTTTATATGCATCAATCGGGGTGTAAACAGAGAGTGATATTGTGGCAGGCGCATGCTTCAGTGCTGCGCGCGGCGTTAAAGGGAGTAATAAAACATATTGTATGTGGCAATTAGGTTAATAATTGTAATAAATTCTTACTGCAGATTTCTGACTGTTTACAGTCTGATTGTCGCACATGAGCAAACAGACAGTGCAATTGTACATGTATTTACCTTTTTGTTACTGTACCTTATATTTTATTCCTCCATTTAAATCCATAATGGAGTGCGCGTCCCGTGGAACCTAAACCTCCCGCCTGCTTCGATTGATGCAGGTAAGGAAACACAATGCAACCACAACCCTGCCTGCCCCAGATGACACTTCACCAGTCAGATCTAGGCACAGCTGTCGCAGAACATGCTACAGCTAAGGTGAGTTCACTTAATATTTAAAAAAAAAAAATTGTTTTTAAATATTGTTAAAGGACTTTTAACATTTGTAACTAGTACTCTGACGAGTTTATTAATTATAATAGGATTGGATTATACAGTGATTTGTGCAGTCATTGTATAAAAACATTTTATTTAAATGTTTGTCACTAAGCAACATTGAAACAACAGCTTTATTTATTTATTTATTTATGTATTTATTTATTTGTATGTATGTATGCAGAGCTCAGACAACACTACAACACCACTGGCAAAAATATGATTGGAAGGTAGGAAAGGTGTTTTAAAATACAGGCTACACATTTTGACTTTGAAGCAAACACAAAAAGGCAGCATATATTAAAAAATATGTTGTATTTTTTAATTTTGTTAGACATAACCATACAATAAATGTGATAAAGACAACAGAGCACACACAGAAGAAAGTCAGCAATGTGATGAAATATGACAGAGGCATACAACAGTGTTGCCATCAAAACCACTTTGGATCAGAATCTGAGGATAATCTGTAAAAGAGAAAGAAGAATGTTTAGGTTTATAAAATACATAGAATGAACATGCCTAAAGGGAAAATTAAAATCAAGAGAAATGTCATTAAAAAAGCCACTTTAACACATTTATTTTAAATGTCCCTTTGTTTGCAAAGCCATTTCTGCCTTGAACCTATGGAAGCCCTCTGTCGTTTTTAGGATTAAGAAGGTTACCTTTGAATGACCAAGAGCAGAAAAAGAAAATAACTGTTTAAAATGCATTTAATTAAATCGTCTTATATGTTTTAGCAATGCATTAAAACATTTTAAATTAGTAATAATTACCTCAGGAGTTAGAACTTCCATAACGTAGGATGCATTACTTAATTCTGTCATGTCTATCTGTGTGACTCTTGTAACTCTGTCAATGATCCCCTGCGTCTGTAGGCAAAAGGCCTTACATTTAGCTTTATTATATTAGTTATATCTTAAGTTCTTATGTTATCTTATTTCCAAATTATTTGAATTTTGTTTAGCAATAGTTGCAATTACTAGTTTCTATTTTCACACACACAAACGCACCATTATTTTACCTGTTGTTTATCAAAAAAATTAATCCTTTCATTAAGTTTCTTCTTCAGCTTAGGACAACATCTTTGATGTTTATGCAAAAACGCTGTATTGTGTAGTTCCTACAATGTGCAAAAAAAAGTTATTTTAAACAAAACCACAGTATTTGTTTGAAACAATTGTTAAATGTGGTATTTTCAAATTGTAAATTTCCTGAAAACTCCAACTCATGCTTATACACATACTGATGCTTATACATGTCAATGAGACATTGCATATGCAAATTAGCACTTTACAAAAGGTTTATTCACTTATTGGTGAGATTGGTGAGATTAGTCTTGTTTACCATAATGTCCTGGTCTGTTATTACAATGTCCACCACCAATGCCTGCTTCAATATTGATAGTGTTCTGTAAAAATAAATTGGAGGGTTATACAAATATTGAATGTATTTGTAATGTAGTAACTGAAGTTTGTTTTCAAATGTAAAGTACATACTTATCATAAGGATATGACTGATCAATGTCACATCCACAGTTGAATGGCATGTCCTTTGTGACCATTGCTGGATCAATGGCAGCACAGTCACTGTGCAACCATTTGTTACAACTGTCACACTGAGTCCATTGCAATGTTTTGACATCTGGATGCATGGTTCTGCAGAAGAGATTAAACATAATTATATATAGCTGCTCAATAAAAACAGTGTACATTAAAATGCACTTACTTTATCCGAATTTCTTGAAATATGCAAATATCAAGGTCCTGGGCCATACATCTGTTTTTAACTTTAGGCGCTGTAATCTTTGGTTGAAAGTCCTAAGAACAGAAGATGATAAAAACAGTGTTTACACTTGAGCAAAATATTAAATATCATGTTTAGTGTATATTACATACATCCGTGTTAGAGAGAAAGCCACCACTAAAGATTAACTGTCTGCTTTACCTCCGTTTGTAGATTTTCAACCAAACAGGAGGCATGGTAAAGTCGAAGATGAATCAGTTGGTCAGTCTGAAGTGACTCAGGAGACATTTTAACACCTTTTGCTTCCATCTCTGCCATCTACGAGAATGTAAAGGGAATTTGAAAAATTTGCTGTAATCATTTTTTAACAGTATTTGTTTACTTTCCCATAGTATGCATTACATAAATATTAATGTAAAAAGTTACAAACATAAACTCATAAAACTCTTATCCACTCACTGTGCAAACAAAAACACCACAGTTGTTTCCATAATTTCTCTGCCATTGCTGTGGATTGCAAACAGTCCACCCATCCAGGGAGTCAACATTTCTAAAGGCATCTCTGGAAGAAAGAAATGGACTTAAAGCAGATTGTACCCAAGTCATGAAATGTTTAAAATAACTGTGTAAAACAAAAACAAATTCTAAAAGGTATTACTTCAGAATGTCCATATCCTCTGTTGTCATAAATCCTTATTTGTTTGTAGAAGAAATTCAATAAAGAGACATTTTAAAGCAGTCACAAATACATTTTTTTGTTCTTTTTTGGCTTGTATATCTATAATAACATTGTATATATGTTATATATAATAACATTGCAGACAAATCACATCTATATACTGTATAATCTCATTTTGTTCCTTATGTAATGAACACCGCTAGAGTTGTACTAACCCAAAGAATGAAGTTGCATTCTGTCTCTGGTGTCCTATCTGTGCCAACAATTTTTGGTAAAAGCGTTTTCTGTGCATCATTCTGAAATGGGAAACACATGTTCCTAAGGAATTTGTGACATTCATAGGATGTAGAGACAGGGTTGCTTTAATGCATTTTATTTTAGAAATTGAATAGTACCTCAAGAATTTTCAGATGTGAATCAGAAATTATTCTTGAAGCCAGCCAGTCCCTGTACCACACAATATAAATGTGTCAGTCAACAAGGCTGCAACCTGAAGATAGAACAAAATAACATGTAAATTGCACTTCTTTCATCTGCTCATAATGCTTGTTTGCATGTTTATGAAATTGATTAAAACTAGTGAAAAAAATATAGATTCCGAAGCAGTTACTTACATTCTGGTTTTCTGAGGCAATTTTTGTGCAATTCGACAATTTACTGTCTTTAAAGCAAAATATGAAGATGCATGGTAAGAAAGTGTATTCAAATATATTGTTTATTTCCATATCTACTTGTACATCTTATACAATTGTCTGTATGTGATAGTTGCGTAATCAAGTAAATGTAATCAATTACATTTTAAAATCAATAGGTAACCATAATTATTACTTACATTGTCATATAGCCATGGCATCAGTTGGCTACTGGTGTCTTTCAAGAGATCGAGTGGGCACAAACTTTTCAGATCAAGTAGATCCAACAAGGCGTAACGAGAGATTCTAGCAATGACATCATGCTCTCTCTTCTCAATAGCATACAGCTGTCTGATTTTGTCCTAATGATGCAGAAGATGTGTTAATGATTTTTTATTCCTATTAATAGTAAATATTATTACTACTGATATGTGTGTGGTGCTAACCATCACACTTGTTACCTTATTTTTCTCATTAATTGGAAACATTGTCACTGAGAAACGGTAGCCATCCACAGTAGGACTGTCCCCCTTTGCCAGAGCCGGAGGACTTCTGGACTGTTGTCAGGTTTTCTTGTTTGTGTTCCTGCAATGAATTGGGAAATAGTAACATAACAATAAATAAAGTGGCAAACATTTTAATATATTTTGGATGTTGATTTTGATGTTGCTGTCCTGGTCCTTTCTAAGTGAAAACATTATTTCCCAGGGTTTCCTCTGTTTGCAGCAATCCTCATGAACTATTTGAAAACTTTTGCACATTTTTTCCATATCATTGGTTCCTGTCTGCCATGCTGCTGTCTTTCATGTCTTTGGTAGTTGGATGTGCTGGTGAAATGAATCCCACATTTCTTGCAGAACAGATTCTCTTTCTGAACTGGGTCAACTGGGCAGGATTTTCTGTCATCTAAGAAATAATATGATACATCACATTATGACATTTTCCACTTTATTTCATTTACTGTGTAGGATGCTTATGTATTATGTGCTGACCTGAGGCTTTTTCTGGGATCATCAAACCTGTTGTTGGCACACCACAAAGAGAAACAAACAGAATGTATCATTACAAAATGTAATATTAAAAAAACAAGAACAAATTAAAAAATTGACAAAACACATACCATGTTTTCTTAAGTGGCATTTGAAATCAAAAGTCTTTGAATTACTTTATTGCACTTTGAACAATGCCAGTGGGTCCTTCTACCACTTCATCGATCAGGACGGTAACATGGTATTGAGAACTTGCCTACAAAGAGCGATAATGAAATTAACATGAAAAGTAATGGATCTTGGATATTATACACGATTTTACAAATATGTCACATTTTTTATGATTATTTTCACCATCTGTAAAATGAATAGCAAATGTTAGACGTCGTTTGGACAAATGATCACTGGATGCTGTAATAGATGTTCTGCAGTAACAGTAGTCCTGATCTCCTCCAAGGCTTAAATGCTCTTCTTCACTGACAAACTCAAACTTCCTTGCTGAAAAAAAATGAATAAGCAGCCCAAAACACCATCAGGATGATAAAGAATATTTGCTACAATATCACTCCATATCCTAAACCAGTGGTACTTAACCTGTTTTACTCAAAAGCCCTCCTCTCCGAATCAATACTGCAAAGCACCCAACCTTTTTTAGTCACAAAAACTGTTGTAATTCTAGTGTTATTATTTTGCAATTTCATTATATTATTTTTTGCAAAATAAATTAAAGATGTATTTTAATCTAAAGTGTTCTTTTACAAATACAACTCATTACATACACTATAAACACTTTAAAAGAGAGAAATGTAGAATTTGTGAAAGATGTTTTCTCTTTTGGAAGGATGATAATTTTTAAATCAAATATTTATTGTATCAAAATGTGTTAATACTTTACTATAGTTAAAGGTGGATCATTTTATCAGTTGTTTATTATTTATGCAAAAATCCATATTACTGTTATAGTTTTTATTGATAACCATGGCTACAGCTGATAACTTTGTCTATTGCTCTTATGAATGTTTATAGCATGATTTGTGAAAATGTAACTACTACGGAATGACAGACTTCTTCATGGATAGTGTTTGCATATTTCTTATCATTATATAACCTACTTGTTCTACAGATCTGTGTACTAGTGTTAAATGCTACTGTTTTGATAGTGTTGATAACGTTTTTGACTGAGAAAAATTCAATTTAGTGGAAAAGACAAATCTCGAAAACGCTAGCTGGATCAGGCAACACGGAGGCTGCACCATCGCACTCACAACCGGCAGCGTCTCACAACGATCGTTTTCATACGCTAAAAATTCTTGCAAACTGTCTAAACTGAATTCTACATGTCATGCAGACATTCGTAACAACATGAAAACTTTACCGAAGTCCGGTCCTCGGTGACCTCATGATCACAGTTCGTCATATCACTACTAACGTTACTCTTATTGCAGTAAGAAATGTGTTTAATGTTAAGAAGATGCTGAATTGTTTTGTTTACCTCCCATGCTGTAAATCCTCCGAAGGCTGAGGGTCATCGGTGTTTTATTTGTTTGTGGGTGAGTGGGGGTGAGGGGGCTGGTTTCAAAGCAATAAACGTCCCAGGTCGAGCACAGGCTCCCAAAACCCGAATCTAACGTGACTACTTTATAGTATTTTTTGTGCATTTTTTTAGAAACACAAGTCGTTATGTATGCACGTTATGCATGTCATTTTACAACCTTGAATGTACATGTAACATAAACTCTACATCCATAACGGCTGACGCAGGACTGAAGCGTCGCACCTGCCACAGTTTAGCTTCGCCTGCCTCAACATCTCTTTCTGTTTACATTCCTATTGATGAATATAAACAAACAAACAGTGCACTTCTACAATTATTAACCTGTTTGCCACATAACATGTTTTATTCCTCCCTTTAAATAAATAACGATGAAGTGTTTAGCTGTGGCTGGTCGTGTGGCTGGCGCGTTTAGCTGTGGCTGGTTCGTGTGGCAGGCGCACATAGCGATGGCAGCTGCCACTGGCAGGCAAAGATTTTACTCCCTCTCTGCGATTGTCTGATATTTATAATACTTAATGCAAAAATAAGTTATTTGAAAATAACTATTGTAGTAGGGTACAACGGGGCTAAAGGCCCCCCTTAAGAAAACAATGTGCTATTCACTGCCCCTAAAATGTAAAATTGCATACAAAATATATATGTCGTATTGAACATTAACGGAGCAACATATTTTGTGTGAAAATAAATAATTCAAGTTGTTTATTTTGTTTAGAAATATTATAAATGTATGTATGAGGTGGCAAGAGGGGCCTTTTACCCCACACACGGGGTAAAAGGCCCACCTGCATGGGGTGAAAGACCCACGGTATTGATACATATACTTCAGCTAAAATTATGTTTTGTTTAAATAATGTCATAATGTTAATACTTGTTCAAAACAATCATTTTAGCAAAGTTTGTACTATTTATTTTAATAAGTAAAGATTCTGAAAGTATTGAAGATCCAATAATAATTTAATATGTATTTACAGTAGTAGCAACAAATATTTTGTATATGATATGATTAATATCATGTTTTTAAATATGATGGTTTCATTCTAAACATGGTGGTTATCTCTAATATGGACACCCAACATAATATATTATATTTACCATCTGAATCTAACCATGTCATGTTCTTAAAAAAGGAGTTTACACATTCCTATCCCACTTCTTATTGTCACGGTTCATGGATCTGTGTGCTCATTGTGCTTGCAGCGTTGCCTAGTTACCGTGCACCTGACTAGGTAATCAGAACGGTGACAGGTGTAGCTCGTCCTGCACTGCCTATATCTGGCTGGCGTTTCTGTGGTGCGTTGTCAGATCGTTTTACTGTTGTGGTGTACTTACTCTGTGTCAGTCTTCCAGGTCCTGAAGCTGTTCTCGCCTGGTCGCGTTTCAGTATATCTCTGCCCGAGCTGGAGACTCTGCACTGCCGGGTTTACTGCACCTGCACTGCCGATGATATCTGCACCTCCACTGTGTTTGGAGTCTGCACCTGCACTGCCAGCTCATCTCACCTCCACTGTGTTTTGGAGTTGTCTAATAAAGACTATCTGTTTTCACTCGCAATTGGATCTCGAGCTTTCTGTACCGTGACAGAACGATCTGACCAAGATGGATCCAGCGAGCCAGAATTAAGAGACTTTTTAGCTCGCAGTAACTCACGCATGGATCACCAGGATGAACAGAGGGCAGCCTCTGATCGTATCCAAGCCCTGGTCACTCAGGTCTCGGAGCTGACCACCCAGTTACAGCGTCTCCCGTCCGAGCCGGAACAGCGACCCACGGCATCGAATCCACCTGCGCCCACTATCCCAGATCAGGCGGGTCGGGTCATCGAACCTCGCCTTCCACCTCCAGCCTTTTATTCTGGTGAGCCCCAGCAATGCCGCTCCTTTCTTGCCAAATGCTCACTCTATATCTCTCTCCAACCATCGTCGTTTCCCACCGAGGAATCCAAGATAGCGTTCGTCATCACACTACTGTCTGGACGGGCAGCTCTCTGGGGAACTACCGTTTGGGAGCAGAAACTTCCCTGCTGCGCTTCGTTTCAGTTGTTTTCGGAGGAGATCAGAAAGGTGTTTGATCGGGCGGCTTCGGGCAGAGGCGGCTCGTCTTCTGGCGGAGTTACGGCAGGGAGATCGGAGCGTCACTGATTTCTCCATTGAATTCCGCACTTTGGCGGCAGAGTGCCGGTGGAATTCAGAAGCGCAGTGGGATATGTTTTTTCATGGACTCGCTGATTACGTCAAGGACGAGATCTACGCACTGGAATTACCCACGTCACTGGATGGGTTAGTTAGTATTCGGTGGATGCCAGATTACAGCAGAGAGGTCGCGAGCACGCCGAGCCGGGCGGTCAATAGGCTGGACCACCCGCCTATCTCCTACCGTGACGCAGATGTCGGTTTCGCCGAACCTGAGCCCATGCAGATGGGCAGATCCAGTCTGTCCCTGGAGGAGAAGCGGAGGCGGCGCGAGGGTCTTTGCCGGTATTGCGGAGCTGCTGGGCGCCGCAGCACAGTGTCCCGTAAAAGCCAGAGTGACAGCGGTTAAGGGTTACTGACGGGTGGGATCACATTGGCTAAATCCTCTCTTGCAGCTACACTTCTCACTGTCAAATTGCAGTGGTCCTCAGTCACCTATGACTGTCAGGCTTTAGTTGACTCTGGTGCAGAGGGCAATTTTTAGACTCTGATCTCGCTGACAGACTTAGACTTCCGGTGATTGCCCTTTCACAGCCCATTGCTGTTCATGCTCTCAATGGTCTGTCCCTTCCTTCCATCACTCACTCTACGGGTCCACTTAGACTCGTCACTGGGAATCACACTGAAACTATTCAGTTTCTTTTAACTGACACTCCCGTTACTCCAGTAGTCCTTGGGCATCCCTGGCTTGTGCTTCATAACCCTCACTTTAATTGGAGTCAGAGTTCCATTCTCTTGGAGTGAGGGTTGTCATGCTACGTGTCTGTTGTCTGCTTGTCCTTCTGTCTCTTCTTCTGTGTTTCAGGATGAGCATATGGATCTGTCAAACGTGCCCAGCAGTACCGCGACCTGAAGGAGTGTTCAGTAAGTCTCGGCTGCTTCTCTACCTCCGCATCGTCCCTATGACTGTGCTATAGATTTATTACCAGGTACGTCTCGCCCAAGGGCAAACTTTATTCGCTTTCCGCCCGGAGAGGGAGGCCATGGAGAAATATATTTCTGATTCTCTAGCAGCCAAGATCATTCGCCCTTCTTCTTCGCCGGCGGGAGCGGGGTTTTTTTTCGTGAAAAAGAAGGACGGGTCTCTTCGTCCCTGCATCGACTATCGAGGGCTGAATAACATCACGGTGAAGAATACATATCCTTTGCCGTTGATGTCTTCTGCCTCTGAGCGTCTGCAGGGGGCGGGCTTTTTCATGAAATTAGACCTCCGCAACGCATATCATTTGGTTCGCATAAGGGAGGGGGATGAATGGAAGACTGCTTTTAATACCCCCAGGGGGCACTTTGAATATCGCGTTCTTCCTTTTGGGCTTTCCAACGCCCCCGCAGTCTTCCAGGCACTCGTTAATGACGTGTTGAGAGATATGCTAAATCAGTTCATTTATGTCTACCTGGATGAAATACTGATATTTTCTCACTCTCTCCAGGAACATGTTCAGCACGCGAGGCGAGTGCTTCAGAGGCTGTTAGAGAATGGGCTTTATGTCAAGGCGGAGAAATGCGTTTTCCATGCACAGTCTGTCCCCTTTTGGGTTACATTGTGTCAGTCGAGGGATGCGCATGGATCCGGACAGGGTTCAGGCTGTGGTTGATTGGCCAACTCCAGATTCCCGCAAGGCCCTGCAGAGGTTTCTGGGCTTTGCCAATTTTACCGGCGCTTTATTCGCAGTTTCAGCCAGCTAGCCGCCTTTGACCGCCTTAACCTCCATCAAGACCGCTCAGGTGGTCCAGCGCAGCGAGGCTGCGCTACTCAAACTGAAAGGCTGCTGCTTTGTTTCAGCTCCCATACCATCGCCCCTGATCCCTCCCGGCAGTTTGTGGTGGAGGTTGACGCGGAGGTGGGGTTGGTGCCGCCCTATCCCAGCCGCTCTTCCTCGGACGACAAAGGTGCACCTGCGCGTATTTTCTCACCGCTTATCTCCGCTGAACGCAACTATGATATTGGTAATAGAGAGCTGCTGGCAGTCAAGCTTGCCTTGGAGGAATGGCGTCATTGGTTAGAAGGTTCGGGGTTCCTTTTATCGCCTGGACTGACTCATAAGAATCTTGAGTACATCAAGTCCGCCAAACGCTTGAACTCTAGGCAGGCCCGGTGGGCTTTATTTTTCGGTCGCTTTCGATTTTTCTATTTCTTATCGGCCAGGTTCCAAGAACATCAAGCCCGATGCACTGTCCCGTATTTTCGACCATTCTGATCGCCTGTCTTTTCCGAGCCCATTGTGCCACAGAAAATTTTTGTTTCTGGCGGTCACTTGGGAGATTGAGTCGAAGGTCCGCACGGCTCGCAAGGGGTAACGCCCGTCCGGATGCCCACCGGTCGTTTGTTTGTGCCAGAGACTTTACGGTCCGATGTCATTCGATGGAGTCATTGTTCCAAGGTGGCTTGTCATCCTGGGGTGAGTCGTACCATGTTTCTTACTAAACAACGGTTCTGGTGGCCGCCTATGGCTCGCGACATGATGTTTTGTTTTGGCTTGCTCTGTTTGTGCCGCTTTCTAAGACTTCTAATCGACCCTCTGCTGGACTCCTTCAGCCGCTGTCGGTTCCGTCGAGACCCTGGTCCCACATTTCGCTAGATTTCGTCACAGGTCTCCCAGCCTCTAGTGGGAACACGGTGGTTTTGACCGTGGTGGACCGGTTCTCAAGGCTGCCCATTTCATCCCTCTGCCTAAATTACCGCGCCAGAGAGACAGCGGTTGCTGTCATTGACCACGTTTTTCGCATTCATGGTCTCCCGACAGACGTGGTCTCTGACAGGGGCCTCAGTTTGTCTCTAAATTTTGGAGTGAGTTTTGCCGCTTTGCTAGGGGCGACTGTCAGTCTTTCTTCTGGGTATCATCCCCAGAGTAATGGTCAGAGAGAGCCAACCAGGACTTAGAACGTATGTTGCGATGTGTGGCCTCCCAGAATCCGGCCTCTTGGAGCCAGCAGCTCTCATGGGTTGAGTACGCATAACTCATTACCAGTATCTGGTACGGGCCTGTCTCCGCTTGAGGGTAGCTTAGGTACCAGCCACCAATCTTTTCCAATCTGAATCCAAGTCGCGGTCCCTCTGCCCACGCATTTGTCCAGAGTGTCGACGCACCTGGAGCAGGGCCAGACAGACCTCCTCCAGGTGGGGCACGCACCAAGGCCAAGGCTGATCGCCACCGGTCAAGGCCTCCCGCCTATGTCGCCGGTCAAAAAGTGTGGCTTTCATCTAAGAACATTCCTCTCCGCACTGCTTTGTAACAAACTTGCCCCTAAATTCATTGGCCCGCTTTACCGTCACCAAGATCATTAGTCCGTGGCGGTCCGCCTCAAACTTCCTCCAGCGCATAAGAGGATTCATTCCGCTTTTCATGTTTCCAAATTAAAACCTGTTTTTCATGCCCCATTAATCCAGACCCCGGTTCCTCCACCGCTACCAGATGGGGAACCGTTTATTCGTTAAGCGTATTCTGGACTCTAGGCGGAGGGGACGCGATTCCAGTACTTGGTGGACTGGGAGGGTTACGGTCCTGAGGAGAGGAGTTGGGTGCCTGCTAGAGACATATTGGATCACTCTCTATCGATGATTACAATCGTCAGGTAGGTTCATCTGGGAACGCCAGGAGGCGTCCTTAGGGAAGGGTACTGTCACGGTTCATGGATCTGTGTGCTCATTCTGTGTTCGTCTATGTTGTGGACCCGCTCGTTGTGCTTGTCAGCGTTGCCTAGTTAGTTCGTGCACCTGACTAGGTAATCAGAACGGTGACAGGTGTAGCTCGTCTGCACTGCCTATATCTGGCTGGCGTTTCTGTGGTGCGTTGTCAGATCGTTTTTACTGTTGTGGTGTACTTACTCTCTGTGTCAGTCTTCCAGGTCCTGAAGCTGTTCTCGCCTGGTCGCGTTTCAGTATATCTCTGCCCGAGCTGGAGACTCTGCACTGCCGGGTTTACTGCACCTGCACTGCCGATGATATCTGCACCTCCACTGTGTTTGGAGTCTGCACCTGCACTGCCAGCTCATCTCACCTCCACTGTGTTTTGGAGTTGTCTAATAAAGACTATCTGTTTTTCACTCGCAATTGGATCTCGAGCTTTCTGTACCGTGACACTTATTCACTTACAACTAGCATGAAGGCCAATTCAAGTTGTTGCTAGTGTCTATTCTAGTTGTGGCTTGCATCAGTGAATATTTAATATGTAACAGCAACAACTGGAATGCATACATGTTTAGTCTGAAATGCCTATTTCATAGCTGAACAGAATTCAGTAAGTATTAACTAATATCAGTCACTGTTGGACTATGTAGTTTACTAGCAAAATTGGCAGTTATACTAGTTATTTATTTAGATTATTAAGGGATAAGAGTGCTGACTTACTTAACTTTGACTTAGTAATTAAAACAAGTTCTAGTTACAACAAAATAGATTTTAGTTAGTTTAAAGGAATAAATGTTAAAATAGCTTGCCACAGTAGTATGAAGACACCACACATAAGGCTCCAGCTCTCAGCTAGGCGCCCCTCTTACCTCATCCAATTATACTGCACTGTTGCGCTAAGTGCTGTGTGTAGTCAGAGAATACTCATTCTGTGTGCCATGTGAAGTTCAGCCAGTGTCATTTATACAGCCTGATAGCTAAACGGCCAAGCTTCTTTTCTGTGCAGGTAGACATGCCGCTGCTTCCATGACACCATACGATTTATCCTGGAAATGTAACAGCAAAATTTTAGATGCCGAGAGAAGAACGCTTGTGCGGTAAAGCACCGACTCCATCTGTTCATTCAGCATTACAGCTCTTATGAAAGATACACGCAAATATGAAGTCATCACTTACATAATGAATCCCAAATTACTCAATATATGATCAATATGGGATCTCTTTCAAACAGTGCAGCTTTCAAAAACGTAATATATAAAATATTACAATATTGTGAATTTTTACAATTTTAAATGATCGTTTAGTATTTTATGTAATTGGGTCATGTGATCCTTCAGACATCCTTCTAATATGCAGATTTGCTACTCAATAATCATTTTTTGTTTTATTATCACAGTTAAAAAAATGGTTGTGGTATCTTATAAATCCAAATCATATACTTTTAACAGATGAACATTAAAACGTTCAGGCAAACACAATATGCAAATGAATCAAGAGAACAGCAACATTCCAGCAGAACTCCTATCGTGTTTTAATTGGGCTAAAGTAGGTGCTACACTGACATTCATGGTGGAAGTAAGCAAAGCTAACTCATTTGGTGGTAATTTATTGCCATTTTTGGATTCCAAGTTGTTTTCTAGGAAATCTTCCAATCACATAAAGGCCTCTCATTCTAATAGCATTGGCAATAAATATTTTGCTTAAATTACATTAGGACCAAAACACCATTGTGTAAAAAGACAGGAGAATAGGTGCGATGGGGCAGGGTCATTTATCATCCTTGGTACCTCTTGGCACCATTCCTGACGCTGTACATACTTTTGCTACAATCTTAAAAATAAAGGTTCTTTATTGGCATCCATGGTTCCATAAAGAACCTTCGACATCAACGGAACCTTTCCATTGCACAAAAGGTTTAGATTATCAAAATGTTCTTCCCACCGGGAAAACAATGGCTCTTTAGTTACAGGGATTAGGACTGATGGGATATACTGAGCATACCTGTCAACCCTCCAGTTTTCCCCGGGATTATCCCGTATTTTATCATTCTATCCCGCTATCCTCCCATTTAAATATTTTCCCATATTTCTCCCATATTTTTGATATTGCTATAAAAAAATCCCACAGAGCATATATTTTATATGTTTGCTTCATTCACCTCCGGTAAAACTCCAGTAATTTGTATGGCCCAAACCTCATTATATGAATAATCTCTCTATTTCTTCAGCTTATTATATGAATAATCATGTCAATACAGTATATTTCAAGGTTGTCCGGTTGCCAGATCTTGTATGAAATGCATTCTTCTCACACAATCGACACATACAAATTTCAGCCCATTTGACCCTTAACTTAGCAACTTTACAACCAAGTGATGCTGTTGATATCTGCGCAGTAGTGATGCGTGGATGGCGGTTATATGGGCGCTGTGGTTATAAAAAATGCATTATGATTATTTGCGGATGGGTCACGGGTGCATAAGATAAATCATTAATGATGCAAATATTAACTACGTGAACGTGTTTTGAATATATTTTTCATCAGGCATACGATTTAGTGTGTGTGTGTGTGTGTGTGTGTGTGTGTGTGTGTGTGTGTGTGTGTGTGTGTGTGTGTGTGTGTGTGTGTGTGTGTGTGTGTGTGTGTGTGTGTGTGTGTTTGCCTGTTCGGGAAGTTGCAGTGACAGAAACGGTTCACTGGTAAAAATGGGAGTAGACTTAGGTGGTGCTTCAGTAAAAAAAAAAAACAAGAACACAAATAACACCCCCATACATGTAAATTGAGATATAGCGTACACTTCAAAAGGCGATGGTTTAAATATGAGCCCTGCAAGTTTCAAAGTCAGGTGCTGCACTGCTTTGTATACTGCGGTTACAGGGGAAAGGCTATATTCCAAAGACTCTGCCCCTTCCCCCAGAGAGAATATGGTTTTATATACAGAATATGGTTTTATAGACCACAGTGAAAGCATTTTCAAACTTAAATCTCTGCTCTTCTGTAACTCACTATGAGCTACTCCCAAACGTCTCATGGGAAAATGGGGCTTCTGGTAATTCCTCAAAATGGATATCATAAAAATGCATTGGATTCTAAGAATGTGAGGCTAGAAAGCAACAACCTGATGTTGTTTGAGTGAAGTGATTTAATTCCTGTCTATCAATAGGGTGTGATGAGTAATAAATTGTGGCCTGGGCCAATGAGGACAGTGCCCTGGAGTCTTCTGATTGCCAGGGGCTTCAAACTAAAGGACCTGCAGTGGCCTGAAACATGGAAAGGGGGAACTGTAAATGCAAACTTGATGTAAAACTAAAAAATGTATATAAACAAACCTATTTCTAGCAATTTACAAATGTTAAACATTGAGAAATTAATGTTGAGTCTAGTCATATTTACCACTGGGAAACTTGGAGATAATTTTGATACCAGAGTTTCCCAGTTGGGCCATAAACTTTGAACAGATAGTTAATTGTATTAGTTTTTCCCATGACAAATAATTTGCTTTCATTTGCCATTACAGTCATGTACATTTGTGGTCAGAATTTTTGGCAGCCTAGGTAAATATGATTAAAGAAGGCTGTGAAAATGTATCTACATTGTTAATCCTTTTGATCTTTTATTTGAAACATTTACAAAAATCTAAGCTTTCATTGGATAATAAGAATTTAAAATGGGGGAAATATAATTATGAAATAAATGTTTTTCTCTAATGCACATTAGTTACAATTAACGGCACCCTTTTATTCAATGCTTTTTGAAACCTCCATTTGCCAGTTTAACAGCTTTAAATTTTCTCCTATAATGTCTGATGAGGTTAGAGAACACCTGACAAGAGATCGGAGACCATTCCTTCATTCAGAATCACTCCAGGCCCTTTAGATTCTCAGCTCCATGTTAGTGCTTCTTCTCTTCAGTTCACCTCACTAATTTTCTACAGGGTTCAGGTCAGAGGACTGGAATGGCCATCGCAAAATCTTGGTATATTGCCCAGTGACCCATTTTTGTATTGTTTTTGAGGTTTATGTTTGGATTATTGTCCGGTTGGAGGATCCAATGGCCCATTATAAGATTTCTAACAGAGTCAGTCACTTGTTGATATTTTTTTTATTCTGTTGGTATTTGATAGAATCCATGATGCCATGTGTCTAAACAAGATGTCCAAGACCTCCAGCATAAATATAGGCCCACAACATCAAAAATACAGCAGTATATTTCATTGTACACATGGGGTACTTTTTATCCCTGTGTTCACCAAACCCATCTTGAGTGTTTGCTGCTAAACATTAAGAAATGTATATATTTTTGTTTCATCTGACCATAGAAGCCAGTCCCATCTGAAGTTCCAGTCGTGTCTGATAACTGAATGTGCTGAAGTTTGTTTATGCATGAGCTAGGATATTTTTTCTTGAAACCCTCCCAAACTACATGTGGCGATGTAAGTGCTGTTTTTCCCCACCTATTTATATTTCTATATTATTTTATATATTAGGGAAACCATGGCTGGATAATTTCATGTTCATAATCACCCTGGAGTGTGCAAAATTCCCCATTTCGTATGTTTCTCTTAATTCTTCAGACGTTTGTTCTATTCGAACGTAAGTGCCCTGCAAAGTGGACATCACAGAATATTCCGCCATGATTCCAGTTCGAAGCGAACGTATTCCATTCAAAGTGCATTGAAGTGTGCGAGACGTGAATTTATATTGTATATATTTACAGAGGTATATTACCTCACACTCGTCCGTGTGTGAAGAAGTTGCGCAGCGCAAATCCATGAATCAATGTTCCGAAGTGAAGTAAACTTCAACGGATTTCCCCTGCTCAGGGAGTAGGGAGCAATGAACACTGTGTTGGGAGCATGTCAATCGGAACACAGTTCATGCACAGAGCTCACTTCTAACGAGCTGATTATCTGAATCGGGTGTGTTAACTAAGAGATATATCCAAAATATGCAGAACGCGGGGCAGTCACTTAATATTATTATTCAAAGCCTTCTTTGATCATATTTACCTAAGGTGTTAATAACTCTGACCACGACTGTATATTTATGTATATGAATAATTATCTGATATATTATGTGTATTTTACTCTATTTGACTTAAACTTCAGAATCATCAGCAAACTAGTGCGGTAAATGTTAATTCCATTGTATATTGGTTAATATCTTCAATATTTTAGGCCTTATTATGAGTTACCCTAGAAATAGGTAAGAATGAACCTAGTGTCCTTTATGATTACTATTCTTTCTGACACCGAACCACTTGAACACCTCAAACTTGTAATACGACTTCAGAAATGGAAGTTGAAATAGCTTGTGAAGGTAGTATCAATCCCCATCAGGTTGGGATGAAGTGTAAGGCCAGGAGGGGGTGCCTCATGCTTTCTGTATTTCTGTATGATGGAGGCACTACACTGTAAAAATGAACTTCTTTCATATATTAAACTGAGGTCCTGACTCTCTGTGATGTAACCAGTCTAACGCTGGACTGCTGGTCACCTAATCATCGTCATATGCACATATCACTTGTCTCCTCTCCATTGACAGCTGGTGGGTGTTGTGTTGCACCAGCCCTGATGTTGCATCATCCAGATAGATGCCGTGAAACACACCGTGGAACACTTTGATTGACAGAGGACACACACAAAATTTGTATATCTGTAGAAATTTTTAATCAATTGTTATATCAACAAAAATGAAACCATGTAATAGCTTAGTTTATTGAATTATCATTATGCACAATACTACTTATAATTAACAACTCTTTAGATTCTATGTCTGATGACACATTCAGAAAAAAATATAGTGACGGTTCGAGTGACTCACTGCTGTCGGGGCACTTGTTTGTTTCAGCACCTTGGACAGTAACAGTAATACAGTTCTGACTGCAGCTTATTGACAACACACAGAACTTTTATTTGACCAAAAACAGATTAGACTGCAATAATTGGTCATTTGGATTTTGAATGGTCCCTCGTCCTTGCATCTTCTATATTAGCACTTAAATGCCAATAAGCAAGTGTAAAGTGTAATGAAACTCTCGCAGAAAATTGTAGAATCCAGAATTCACAATGAACATACTTTATTCTGATAAAAATAGAAAGAGGGGACGTGAACTGGCGTTGTAATTTAGTCAACCAACCATGAAAACCCAAACGTACATACAGTTTGAGAGTAAGTATCAGTGCAATCATTATATTATCTATTTTGCCATCTGCTGGACATTTTGTTAAAAAGCAAGTGGCTAAGATTTGAAAATGATGGATATTGCGCCATCTTGTGGCTAATATATATTTATTGGAAGCGCAGGCATGATTCATCAATCGCATAGATCACAGCATGGTAAAATCTGCATATAGGCTACTGTCCCTTCTTGGTTAGAAATACATCTTTGTTATTGATGATACATGCATGATTGACAGGGACGTCATCAGAGGCGGACAGGTAGTTAAGTATTTGTACTTTTATCAAATAAATTAAAAAAATACCTGTCATTTTTCTTTGGAAAACTTTACTTCACTTAATTCCAAAGCATAATGTCATACTTTTTTACTGCACTACATTTCATTAATAAAAGTTGTTGTTTGTTTTACCTTTAATACATAAGAACATTACAAATATAGTAGGCTACTTTCTTGTACTCAATAAATCTTTGAATTACTTGGACTTGAGTAAAAGTAAGAAAGTAATAGATTTCTAATATAATTACATATTAAATGTAGTGCAGTAAAAAGTAGAATAGTAGGCTATACTTCGGAATGCTGTGAAGTAACGCTTTCCAAATAAATACTCTGATAAAGTTCAAACACTTTAAAAGTACTTTTAAAGCGGAGTAAAAATACTTCATACTGTACACCTCATGCACTTATTAATTTTGAGGGGGCCTCGTCACGCTTGTCATGTGACACACAGCATGCAGCCACGATAGTGCTGTATATCTGTTGTAGGTTTATTGGTTTTATAATTATTGGTTTATTGATTTTCCTTTTTTTTCGAAATATTCCCATACATGTTAACTATATCATGAAATATCTAGATTCTCAAATATGCGTTAGTAAATGCATGTTGCACCTCTACAGATCATGTTAGTTGATCTATAACGGGCGATAGGCAAAGTAGCCTAATGTTAGTGTAATATATTAACTACGCATAAACCCGTCTTTTTTTATTAAAGTACTAGATATGGGTGTCATGTCATAACATTTTCAATACGACTGACTTTGTATTTCACGTGAATTGAATAATAATAATAATAATAAACATTGTTTAGTTACTAATTATCACACTTTCATTGTACAGAAAGAGAGGAACGAACATTTACATTATTAAAGAACATTTTCATTGACTTCTGTCTGGCTAGAGTTGAAGAACTCTCAAAAACAGCGATGACTCATCTACACGCCTCTGATTGGCCAATGCATTCATAAGGTCAACAGAATTGAGCGTGATTGGTTATAATGCGCAGCGCTTCAAAAATTCGTCTTCATGTCTCTTGCTCTGTGTCAGCGAAAGTGCAAACTCAAATTTGAACTTAGCAGCTGATGATGAGGCGCAATAAATGTTCTAATCACACCGAAGTGATCGTATCAATTATTATTTATTAAAATCAAATATTTGTATTATTATTATTTTAAGCTCCATTTAAAATCCACTTGGCTCAAAAAGCTGATATTTTAATGGGCGTATATATATCTGTGTATTTGTAATTATATTACTGAACAACAAAAAATATTTACACTTTACACTTGCTTACAAACATCAACGTATCAATGTCATTAAATATACCACACTACCATTTTGCTATTTTTGATAGAAATAAAAGCAAAAATATTAAGCAGCACAACTGTTTTCAACATTGATCATTGAGGGTATATAATAAGTATCGCTTTTTATTTATCTTCTTTCCTACTACTTGTTTCCCTTCTGTTTCAGTTTTTATAACCAATTCTTACTATGTGTTTTCAGATCACTACCACTCGCAAACCACGCATCACACACTGTAGGCAGCGCAATTCTAACAACCTGCACACTTTGGCTATGTCTGCCAATACAGTACAGGTGCATCTCAATAAATTAGAATGTTGTGGAAAAGTTCATTTATTTCAGTAATTCAACTCAAATTGTGAAACTCGTGTATTAAATTAATTCAATGCACACAGAAGTAGTGGCTCACGTTTAACAAAACCCCACAAATAAAACAATCTCAACAAATTAGAATACTTCATAAGTGTCACACTCCACACGGGAAGAGGAGATGAGGAGACAGGTAGAACTCAAAACAACATTAATAACTCAAAACAGGGTACATATACTGGCTAGGCCTCAAGGGACATTCATTGGTATCCGTTCCAGGACCAACGATGGAGCAGGGAGTTTGGGCAGCCATGGCAGATCAGGGGACTCGGGCGGCCATGGCGTGGCAGCCATCTGCGGATCCGGGGACTCGGACAGCCATGGCGGATCCAGGGACTCGGGCAGCCATGGCGGATCCTGGGTTTCCGTGGGCCATGGCGGGTAGCCCCAACCCCCCCAAAAAATGTGTATTGGGGAAGTCCAACACATCTGGGGAGCGCTTGGGAGGAGCGGGCACTTTAGGGCACTCATGAGGAGCGGACACCTGGGGGCGCTCGGGAAGCGCAGACTCTAGGGGGCGCTCGGGAGACGCGGACACTAGGGGACGCTCTGGAAGCGCGGATGATAGGGGGCACTCTGGAAGTGAGGACGCTAGGGGGCACTCTGGAAGTGCAGACGCTAAGGGGCACTCTGAAGCGCAGATGCTAGGGGGCGCTCTGGAAGCACGGACGCTAGGGGGGCGCTCTGGAAACACGACGCTAGATGCAAAACGCTAACTTTTGAACAATAATATATTATTAAACTATGGGGTAAGTTGTCACAGTCCTTAAAAATAAATAAATAAATGAAATATTTAAACAAAAACAATTCACAGCATACTTAGGTTTCATTGACCAACAAATTGCAATAGCAAAATCACATATGGGATATCTTCCAACTTGAGAGCAAAGCTTAACTGTCGATCAGAATTGACCTTCAGGTATTTTTGGAATCGATTCTGAATGTCTGTAGTGTAGTTTTGTGTGTGTGTGTGTGTGTGTGTGTGTGTGTGTGTGTGTGTGTGTGTGTGTGTGTGTGTGTGTGCGTGTGCGTGCGTGCATGCGTGTGTTTGTTCGTTTGTTTAACCCCCTCAAAAAAAACAACTACACACATTATCTTGCAAATACTGTTTGGAGGAATATTCATTCAAATTTAAAAGGGTGATTGTTACAAAACACACAATTTCTCATTATAGCCCTTGTGATAACTTCCACATATGACAACTAGTCCCAGCCTTCTTTATTAGTATCAAACAGCAAAAATGATCTGAGATCAGTATGTCTAACAACTGTTGACAAACTAAATGTATACAAACTAAACATCATATAGATTGTAGTCTGTATGCATGTCATAGTCTGTATATGTGTTAGTCTGTCATTTTACAACATTCCAATTATCTGAATTAAGAGATTCCTTTTATGAATGTACTTCAGTATCATTCACGCTTGTCTGAATGTGGATGGTCACCATGTGCTGCCAACTGACCCAATTACTGTTCATGGTACTGTCTTGTCAAACCAAGCATACCACCCCCAACCCCAACCCCACCACTGCAGGGGTCAGACATGAAGGTCAAGCATCTGTCCCACTCCCACTACCCTTAGTCTGGTGACATCATCACTCAGAGACTCACACAGAGCTGGTGGTGTATTTGGGAACGAGTCATAACAATAGAATACTGAGTCATGGTAGTTTTACACAATGCAATTCAGTTATTGATTTTATGACATAATTGTGTTATATCTGAGTGGGAAAACGTACAGATATAATATTATGTGACAGTGAATGACAAAGAAAATAAACATATCAATGTCATTGAGAAATTATGAAGCAAAACTAAAATGTGAACTTAGTCTGTGTCTAAAATCACACAGGCTGAGTAGGTACGTCTTTCGCATAGTAATTAATTTGTGACTGTTAAAAAAAAGAGTTTTCTATGTAGTGCCTATAATAAATACAGTGCAATACAATACAAATAAAACAAAACATTTTACCCTACAAATGTAAATTACTTTCAAATCTAAAATATGGCAGACTAACTGAAAAAAAAGGTAATTAAAGACAAGTGTTGTTGGTTTTAGACAAAATGGTTGAAAGCCTGTAAGTAAAATCACTTGTAATGTAACACAATCACTTTTGACCAATAGGTGGTGCTGGAAATGTGTTGTGGTAAGTGTGGGGTGATGGTTATGTTACACTTCAAATTGTATGCCATCCCTTGCTAACTTTCCTCTGTCTCATTGATTCTGACCTATGTCGTTGATTATGTTACATGAGCGCCCATTACTGGTAGAACACTTGCAAAGAACTGAATTTGAACGTTTGTTAACTGAGCAATCTATATGTATATAGGTATGCTTGCACTGTAAAAAAAAAGTTAAAATAATTTGTTACCCCGCTGACAATTTCTTTTAGTTTAGTCAACTTGAAATTTTCAGTTACTCAATGTTAATTTAAGGGACAACTGGAATATTTTAGTTGACTAAACTAAAAAATTTAAGTCAGCAGTGTAACAAATTATTTTAAGTTGAATTATTTTTTTACAGTGTTGTCTGTTTTAAATATTAAATAAATAATACATATAGCCTAAAGCTGTTTGAGGCAGGGGTAAATTAAATGCAATCTGCAGTGACGTAACAATCATGTTGTATTGTTGTATATGAAATGGCCTGAAGTCTACACATGAAGTAAACTTGCTCCCTTTATCAAAATCGAGGGGTTGAGGGTCTGTCTGTATAAATGTCTCTTGTCCACTTATCGAAGTGTTAAAACACTTCAAAATGACAGCTGGGATTCCCTTGAGGGAAAGTGTTTAGGAAGTTTGCATGAGTGTGTCTAAAAGCAAACTGTCACACAGTCCTCGACATACACAATGTTTGTTGTCAATATGTCAGTGTTGGAGATACAGCCTCAGATCCAGTTTGGCAACATGCCTCAAACTTAGTTGATGTAGTAATCAAAAACTTTATCAATGTGAAATATTTTTTTGCCAACATGGAATGAAGAAAATTGAACCCAGGGTCTAAGAAAAGTTTAAAAAGTCAGGTAAGAAATCAAAAATATCAGACAGTGAGTTTTCTCCGTATCGCTGTTCTCAGCATAACCCAAGGATAATAACCTGACAAAACCAGCCTGAGGTCCATAGGCAAAACGAGTCAAAAGCTAGCATTTTTCTATCTTGATTTATTTATTTTTAAGTACCT
The DNA here is from genome assembly GCA_027564155.1 of Gymnocypris eckloni scoliostomus. Taxonomy (NCBI): domain Eukaryota; kingdom Metazoa; phylum Chordata; class Actinopteri; order Cypriniformes; family Cyprinidae; genus Gymnocypris; species Gymnocypris eckloni. The sequence continues at coordinate 15,281,502 of CM050412.1, read as the reverse complement.
TCAGGGCATAGTGTCAATATGATACATGATTGCATTATGATACACCTATGTGTTCATAAAATATAGCATTTTACAACAAAATTCTAAATGCAGGCGTCCAAAATGGCAGACAGAGGACAATTTGATGCCAAAGTTTGTGAACCTTTTAGAATTTCCTATATTTCTGCATAAACATAAATCGCACAAGTCCTGAAAGCAGACAGAAAGAACCCAATCAAACAAATGAGACAAGAATATTTTCACTATGTATTTATTCAGGAAAAGGTATTCAATATTACATGTACCTGTAAGTGGCAAAAGTATATAAATCTCATAGGACCAACTGATAATTTGAAGGTTAAATTAGAGTTAATCTGTTCAGAGGGGTTTTCAGTCAGTGGCATGACTATCATTGCCTGTCCTGTTTTATTTAAAGAACAGGGATCTATCAAAGTCTGATCATGATTGTGGATGTGAATCATGGCTCAAACAAAACAAATATCTAAGGACCTCAGAAAATAGAGTTGCTGTCGCTCATCAGGATAGAAAAGGTTACAAAACCATCTCTAAAGAGTTTGGACTCAACCAACAAAGATCACTCAAAAAGCAAGGCATGGAACAGTCTGTGAGGCTGCAAAGGACCCCAGTGTAACTTCTAAACAACTAAAGGCCTTTCTCACATTAGCTAATGTTAATGTTCATGAGTCCGCCATCAGGAGAACACTGAGCAACCATGTTGTGCATGCAGAGTTACATGAAAAAACACATTCCACTCCAAAATGAACATTTATGCTCATATGAAGTTTGCTAAAGATCATGTGGACAAGCCAGAGTGCTATTGCAGAATTGTTTTGTGGACAAATGAGTGCTGCAATGAGACCTTTTTTATAGATTTTTTTTTAATGAGAAGTGTTATGCTTGGAGAAAGGAAAACACTGCATTCCAAGCACAAGAATCGTGTCCCATCTGTTAAACATGGTGGTGGTGGTATCGTGGTTTGGGCCTGGTGTGCTGCATCTGGGCCAGGACAACTTACCATCATTGATGGAACAATGAATTCTGGAGTATAGCAAATTATAAAGGAAAATTTCAGGACATCTGTCCGTGAACTGAATCTCAAGTGAAAGTGGGCCATGCAGCAAGACAACAACCACACAAGTTGTTTTACTGAAGAACGGTTAAAGAAGAACAAATGTAATGTTTTGGAATGGCAGAGTCAAAGCCCATTCCTGAAACCAACTGAAATGTTGTGGAAGAAGCTGAAGCAAACAGTTCATTGGAGGAAGCCCACGAATATCACAGAGTTGATGTGGTATTGTTTTAAAGAGTGGGCTAAAGTTCCTACAAATCGTTGTGCAGGACTGATCAGCAGTTACAAGAAACATGTAACTACAGTTATTGGGTCACTCACACCAGATATTAAAAAGCGAAGATTCACATAATTTTACCACTCACAATGTGTATGCTGTAATGTATTATTATTAATGTGTGTATTTTAGCCAAGGAATAAGAGGAACAGTTATTAATATAAACATGCGTGCACATTTGGACAGTTGGTATCTCTAGAGGGTTTGAGTTAGAGACTACACATTCACTGTGGTTAATGTTCAGACTGCGTGCCAAATTTCATCTTTCCTCCAAGTGGTTCACAAGAAGTACAAGAAAATGAAGAGAACAACAAACAGATACAGGTGCCTACACACCTTTGTTACTTGACCCCCAATGAAAATGAGGCTATGAATCAGCCGCCATAAACAAACAAAAAAAACATAAAGAATTTAATATTCAACATAATATCAACTCACAGGTTACTATTTTCCAAAACATGATCATTTCACTTTTTCAGAACTGTTCAGATGAAATACATCCCTCAAACGGTGGTTTAGATGAAAACTTAATAAGAGCATAACTATTCATTAAATGCCCTAAGATGGCCATACGGAAATTTAAAGTTGCAGGGCATATTTGTTCTCTAGCTTTTCATATCTTCAGGTAAACAATTTGAATGAGGAAATTACAAATGCATCTTAAAATAATCAATATTCCTGGCCCAAACAATTATTTTTGTGTGCAAGTTATTGGATATTTGTTTGTTTGATAGAATAGTCTTATGCATTACTCTGTATAACATATTTATGTGTTTTTGAAGAGATCACTTATTGATTGGAGAATTATTGGATCACTGCTGGTCAGCTGCCACTAGATGGTAGTACAGGTACAATTTAGACTGCAGTACTTCTTTCATTAGAAGACTCTAACCAGAGCATACACACACTCAACTGAACATGGCATTTCTGATCATGTGGTTATGCCCATGCACACGTCATTGATAAAATTAATCGTTGCCCAAAGGCATAGCATTTAATGAGACAAAATGTCCCAATTAACCTTTTTAAGAGTGCCATTTTCAAAAGAAATGAATGTTGCCTCACTGTTTAAGACATTTATGGTCTGAGCCATCGGCCAAGTATTTTCCCACTTGAGGCAAACGATGTCATATTTTTTAGTGTTGCGCTTATGTGATTCCTCACCTAAGTGAAAGTTTACAAAGGACATATTGAAAGAACTTGACATTTTCGCATACATAACTTGCCTTGCTCCCCACACAGTTATTTTACTGCATGCAAACACACTTGCAGATGAACTAATACTTGAATGACCTACTTTCTTCAGAGAAATTGGTTTAAGAACGCTAACAAGGAAATATTAAAATGCAGTTTTCCAGTGACAAAAGCATGTGAGCAGCTTTGCTGAGCAGGACTTGTGTCATGTTGATAATTAGGATGGTCCTCAAGAGCCTCCATGACCCAGTCAGTCATAAATGACCGAACAATGTTACCTTTGAATTGACAAATCAGTAGCTCATGAGATTTGACAGTATAAAAAGTCTAATGCATAACTCACATATGCTTGAGAGCACTGTGCTTTATTAACATCTTTGTAACATTTTAATGATAGCATAAGTTTCTGTGACTCATGTGAGTGTTTCTGACCTTTCTAAATCATAAATTGTGTTTTGTTTTTGTTGGGGTTTTTCATTAATTTTACCTTTTAAATCTGTCTTCTTGCTCTTCATTCGGGGCTGTCAGTAGAGCACATTATTAAATTATTACTTCCAGGCTGATATAATAATAATCACAGCCAACCATCTGTACTGTGCTTTTTATGATACATAACTGACACAATTTTGTCAAACATTTTTCACAGGATACTACGGCACTCTGGGACTTAAACAAACTACATTTTTAATAGTATCTGAATATCTGATTTTCTGGGATGAAGAAAGAGGATGGAAAAGAGAAAGTATTTAAATGAAGTAATAGTAATAGAAGTTTTAAAATGGCAATGCTACTATTCCCCTATTTTATATTTAAAAAAAAAATAATCCTCATGAGATATCTAACTAACAGAGATATTCATTGATTTATTATTTGCATCTACAAGGTAAGTAAATATATTTTAAAATGTATTATGCTTGTGTTAGAAAGCCTGGTTTTAAGGTTCGTGCTTAAATATAAAAAATAACAATTTACAAATGGAGACAAGAATACAATTTGTATGAATAGAAGTAGAGAAATGTTAATTTAGCTTTATTTCATTAGAACACACACACACACACACACACACACACACACACACACACACACACATACATACATACATTCATATGTTATATTCAAAGTGTATATGTAATTAAATAAGTATTATTATTATTATTATTATTGTATTGTATTATAATATGTTACTATTATTTACATTTACAATTTTGAATGATAGTGGATCAAAGTGCATTCACTATAACAATATCACAATATGTCAAGCATATTAACATGTTAAGCATATTAAGCACAACAGTTTTCAAGTGTTTTGAAACTGTTTTGATAATACTAATTAATGTTTCTTGAGGTTCAAATCAGCATATTAGAATGATTTCTGACAATTAAAGTGACTGGGGTCAAGATTCTGAATATTTAACTCTGCATCAAAATAATAAATTATATTTTAAAATATATTGAAAAAGAAAATAGTTATTTAAAATTGTAATAAAATTACACTTGTTTAGATCAAATAAATGCAGCCATATATATTTAATGGACTGTGCATGTGGTTGGTTGAGGTTTGATACATCGTAGTTACATGTCCTCTAGTGGATGAGGGTGATTAATGTCTTAATTTCCTATTATTAAAGACCAGAGAGGGGATGCAGGCTGCAGATAGTCAACACGCTATAAATCTCAGCAAAATGAACGATCAAATAATCACTCTTCAGAAATGAAATCTCCACACATTAATGCTACCACCAACACACACACACACACACACACACTTGTCTGGGTGTTTCTGTGATCTCACTCAGTGACAGCATAATTACCACACAGAATTATAGTGTTCTTCATTGTATTTCACCTCCCTGTGTGAACCATTTACTGTAGAAAATACAGTTACTTTAGAATGGCCCTGAGATTGTAATGACTTAAAATGTACCATGATCTACTCTGACTTTTTATCTTTTCTAACATCTCATCCAAACACATGCGTTCCTGAGAGAAAGCGAGAGAGGGAGACAGATGAACTCTGCTCCTTTGTGCGGGGCAGACAGAGGGAAAGGACTAATCACATGCACTGGATTGATTACAGTGATGATTAATAGGGTATATGGTTTTCATTAACAATTTGATTTATCACAGATCATGAGGCTGAATAATGGTAATGGTCTCCACTCCCTCATATCTCTCTCAGCAGATGAAAATCCATCCCTTTTCACTACTTTGTTTCCCCGTTCCCTTGTTCCTACAGATGGAAGGATTCATTTAACGGATGTGGTTCTTTTATGCCTGAAATTTCCACTGCATGAACTACATTTCTTTCTTTCTTTCTTTCTTTCTTTCTTTCTTTCTTTCTTTCTTTCTCTTTCTTTCTTTCTTTCTTTCTTTCTTTCTTTCTTTCTCTAATTATTTTTATAGAACGCTTAATTGTAATGTTAAGTGTGTTGTTTCACCTTTAAAAAGTAGGAAAAGTGTGTTAGTTTTTACACTGAAATAAATAAGTGCTGTCAAATTGATTAATCATGATTAATCACATCCAAAATGTGTTTACATTAAAAAAATTGTGTGTAGTGTATATTTATAAATAAATACACACACGTACAGGTATATATTTAAGAAATATGTGTAATATATATTATATTAATAGGCATTCATGTTTGCCTACAGAACCACATCTGGCTCTGCACCCCTTTACCTAAATTCATTACTTCAGACTTATATGCCCTCTAGAAGCTTGCGTTCTGCAAGTGAACGACGCATTACTGTACCATCCCAAAGAGGCACAAAATCCCTTTCACTGACTTTTTCATTAACTGTTCCCATCTGGTGGAATGACCTGCCCAACTCAATCCGAGCAGCTGAATCCTTACCCATCTTCAAGAAACGGCTAAAAACACATCTCTTCCATCTTTATTTGACCCTCTAACACTAGCACTCTAATTGTATTTATATTAAAATCACAGACATATTTGACCCTCTATCAATTGCATATTTATTCTCTAACTGCTAGCTTTTCTTGTAAAACAGTAGGTTTCTTGTTTCTATATTCTATATACTCATTTTCTTAAAAACAATAAATAAATAAAAACTCCTTCCGTGTACTGCATTAGACTAACCAGGACTTGTAATAGCACTTGCATGTTGTTGCACTTTTGTTGGTTTTGATTGCTTCTATAATGTCCTCATTTGTAAGTCGCTTTGGATAAAAGCGTCTGCTAAATGACTAAATAAATAAATAAATATAGGTATATGTATGTATAATATAAATCATATAAATATGAATATATATATATATATACATAAATATTTAGTGTGTGTGTGTGTGTGTGTGTGTGTGTGTGTGTGTGTGTGTGTGTGTGTGTGTGTGTGTGTGTGTGTGTGTGTGTGTGTGTGTGTGTGTGTGTGTGTTTATTTATACACATATATATATATGTAAACACAGACTTTTATTTTGAATGTGATTAATTGCGATTAATCGATTTTCCAGCACTAAAGTAAACAAATAAATAACATACATGAATGAACGAATGAATTAATGTAATTAATTAATTAATATATATATTCTGGCAGAAAATGACCATCCTTTTCTATTAGGTTTTATTCAAACTTGAAACTAAAAAGAGAAAGTATAATTAAAAATATGGCTAAAACATCTGGGAAAAATCCATTTTAAAAATCTATTTAATTTATCACTAGCTTAAAAAATAATGACTTACAACAACTCTGTCACTGGTCAGTTAAACAGATAGTCCCATTGGTCTGTTACTGATCAGGATGCTTCCACATGAACATTTGTATAGCACAACAGACAAACCGCACTGTATTTTTTTTTTTTTTCAAAAGATCATTGTAGTATGTTTTACAAGAAAATACTCTTTCAGTCTTTCATAAACATTTCACGTTTAATTCAATGTGTGACTTGCCATTTCTTTGTAATTGCAAGTGAAATATACTAGTCTTTCCATTGAGTGTTTACGCTTTTCAGCACTCAACCTACATATGGCTTCCTTACGCCTGGTCTCTCCATATTTAGCTGGGACAGAAGAAACTATTTTAACATCCCAAAAATTACCTTTAATGAACATGTTGATGGAGGTTGAAAAGGTGCTCATTTAATCACCGGTGTTCTTATTCATGGATGCTTTATTAGACATGCCTGTGACCTGAACTGCATCAAAGTTTGGCATTCTTACTGAATTAATATACTCTCAAGATTATTTCAGTGTTTTGGGTCAGCTACAGTCACAATGAAAACAACTGGGGTCCAAATGTATGGAGAGAATATTAAAGCATTAGGGAACTAGGTATTTTTCTATTTTTTTGTGAAGGGAGGATAAGGCATCTTTATGAGAGGCTGGAGAGAATCTCTTTTTTTTGGTGAGGTCAGGCTGTCAGGCACATGCGCTGTAAGTCATTGAGCTGGAATGCGCTGGCTTTACTCCCCCAGTCCTCCACACATTGTGATGTGTACAGGGCTGCTCCTGTACTCTCGCAGAAGACACACTGGATGTACACACACCGCATCCTGCCAGAAAAATGACATTGCTCAATAAATTTTGTTCCACATGTGCAGCGTGTGAGATGCAGGTCACTACATTGTCATCCCTTCCGGATACCTATTTTGAAGCGTGCATGGCCTGCATATATACATGCATATATCGAATATGTACATATTTATCACCAGCCACAAAGGAGAGAAAGAGGGAGAGTTTGGGCCATGCATGCTCTTCACCCTGTCCTGACAACACTAATGATGTTCAGGACAGCGGAGGGTGATGTCTGATTCTCTGCCAGGCCTGTGTCTGTGTGTGCGCTTGTTTGGGGGGGTTGGCAGGAGAATTGTGCAACCAGGTTTTTGAGGATGCACACAGGCTCAGACTATGGTAACTCATTACAGTATAAAGCAGGCCGGGTGACAGCATGAATCAGTCAGCATCTTCCATGCACACTGTAAGCGGGGAGCGAAATACAAAGGAGGAGGAGAAGTGAAAGAGAAAGGAGAGAGGAAATGAAGTCGGAGTGCCAAGAAATAATGTGCATCGGAAGAATTTAGCCTCGGGCATGGCGCTCTCAGCCCGTGTCGGTATCATTAGCGTATTTATTATTCAAATGTACGCCTTTAATAATTCACGCGCGCTGTTTTTCAAAGAGGGGCGCGCGAGATTATGTACAGACTGATGAAACGAAGGAACTTTCCATCTCTCCTGAAAAGTAAACAAACGACCTCATCATGCAATGCTCTCTCATCCTTTGCCTTGGAACATTTAAGTGCATATTTGCAATTATTTCCGAGTCCTTTTCAACTACGCGCAATGTTTATTTAGCTTGTTGTATGTGGTTAATATTTATTTATTATTTTGAGATCGCGTTTTGCATTTTCTTGTTGATGCATCACGCGTTTGAGCGTGTTTGCGTTTGTGAAATCCAACTCTAATATCGCCTATTGCTTTATTTGTTAAATATGTTTGGTTTTCCATCGACAGAGGCTCCGGTGAGAGAATTCAAACGCGAACTCGTTCTCCTCGTGCAGTCTTTTCACGGTGGTTTTTAAAGACAGATGCACCGCTAGGTGGGGATAGAAGGTAAAGTGACTTTGAAATTGATTGTTGCGCTGGAAAGCACAGCACACGTGAAACTGGAGCCCAGCGGCAGGTTTGTAGGACTCTCTGGATCTGAAGAACTAGAAGAAAAGTATCGTGCGGCTCAAGCACACATCCTGACGGGTCAAGCAAAGGTCAATACTTTGAAATTAAAGCGGATTATCATCACACCAACATGGGCGAAGGACACTGACATTTAAAGGTAGTTTAAAAATCGTGTTGAAAATGTTCTACATTTAGGATTTTCTTTTTTTAAAGTTACAATTAAAATAGCCTTACTAGAATAAAATACATAATTCAACTAAGCTCTTATTTTGGTTGCAAAAGCTGTTTGTTTCTTAAATTGTTAATATATTTCTTAAATTACTGAGATTGATATTAAAAATGATGCTTACCACCATTCCGTTAGTCTAAATTAAAAATATATATATTATTTTGATGCCTCATTGCAAAAAGTGTATATGTGAATGTATTTATTACTCTCGGCGTGTGTTTGTGGAAATACATCTAAATATATAAACAATACTAATAACCTGTCTTGTTTTTAAAACCTTATTTTTCAGTGTATCCTCACAATACGCTTTCAAAATAATATTGAAATAAATGCCCAAATGCCAGCATTCATTCTTTTAAAAGAAAGAATAAACGGAGACTAATATAACAACTGAAAATAAAACATAAGTTTTACAAAAAATGACATGTTTAAAACTAAGGGTGTATAGGCCTACTAAAGGGAAATGCCTTTTAGAATTTGGCCAAAAGTAACATTTGTTTATATCACTGTATCACCGATCAAATTGTATATTTTAATAACATACATGTCATTTCTAAAATATGAGCAATTTTTTTATCTCTTTTTTATTTTGTTAATAGCCTATATAAGGCTTTTTGTTTTAAACTTTAGATAATAACTTAAAACAACATGATCAAAATTACAATTGTGAGTCAATTTAAATTGTCAGATGCAAAGCAGATGAATTGCTTCTGTACACCAGTGTAGCTTGTGTTTTCATCCGGTCGATCTCGTTTTTTATATGCCTTTAAATATGATGACAGTCGTGCAGAATTCACTCAGTGTTATTTATGCGCAAAAGCGCTTGGAATAAGAGCAAGATGTATAACTGCACGGGTTTTATAGTTTCTCATTTAAAATTAGTTTTTGTTCCATACATTATCAATTGTTTATTTTAAAAATTATAAATATATATATATATATAAAAACAGCGTGAAGCTATAGCCTAACATGAAACTGAACCCATGTTTAGACAGTTTCTTTCATTACTAACGGAGAATAAGACATCTAATCTATTTATTGTATTTTTAAGTCATACTTACAAATATATCCTTCTTACAAAACTAAAATAAAAACTGTCAACTTATTTATTTAACTTCACTTTATAAATGTCTTTACTTGTATATGTGACGCGCAAGTATTGAACGAAGGTTAAACAACAAAGCAGTCAAAATGTATAGTCTGTGGTAAATTAGCAAAGGCTCAAATGCTGTGATGCTCAGCAATTTGTTGAAATAAGGTCCATTCCCAGTGCACTGATCTGATTTTAGCACTTTTAAAAATAAAGACACTCCACCCCTGGTAATAAGACGCAGAGGATGGTGGTGCGTCATCCGTGCGCGTATCCAATGTGAACACTCGCTGGCAGCTCGTGGTCATTGCGCTCTTCTTTCTCTTGCTTTATGTAGAGGTGTCGAGCTGGTAACACCCACCACGCTTCCCAGGCTCAGTCATCAGGGGTCCAGTCTCTTCAAGAGGAACCTGCTCCAAATCACCAACACAATCCCAGTCAAGGCAAAGCGTGGGTCGCAAAGACGGACCATGAGATCCGGATAGTTTTTCTCGCAGTGTTTGCCATGCCAGACACGAACATCCCAGAATTTGGAAAGGTCCTTCTGACTTCAGGACGTGTGTGAGGGGTAAATTGCATTAGTTAGTCAGAAGGTTCAAGTGGATATTATAACCTATATAAGGTAAACCTGTCGGGGGTTTATTTGTTAAGTAGCCTATCCGTCCAAGTGCATTTGGCAACACGGTCAAATTGCTTAAAACAAAACAGCAAGTTGCTGAAAAGGAAGCGATCAGAAACTCTTCACAGGACATACTCTATCATCTCAACGGATTACCGACAGCTCAGTCCTCTTAAACCGGATACACAAAGTGAATTAAATCTCTCGAATTGCTTCCTCGTTGGATAAGATCACAATTTGCACTTAACATCAACAGAAGCTTCATATGCTGATGGCTCAACGGGTACGTTTTCTTGCAAATCCAGCGCGTAAACAACTTAAGTCTTAAAGTTTGCTCATAGTTTGTTTTAAATATTTGTATAAAGCTATTAAATATGAGTTTTTTGAGTTGCCTATGATGCAGTTTCTGTCTGATGCAGTACGAAGACCTTGCCCACTATGGTGGTGGTATGGATGGAGTCGGGGTCCCGACGTCCATGTACGGGGATCCGCACGCGCCTCGGCCCCTGCCGCAGGTTCACCATTTAAACCACGGGCCACCGCCACATGTCAACCAGCACTACGGGGCCCACGCACCGCACAGCATCATGCCCAGCAGCATGGGCTCGGCTGTCAACGACGCACTTAAAAGAGACAAGGACCAAATTTATGGGTACTGTATTACAGTCATGCTTAATACAATAGCTAACACAATTTGTAATTGTTCAAATGGCGTTCTGCATTATTGCACCGCATTTGACAATGCAATAATTTGTGCTTTATTACATCAGTACATTTATTTGCATATACAATCGTAAATAATAATATATGATGGGTAAGCATATAGTAAATTAACCTGACATGTAAATTGCGCGCTGCATATTTGAAGTTTAAAATCAGGCTTTTTATTATACAAAGTATAGAGCGCTTTTAGTCACTATCTAACCGAGTGCAACTCTGTGGCCGTCATAAAGCAATGAAAGTAGCAATAAAACCCCAATACTGTCGACAGAATGATTGCTCGGTTATTGATCTGTAAGTTTATGAAAATATTTATGTTGAATCTTGAAGGCACCCGTTATTTCCGCTTCTGGCGCTGGTGTTTGAGAAGTGCGAGCTGGCCACATGCACCCCGAGAGAGCCTGGAGTCGCTGGAGGAGATGTGTGCTCGTCCGATTCATTTAACGAGGACATCGCTGTGTTTGCCAAACAGGTAACTTATTGTTTGAAAAATAACATTTTTTTTTTGCGATTTCAATAACTATTGGAAAATCTAAAGCTGTTTGCGTAGTTGCGTTTGGTGTATTGTAGAAAAAAAAATCAGAGTGTTTTTGTTCTAACAAACTTGTGACATTTTTTACAGATTCGGGCAGAGAAGCCGTTGTTTTCTTCTCATCCAGAGTTGGACAATTTGGTAAGTGTGAGATGTTGTTTCGCGCAGATTTTGTTCCAGGTAAAGTCGCTTCAAAGCTCCTTGTGAGGATTCTTTGAGGGAAAGAAAGGGAGCTTTAGTGATTTATGAGGCCGCGTGTTATCAGAGGGCGTGGGGGTCTTTGCCCTGGGCTCCCTCAAAGCTTCGTCTCTAGAGGAACCTATTTACACTTCTGCTATTGTCATAACATTACAAAGCCAACACAAAATCAGACGGGCCGAGTTTTTGATTCGAGTGTGATTTCTCGCGCGTATAGAATAACCAACGATGTTTGATGTATTTATGTTTGAGTTTTTTTATTAATATTATTATTTACCCATTATCATTATTGTTACTACTATTATATTTATTGGTTGTTGGTATTTTTGTTCAAATACTTCATGCATTATTTTTCTCTTCCCTTAGATGATACAGTCAATACAAGTATTACGATTCCATCTTTTAGAGCTCGAAAAGGTTTGTTAATTATTTTATTATCGGTTTTGTATTGTTATAATTTTATATTGTTCGAATAACAAACACATTTACAAACGGATTTTTTTTCGGTTTTGAATCAGGTGCACGAGCTTTGCGACAACTTCTGCCATCGGTACATTAGCTGTTTGAAAGGGAAAATGCCCATTGACCTGGTGATTGATGATCGGGATGGATGCAAGTCCGACTTCGACGACGTCTCAGGATCCTCGACAAATCTCGCAGTGAGTTTTAATTGGCTTTCCATGACACCATAAAACAGGCCAATTAAATAGTGGAGCTGTTTGTATTTGCAATACAGGCAATTTATGAAAGCCCATTAGTGATGTTTCCAACAAAGAAAAGACTGCAAGCCCAGATGCCATTTATATTTTATTGTACTCATATTTTAACCTTAACATTTGTAGTGCCTCAGCCACGCATTTGCCTTTTTGTCTTTTTAGCTTCATCCATTATTAATCTCCACAATATATTTTAGTCATAAAGAGAACATAGAAAGAGGAGTAACTACTTAGTTGCATATGCTAATTTATTTAAACAACATTATCCAAATCCATTTCTCTTCGCACTGATATGAATCATTAAGGCATTGCCCCAGGACATATCTTATTTTAGAAGAGGTATGATGATGATGATGATCATGTTGATGAAGCCCGTAGTGTTGGGTGTAGGTGTTGCTAAGGGTCAGGGTTTCCCCCACTGTCCAGGCCTCTGTTAGCCCTAATGATCAACGTTGCATTTGCACGTGAATGCGCTATTGTCTTTGAACTGATTGGATTGTTATTGTCAAGCAGGAGGGGAGTCTTCTTTCACTCAGAGACCAACAGTGTGTTCTTTACAGTTGTGCTTCCTATTATCAATGCACCACCCCTTGTCACAGGCACAAAACTACAGAATTAAGAAGAACAGAACTTTATATTCTGCTTAGTTCTGTTCCAGGTCAAAATGAGAAAAGACAGGTTTTCTCCACATTACAAATACTGAATAAAACGATTTGAACTGACGTTAAACACCCGTAATAGTTCCTACATTAGAGTCCTTCTATTTTCCATCATGTAAAACGTTATATGACTTTCCCCATCCACGCACTAGATCTGAAGCACAGATGCTGAGGTCTAACCGTCATACCTTCACTTGGTCAGCTGAAATTTATTTGATGAATATGTACCTTTGTACACTTGACGATAACTGTAATCTTTTATTGATGCTCCAGTGATGTCTTATCGATTTACAAGTGTGCGGTGTGACACAAAACAATTTGAATTAGGTGATGAAGGGAGACAGTGGCCTTCTGAAACATTATTAACAGCACACGCACACACCTAAACACACAAACCCACAGACTGCTTTTGTGTGTCCTAATGAGAAAACAGTGAAGGGTCTTATTCACACAGCTTTATTGTTGTAGGAGCTTATTCTGGCCTTTCTTAGTGCTCTTTAGCGGATCACCATCAGGCAAACAGCTGACGCTAAGGGCCTGAAGAGGAACGGCTGCTGTTTGCCTTCACATTGAGCCCATCTTAGTGCTTTGTACCCGGTTCTGGATAAAAAGGGGATGCCGCTGGTTTCTTGTGAGCATTTATGGTCAGATATCAGGAGAAGCAGTTACCCTGGTTGAGGCTCCATAGGTCTAGTGTTCAGTAAAGTATTTCTAGTTTGTCTGGATCGTGCATTTCAGCTGTCTTTAATTTGATCAGATTAAAATTTTAGCACAGACATGGTAACTAGATGTTAAAAACATGCTGTTTTAAAAAAGCATGTATATGTGGTAGCATTACTAATGTGGGCTTCTTTTTCTCACCCTTCGATCTCTGGATGTTCATGGACCTGAATCTCAGAACCCAGCGTCCTGGAGAGACATGGACGATGCTCACTCTACTCCCTCAGTCGGCACCCCAGGACCCTCCAGTGGGGACATGCCTCTCAGAGCGGAGACAACAGCAGCGAACTAGGTATTTGCTATTACATCATAATTATGCATGGTTAAAAAATGGTTTATTCAGTTTATATTATTTGTAATCCAGGCTTCAAGTAGTATTTTTTCTTGAGGTTGGATTTGAAATTGTGTTTATACAAAAGGGTAACCTAAAAATGCTGACATCTGAATCAACCTAAAGCATAATATGTTTTGTTGAAAAGACTAACACTGTCATATTTTTGCTGTTATCTTAACTCCTTTAAATTATGTTAATACATTATATACAGAAAAAATGCTAACCTAAAAATGTTGATATCTTAAATGGTTTTATTCAAGTCAAAGGTGTAATTAAATATCACTCAATTTAAATAAAAAATCTATCAATTACAGTTTGCCACTTTTTGTATATTGTACATATTCTCTGTAGCATTGTGCAGAATTTAGACTTTTAGATTCATATTTTTTTAATGCCTATGGGTGTAAACAGTGTTTGCTAATCAAAGTCATGTGTCATTGTTCGTCTCATCATTGCGATGGTTCGCTGAGCTGGTTTTACGATTTTCCTGTGGACACAATAGGTGTTTAATGTTCTTGAAAGGTTAAGGGTCTAATTTAATTTACCAGATCTTCCATTTGCATGTCACTTTTTTTCTGAATTTAAATTGCAACCTGCCACTCCATATTTATTGTCCTTTATCGCTGTTTACCTTTTGGGGGTATTTTTTATTTAATTATAAAAATATACGACCTGTTTTTGTATAATTGCTTCACTTAAAATAGCCTTCAGGGTTTCTCACCTCCTTTTAACATCGGACATCAATAGCCTGACCATTATGCAGCACAATAGCAGGATGTTCTGCAAGACAAGAGAAACCAGAGGCAAAATCCAGCGGCCAGATTGTAATTCTTTGACAATTCAGCCTCAGTGTGAAAGACATCTTTAAAATGTTTGACATAGCAGCAATGCCAGTAGTGTTTCTGCAGTGCTACTCGGTATGAAAGAGAGAAAAGCATCAGGGTGGCGACATTTTCCCCACACCAGGCTTTTTTTAAACAACAGTGGGGGGACATCCAAGGCCCACGGCCTTTTGACCTTAAATGCATGCATTGGAGAAGGGGAAGAAGAATGACCCCTGCCGGTCCGAAGGACAGAACACTTCAAATACTTCTCACAATAGAGGGTTGATATCTGGGGTGATCAGAGGCAGAGCTTGGGTTAGGATCAGGGACATCTACCTGCTGCTCCTCCAGGAGCCACTTTGGATCGGTGTTCCTCCCTTTATCATTCAAGAGATCGGTAAAGCAAACACCTTTTCCATAACAAGTGAGCAGAGGGGTGTTACGTCAGTCACCAAAACTTGAGTCCAAAGGATTACTGGGGGCTCTTCAAAGCACCTGTCTCTTGTAGGGGGGTCCCTTTGTTGCTTGCACATGGGTAGAAGTTGCTCTTGTTGAAAAACCTTCATGCTAGGTTAAGAAGGAAAGAGAGGTGCTCCGAATGTTTTTAAAAACTGTTGACTCACCTCAGGGTGAGTTTGGATGTTCCTGGGGGGTTTTCCACAGCTATCCTAAACATGTGCGTGTTGGTGGGAATGCAGAGCCAAGGAATGTCCATCACAAAGGCCGAAAGGGAACAAAGGGAAGCTGCAGGACGTTCCAGGACAGTGTTCACCTCGAAGGCTGCTGAAAGACACAGGCTGAGACAGGATGTTTACATCTATATCTGAACCTTCAGTGGAGGTTAAATCCCAGCATGAAGCAGAGTGGACCAACAACAAGTGTCAAGAGCCGATGCCTCCGTGTTTTAGCTGTCAATACCACCCAACTGTGGTCCAATCCTGTGGTCCTCCAGATCATATCATGGCCATGGGGGACAAGAGGATAAGAGCATCTAATCAATACGCTTTAAGCGAAACGATTAGCGAGAACAAAATCATCTGCGTTCGTCCAATAATTATCCAGTCTGTTGCGTCCAGTACTCAGAATTATGGCTCCTTTGGAGAAGTATAGTTCGTGATAGATTGAGGTCATGGTGAGCTCATTAAGCAAGCAAACAGGATTTATTCTGTGATGCGTGTGGGTGGCAGTCATCAGACCCGGCTAGTTTGCACTGGGCCCCTTTGTCTCTGAGACGTTCATCTATCTCCAGCTCATCTAATTATCAGCATCAGACCAATGCAGAGCGTTTAGCATTGGACCTTGTCATCTCTCGGTTGCTGAAGGTACCGTGATGTGACACGGATGCCGTCAGGGTCGGCTTGAAGAATGTGGGAAACCGGTCGACTTGTTTTATATGCATATATACGCAGAACCCCTTCAGAAGTTTTGCTTTATGCAAATGAGGGAAAGTGAAAAAAAGGAAGCTAGAAGCCTCTTCTTCTCCATGTCTTAGGGTGCTGTTTTTCCCTAAACAGCCCGAGGGCTTACTCCATCCTTCCTCCAGGCTGCTCTGGCCCCCCTCTGTGCTGCGCGTGCAGACTCCGGGTTCGGGGAGTGAGGTAGGGCTCAGGGAGCTGCAGTGAGCAGCAGCCTTTAAAGAGAGTGCAGTCACACAGGCTGCATGGGCCAAGTTGCCAGGGAACAGTCAGAAGCGATTAGCGTCGGGTTGGATCAGCCCTGCGGCCTTGGTTTTCTGGAACAGGAGAAGAGAGACTAGAGGAGGGGAGGGTCTTTCTTAGATGTAAGGATCTCGCCCAACTCTCTTTTTCTATAATTTTCCCCTTTTTGTTTTATTATCATATTGTAGTTTCACCTTTCACTTTTTCTTCCCTATAAGTCATCAGTTTTTATACTTTTTTTGTTATTTCTTATCATTCTTTCTAGCACATATTTGATTTGTTATATTTATAACATTGAAAACTTTTTTTCTTATTTACTGTGTTTCCTTTTATATTGTTTCATTTTCAGTTTTTACTTTCTTTTCTTTAATGTGTTACTTGTTTTATTCATTTGTTTCATTTAATTATATTGTTGAAATATGATTTCCATAAACACAAGGAAAACATCACCTCACATATTCACACATTATTGTTGCATTTTATAGTTATCTTTTTTTTTGATATTTGATTTTCATTAACAAAATTTAAAACATCTATTTAATTTTATTTCCTAATGTATTTGAATATAATTGTTTATATTTAGGATTTTTCTTACCTTTTAAATCATTCCTAAAAATAAATATTACTAAGTATAGTACTAAATATAAAATATATTACTAAATATTATCAAGTGTTGCAAAATTTGAATTTTACATAAAAACTGAAAACCTCACTTTGTTTCCTTTCTATTCTTTATATGCCATTGTATAGTTCTGATATTGTATTCCATTTTAAATTGTTCCAAATATAATATATAACTTTTTAGTCTCACTAACCTTTTTATATTTGACACATTTTTGTTTCTTTTCTCTTCTGTTTTTTTTTTTTTTTTTCTTTCCCTTTCAGAACACAATACTTAATATTTTTCATCATATTCACAATAAACCCTTTCCTCTGAGCAAGTATGTGGTCAACATACAAACTCCTGAAAGCATAATGAGAAGAAACAGCTGTCTGTGTTGTGTAGAGACAGACAGTGTGAGACCACTGCCCTGCCCTTGACTTGCATTTTGATTACGGCATCAGTCAGCCAGCCTGAAGTCCATCTACCACCCCCTTCTTATATTCAAATGTCATTATTCATTAACTGAAATATTAATGCATGAATATGGCGCATACAGTCGCCTTTGATTGATGCATCCCCAAAAACAAGGAGACACAGCAGGGCCAATCTTAAGAAAAGTAGGGTTCCTGTCCCGCCTCCGGGGAGGAGTCCCTCAGATACATTATTCACACACCCTCCGGGCAGGCTTTCAAGGCATCTCTACCCTCAGGGCAAGAAAAATAAGCTTGACTGTTAAAAGTAAATCATCTTGCCTGATGCACAGTTAATGGAAACGGGAGAGAGGGATGGAAAGAAAGAAAGAGAAAGGAGGGTGGGGAGGAGGACAAGACGGAAACCTTAGTTTAAAAGCTGCCTCCTGCCTGGCTCTGATCTTAAACTAGATTGGATGGTAATGGAATGAAAGCAGGCTTGATGTTATCAGAGAGCTCACAGTTCTAAAAACATTGTTTGTTAAGCATCAATTGATCTTACAGTATAATGCTTTATTCACGTCATGTCAGAATTACCGTAATTACTAGTTTTCGAATAGTACATAAAAACAATCACATATTATCAAACTCTCATTTACAAGTTATAAACTAGGATATTTATGAATCGACTTCTCCTATTTGACAATGTAAAATAAATAAAAATAGTTAAAAGTTAAAAAAGTAGTTAAGTAATCACTTCAGCACATATTTATTTTTGGTATGAAATTTTATTATAGCCAGTATTTATTTATTTATTTTGAATAGGTGTAAATAAGTGATGTATATTATATACTGTGCATATTTTATATAATATACATATGTATTCTATATATATATAATATAAATAAATATAATATAATATATATATATAACACACGAACACAAAAAATCCTATAGCGCAAATTATATTTAGCTTTTTATACATAGCTATATTATTATAGCTTTTAATCATATTCTGTGTATGTTTAGAACAGGCGTTTGGAAAGGAAATTATGACTCTATTTAGCTGCAGTGTCTGTACGTGGTCACTAACTAAACGTAGTTAAGGCTTGCAGTGATGCTACTGCAAGTGGTAAATTAGCGTTTTATCATCATACGTTCTGTCACTGTATACCAGTTACTAACTTCTAAAGTGTAACATGTTTTCTCAACAACCGCTACAGGCTTTGCTTTATTTATGTTTTCCCCAAGTTTTTTCGACTTTTATTTTGAGTGCTAATTCAGATCAGATATTCTCTTTGCAGTGCCAAGTCTCCGTTCCCCATTCAAGCATAGAGCCTGGACATTCATTACGCCATGTCAAAGACAGAACTCACATTGAATTAATAGCACTGGGGTTGGTGCAGAGCTTTCCTCGAGTTCTCTGACATTGAGACAGCGAGAGAGAGCGGAAGAGATCTCGCTCCGTTGATTAGCGTTCCTCTCACTGCATGGATACTCCTGCTCACCGTGGTCCTTGTGTTACTGTTGCTAATCAAAACAAGCCCCTCTGCGTGGCTCTTTCACATCGTGTTTGTGAGTGGCACTGGTGATCGGTCTGAATAAACAACTGAAGGTGATGTTTTATCTCATTAAAGTGACTTTCTTCTTTTGCTTTCTCTCTCTCGCCCTGCTTTCACGCTGTTGTTTATCAGGAGATGGCTTGGATAACAGCTTGGCATCTCCAGGAACAGGGGACGAGGATGACCAAGACAAAAAACGACAGAAGAAGAGAGGAATTTTCCCCAAAGTGGCGACCAACATTATGCGGGCGTGGCTCTTCCAGCATCTCACGGTAAGACGCTCTCAGATCTTCCGGTCGGAAGTTGGAAGTCTTTGGATAACAGGCCAGAGTATCCAACCACGTCTCTTGGAGAATTAGCTAAATTCCACTGTTCTCAGCTCAGCGACCTGCATCCAAACTGCATTAAAACTAGTAGGGTGTGTTATTATCTGTCTCTCTGCCCTCCCATGTATTTCGCTTGTCAAAACCAAGGGCCCTATTCACCCAAGGGTTGAGTACATTTCCCCAGAACTTGCTGGTTCTGGTTGATTTGTGGCATTCTCAACCTCCTCTATTTTCAACACATTTTCACCGGTCCACCTCCTCAAATTCCCACCATTCTCTTGCGTCTTCCTGTTTTACATTCTCTTTCAGAATTCCAGCACTTTCTAAGGGCTACACAGGTCCTGTACACATAGTAATCCTTTCCCTTTTACCTACCTTTAGTGTTTAGAGATAAAAAGGAGAGCCTAATTGAATTATCCTCTCTCTGTTCCCAGCTTCTTTTCAGAGCGATTTGTGAAGCAAAAGTGTTTCCCATTGCAAGATGTGTCCTGACGAAAAAAAGTGTTAGAGGGGACTTTGGCCTCTGAATGGCCCCCATTGCAACACCCAAGCGATCATGCATTCATTTGGGGTCGGGCTGAATAAAAGCTGCAGGATTACATTTTGTCGGGTTTTACTTTGAGCCAGTGTGCGACGTTTGAGATGGGGGGCTCTTACATATGGTCTAAACCTCCATCTTTTGTGACCTATTCAGAGGTCCGCGATAAAGACCCCCTGTGCTGCCAATCTTAAAGAAAGGTGGAACATTAAGATTCAGTGGAACATTACAGTTATAACTGTTAGTTGCACTAGGATGAGATAGAGAGATCTCCTTTGGCATGCAAATGGGGACAAGGAGGGGGCTTCTTAACAGACATAAGTGGAATTTGTGCAAATATGAGTGATTCTTTAAAAGCGAGCTTGTTTTAATCTTTTGAACACGTAGGTTCCTTGCTAAACTTTAGCGAACAATCGCAGCGCAACCTGCTGAGAGCTTTGTGATAAGAGTTTATAGATGGATCCCAGAGCACAGCTCACAGTCGACCGTCACTGGGTTGAGTAGAAAAGGGGCGGAGCTTACAGTCATTCATCAGCACAATGACAGCTAGCAAGCCAGGAGGTGAGCAGGGAAATCTCCGTCAGTGTGTGAGAGAGAAGGAACGAGACATGTAACAGGACTCATCCCTCACCACTGACCACAGGAGGTGAGGCAGTGGCAGTGTCAAAATTGGTGCACACCCACGACCCTGCGCTGTCTATACATTCACCCCTGCCTGCCATCTGCTGCCCTCCCTCTGCACTCACAGTGAGAGCAAGAGGATCAGGGGCCAGGGGCCATCACGGGGCCACCAAGGGCCAAGCCCTATTCAATGCTAAACAAAACTCTCCATTGTCTCTCTTTCACACCCACTCGATCATTTGTCAAGTAATGTCAAATAATGTCAAACAAAACCACGAGCGCTCAGCCAATGAGACGCAGAGAAATTCTCGAACTCGGGGCTGCATATGGGAAGTCTATCATACATAATGATGTAATTTCCTGAAAGAGTCATATGGGATCCACTTTTTTATGCCTGCAGTCTCACATGGGGCGGGTAGAATGATGCTTAAGGTCATTAGTCATTTAAACAGATTAGTTTTGAAGAAAAAGTCAGGTCATCTTGATTTGCTTTATTGATTGAGACCGCGAGGGGAAATACACAACTGTAAAAAATGAAGACATTTGCATGTTCCATTCATTATCGCGTTATGGATCATCGGACAGAAGTGTTATTAACTGCAGAAGTTTTTTACACATTAATATAAATGTTCTTGTTGGTTCTGTCTTGCAGCACCCCTACCCATCTGAAGAGCAGAAGAAGCAGCTAGCGCAGGACACAGGCCTCACCATCTTACAAGTGAATAACTGGTGAGTAACCTTTGAACTTTGACTTTTGACTTGCCAGCTTGACCTCTCAGCACTTAGAAGTCAGGGTTAGAGATCTCTGTAACATTTCCATTTAAAGTCCGGTGATCCTGATTTCCCACACTATTATTAGACACTGTTCAACGCCCCAATGAGACAAATAAAAGTAAGGATAGGAGCAATGATGAGGTTTGCCCAGGGTCTCAAAGGGACCTTTAGAAAAGTTGTCAAATGTTATGTTGGAGTATTCCGGAATGCTGTTCGGTCAACAGAGTTCTCCTGAATGGTTATTCATTTTATAGCAATCTTGTTGTAAAAGATGTTATTGAATTACAAAATGTGACACTCAGTCTCATTTTTAGAATGTGAATGAATGATATGGATGATTGCAGATTGAGAGGACCTTTTCTTTATATTTGGTTGGAATTTATTTGGATAGCAAAATTCCATATGGCTACAAAACAACAATATTCTTAAGCAGACTATTGGTATCTATTATCACTGCCAATATAAATCATAAGAATTTAAAAAATATATATATATTATTTAAGTTTAAATTTACGTTTTAAGTACCCTCTTACATGATATTTGTATCAATATTTGTTTTTATTCTTGGATTTTAAACTTATAACTTAGATACTTAGATATACTGTCATATTAACATTTACATTTTTGATAGAATACTCAAAATATCTCTACCTAAATACATCAGAAGAATTTTGACTTTAACTTATATATATAACTTCAGAATTAAGTTTTATGTAAAAAAATTCATGAAATGTCAATATTAATTAAATTTTAATTCTCTATGAGTTTTAATTCTGTGTGCAATACACTATACAATTTAGATAATTATGTTTACTTAATTTATAAAATGTACCATATTAACATTCATTTTGGATATCATACACTACTACAATCAACACTTTTATTTAGCAGACAACATAACTATGACATCTTTAATCACTGCAAATAGACATCAGAAAAAAATTGACTTTACAAAATATTTTGGAGCCAGTTGTAATTTTTATATTATTTTACTCTTTTTAGCTTTGTTTTCAAATTATTTTAACATATGCTATCATATGTTTACTGCAACAAAATAAGGTGTTCACAAACATTTGGCTAAGACTCATTGTCTATGAGTAATTCCTTCCCCAGTACATGTCAGGGGCATTCCCTACCTCTCTGTTACGGGCTGCTGAAGCATATTAGTGTCTGAAAAGCAGTTAGGCAAATCATACCCTGAGGCTACTAGGCCAATGCTATATCAATTGAATATTTATTGAGCAATGACCCCTTTACTTGATTTGCTAATATATTGCAGCAAGAAGCACAATTAAAGCAAGTCTTAAATAGAGAGGTTATATTTAGACTGATGAGGAAAGGATAAATACACCACAAATCAAATAATACTATTTGTTTTATCGTCTACTACTTTACTATTCACTGTTAAAGGGAATGTTTCTCACACGCAATTTGTAAAATGTGTTAAAATCTCTTTATTAACAAACCCTCTGCTTGTTTACATTATAAATTAGACTATTTCTTTGGTGTGGCGCTAAAACAGTGCATTAGCTTTTTGTGGACTCCTGACAGGTCCATTAACCCAAAGGCCCAGGAGAAATCCCACTGCATTAAGGGATATTTTGCAGTAAATCATAGCAAAAAGCTCATAGTAGTAAAAGTCCAGAGTGTTTAAATATGAGTAAAATATACTGTGGATGGTCAGTAATATAAATAGATTTAGTAAATGTGTTCCCTGTCTTCTCTTTGACAGGTTTATCAATGCTCGAAGAAGAATCGTGCAGCCAATGATCGATCAGTCTAACAGAGCAGGTAAAGTGATGGCTTATTTTATACCATCTTTACAATCACTATATACACAATTGGTGCATACATCACATATATGTTGTGTTTGTGTGTGTTTAGTAAGTCAAGGAACCGCTTACAGCCCTGATGGTCAGCCGATGGGTGGCTTTGTGCTTGACGGCCAACAACACATGGGTCTCCGGCCTGGCGGTAATTTGCACTTTGATAATAATAATTGCAGTGCTGTTATAAAAATGTTGAAAGCATTTGCCTGTGTTTTATTGTTCTTTAATTCTCTGTCTCCGTCTCACAGGTCCCATGGGAGGAATGGGTATGAACATGGGTATGGATGGACAGTGGCACTACATGTAAATGCCTTCCCAAACCATAAATGTAAGGAAACACTTTGGTGCTTAGAACATCCCCTCTCTTTCTCCTTTCACTCGGCGTGTGAAATCTGATTATGGTGGCAATTCGCTCTCCGACGACCACCCCCCTCACACGCACACACGCAGCACGCACCTTCTTTCTCCGGCTCTATCTTCGCTGCCTGTCTCTGACAGTCCACAAATCAAGACGTATCGCTCGCCGCGGGCGGCCTGGCATGGAGAATTTTATTTAATACCCACACTGTGCTGCCCAATGAGCCCCTCCATAATGACACTTACCTTGATTAATAGAGCTCTTTATATGTAAATAGGCACCGCATCCAGTTCTCCAATCGTGCCAACACAGCCCTTTCCTCTCAAATAACAACCTCAGCCTCTGCTAATGAAGGGAGAGGAGCGGGGACGTGGGCGGAGGTTAACACCCCCCACCGAAGCCTCAGACACATGGAGATATCAAGAGCTCCGGCTTGCAAGATACACGCAGACTAAATAATTTCCAGACTATTGAATCCTACCTTTTTTTGATTGAATTATCATCGAGTCGTTACTGTAATTGCATCATTTAGAGGAATGTTTCCCCGTCCTTAATTCGCTCTGGTTAAACACCATATGCTGGTGGATCGTTGGGATCATTATGAAGATCTGTTTTCCTGCGTAAAGTGGATAGAGACACATTTATGATTTTAGAGGCAGGTGTATTTTTTTCAAAGGAATATTTTGAATTGGGTACAAGTTAAGTTTAATCGACAGCATTTGTGGTTGATAATCACTTCTTTTTTTACAAATAAAGGAAAATTGAGGATACAGTAAGGCATTTATACTCTTAAAATTAAGGTTATTTATTTGAATTAATGGTTCCATAAAGAACCTTTAACATCAAATTTGTTTTTCCATTGCATGAAAGGTTATGTAATGTGGAAAAAAGGGTTCTTTAGATAAAAAGGTGGTTACTTTAGGAAGCAAAATATTTCCAAAATGGCATCACAGTGAATCTTTTTGCAACCTTTATTGTGAATTTGGCCATTTTTGGGGCAAATTTAAAATCTGAAATATGAAGTTTATAATTTATTAAAAGCACTTTCTTTTTTTCGGTTAATATATATTGCTATCATTTTAACTGTAAAGCTGTTTTAAATAGTAATGTTAAGGGTTGTTTTAGGCTTTTAGACATTACATGTTGACATTTAATGTTAAAATGGTATATATCTTTACTCAGAAATGGTTAATATCAATTTGTTCACATTAAAATAAAATTAACATGCGTATTGTCTATATCTTGTGGCTATACACTTTTATTGAAGTTAATTTTATTGGAGTTTATTGGAGTGTGTTTTATAAAAACATACTATTTCAGTCTTTCTACGTCAAGTTTTCATATTTAATTCAATATGTTACTTTTTGTAATTATTTGTGACATTTGCTATCAGTTTCTGTGTGAAAATTGTTTCTGCGCTACATTTTTTTTTCAGTGTACAACTGAAACGTTTTTAAACATTTCCAGATTCACATCTATTGCAAGTGCCTTACTGTAACCCATATATTTGCTTATATTAAAGAAATAGGAGGGACATGATTAAATATATATATATATATATATATATTTATTATTATTATTAACAGCACATACCCAGAATACTCCTTGCTTTCACGATGTGGGTGTTAGTGAATAAATATCTTAATATTGTATTTTTCACTCTGTGTATAGGTTTTGATGGTGGCCTCAGGAATAGTCCCAGTATTGGCCAGATGCATGAGGAGTCACATCACATTCATCTTCACCTGATCACGCCTCCGTCTGATCACATCCTGTCTTCACTAGACCTCCCAAATCTCTCACGGACCCCTCATCATCTCCAGGCAAAGACTGTCTGCAGGAGCACCAACATTACAAAAAACAGACTTGAAGCATTTGTGCCAAAAGAGAGACTTCTGAAAAGACAATTGGAGATCTTTTCTTTTTAAATTATTTATTTATTATTGTTATACCACCAAGAAGCACGAGAACCACACCATTGTGCATTTTTGCTCAACCATAGAGTGGCCGCCCCATTCGCAAATAGTCCATACCTCCTCACTCACAAGTGCACATGCTCATATTAAACGCATTTAATGGTGGAATATAGTAAAAGATGCTAAAAGCCCTCAAGAACTTAATTGTGAGTGTATGATGAGTTTTCTCTTTTTGCTTTTCTTTTGGGAAATATTCTATGTTTGGGTTTGTGTCATTGACTATTAAGACCTTTGCATTTATGATTCTACAAAGTTTGAAGGAAATGAAACCACTTGATGGGATCATTATGGCACAAATCTGACACTAATTCCAGGATGTGAAACCACAAAGTCTTCCCCACATGAGATGTTTTGAAAAGCATCGCTTAGGAAATGAGTTGTGCGTTTATTTGTCGTTTTGGAGAGCAACTGGTGCTCTTGTAAGGCTAAATATGCCTGGAGGAGTTTTTAAACCACTAGAGATGTTCCATTGTACATAATTATGTAAATGTTATTTGTAAAACACATCAATGTCAAATAAGCATTCAGTCGAGATCCTTTAAAAATGGAGATGGGATATTGTTGTACATTTTGGTCAGTTCTCACTCTTGCTTTTCTCAATGGAAAAAGTCGATAATATGTTTGTTGGTGTACTGATAAGTTCGATCGATCCTCCCGCTCTGTCCATTTTCCTTTTAGGAGTCTTTTAAAACAGTACAGTATTTCTACTCAGTCAAAAGTCGAATTCTTGTAATAAAGGCTTCATTTTCAAAATGTTAAATCTCTTGCTTTGAATGTTATTTCATGCATTGAATCGATGACGCGATATGCAGTTACAATTTATTTTAGCTATAGATAACTATTGTTATTTTGCAGATAAAATGCAACTGTGCTACAACGTATTTATATAATCATTAACTGATTAGATTTGTCCGTTTAAAAGGACAGAAATATGTAACGCGAACAAACCTAATCATCTAAAAAATGGCTTTAGATGCGTAAATATCAGACGTGTGCATAAAAAATACATTAAATCACTATAGGCAACAAAAACTGACAATTTTAATAGGCTACTGCATAAATACCGTCTACAGAAAGGGGCATAAGAAAGTGTAAAATAATAATTTCATAATCGTACTCTCCCTAAAACCAAGAAGGAATTTAAATTTGTGTAGAGCTCTTTTGTAAAATGTTTAGGGCAATATGTGCAGAAATAAATCACATTTATTCGATATTTCCAAATCAGGTGACTAACGCGTGTAATAAACACAAACCCCGCGCACTTCTTCATCTCCAGCATCTTTTAAACGCAATTTCGTGGTGACATTTTCGAATGCTTTTTCTCATGCTGTTTGATATCTTAGCTAAGACTGCTCCTGCAGACGTTTCCCTGCTTATTTCGACCTCCAGTTTGTGTTTCTCTAGCCTGCAGTACTGGTGAGAAAATGCTGTAGTTTGGTGGTCATTTATCAATGTCAGCGGCGTAACGATCTCACTGCAGTATTGATGAGGAGAATTACGCTGCTGGAGGAGAAGCCACAGGCACAACAATACCTGCAATAACGCGACGCACAATGCCCTTGCGTTTCAATCTCATTCCTTTCGATAATGGAATTACTTTAATAAGACCTTCCAATCCGTTTTGTTTCTCCTTCTTTTATGTTCCTTTTCTTGTCTTTTTTATTTATTTATTTATTTATGTCGACTGCTCCACATATGGGCTAGTTATATTTGAAAATAAAAGGCTATAGTGCACAATTCGTTCAAGACGGCTTATAATAGCCTGTATTGTACAGTATTGGAAGGCTATTTCTGGAAACAAAGACGACTGGGTATTATAAAATGAGTTTCACCTCATGAACCGTCGTACATTTCTATTAAACCAAACATTGAATTGTTCTCGCTGTTAAATCATAAGTAGGCTATTTAGCTGCATTAAAAAAAATGTCGGAAAGGAAAATGTTTTAAAGAAATAGGCTACTGGAATTACAACATGGTCGAGAAAAATATTAAGCGGTTTCTGTAAAATAAAACTTAACGTCTGGAATATAAAAACAAGTTTAAAGCTGCAGTATTATCTCGAGCACAGGCAGTGTTGATACAGATAGCTCAAATGCTGAGTGTGTATATCTTGGTCAGAGATAAATTCGTTGTGAAAGCTGCTGGAAACAAGAGCACAGCTTAATGAAATATGGGTCATCCTTCCCACACCGAACAACATAACGCAAAAAGATACAACATAAAATGAAGCCAACTATCCACACCCAGCTAATAATATTTACTTACTCTGCGGTGTAAAAGAAGACGCCGAAAAAGTCTTGTAGCGAACCTGCCTAAAATACGAAACAGACTTAATATAGGCCTAAGTAAACATATGCCGTGTTTGGCATATTTATTAATTTACTTATATATAAATGCATAGTTTTCGTGGGCATATTCATCGTTTTATTTACTAGAGCATATAATATTTTCTCCTCTTTATTTTGGCTAACAGATTTGAGGAGATTTTCTTGGGTTTTCCTCTGGCTGGTTTCCCTCAGCATTGATTTGGAACCATGTCCTGCTGTAAAAACTGAACTCTAGTGAATGTTACGACTGAAACAAAAGCAATGGTCTCTAATGGTGTGTCTTCGAGCCATAAATGTAATCACAACTGGTGCAACTAGGTGCAATAACGTCTTAAACCATGAAACCACTGCAGTCTATAACTGAATTATGGCAATAATTACGAATCAGCTTGTCATGGCAGTAGCATTTCCGTACACCCCTCCTCAATTCAGCAATAGTTTACATCTCACTTTGACTACAGCCAAGGACTTGTCCAGCCCCGCTGAATTGAACTTGTCAAACACAATTTCTATTGTGTATACCTCCTCTCTCTGGATTTCTTGAGTGGTCATGGTGAGAACCTGGTCCACGTTAGGAGATGTGTATCCCCTGGTTACAGAACAGTCAGAAGGATTGGTGTTTAAGTTTGAGGCCAAAGGAAATTAGGTGGGGAGGCCTCTCTTCAGCTTTATTTACAGCAGCGCGTGTGCCAAGAGGTCAGGGGTCAAAGTTGAGAATGGGGCCAACGGAGAGCTATCTTGCTCCAAACACTGATTGTTCCACATGCCTGGAGTTCTGTGCATTCTCTCTTTCAAGTCCTGGGAAGCTGATCAACGTTAAACTGCTCCCTATAAGATGAGCAAAAGCAGGTCTTCTAATGTTCAAGAAGGAAAACAGACTAAGCTTTTGCTGATTGAAGGATGTAAACCAAGTGACAAATGGATAAATACATCAAAGTATCATTCATGTCATCTATGGTGTCCACCAATCAGAACCCCCATTAAATTCATTGCACAGCAGCGAGTGTGCCATAAAGTGAAGTGTCCCCCAGAAAAAAACAAATGTCAGATTCAGGATTGCACGCAGCAGAGGGTCCCCAGCTGTGGAGCTGAAGGATTTTCACTTTTATTAAGATCAGAAGGAACTCAATTCGGACAGTCGTGCTGGACAGTGGAACTCAACCATCGGCCAGATGCGCTGGAATTAAAGTGACACATGTCGGTCTAGGTTTTTTCACCTGACAACTTTATTTCCACTTTTCTTTCTTGGATCTGACAGCCTCACACACTGTAGTTCATGTCTGGTGTGCTTTTAATTCAGCCATTTCTGTGTTTATTTTGAGATTAGTTTTGTTCTAGTATAGATTATTTCATAAAAAAATAGGTTAGGTTGTCCTTGTTGCAACTAACGTTTTCTGTTTTAACATGTGCACTATATATATACATACACACACTATATATGACTACGGCAGTAAAGGTATTTTAAATGTAACAAAAGATTTATATACCACATAAATGCGGTTCTTTTGAACTCTCTATTCATCAAATAATCCTGAAGAGAGAGAGAGAGAGAGAGAGAGAGAGAGAGCATGTATCATGGTTTCCAAAAAGATATTAGCTGCACAGTTGTTTCCAACATAAATAATAATATGAAATGTTTTTTGAGTCACAAATCAGGATCATGTAACACTGAAGACTAGAGAATTATGCAAAAAATTTGGATTTTCATCACAGAAATAAATTACATTTAAAAATATATTAAAATGGTAAATATCTCTTTTACATTTTAAATAATATTTCAGAATAGTATTATACTTTTCTATGCATTATTAGTATTATTATTTCATTGTATAATATATTTAATTTTTCATTAAATAAATGCAGCTTTGTTCATTAAAAAAAAACAAAAGTTTATAAAAAACACATATCCAAACCTTTGAATTACACAAGATATATTTAAATCTTAACTGCTTTTTTTCTAGTAAGATTAAATTGAGATCAAATTGAGTCTTTCACTTTAAGTCTCCTGCATCTCAGGTTTTTCTTCCGAGAAAAAGACCTCACCGCATATGTGCTCAAATTCACCCGTCTGCATTCAAACGCTTCAATTTCAACCAGAACTCAAACATTTTTCATCTGAAGACACATTTATCTAGGCTATTCAAATTTTGTAGTGCATGTCAGCATTTATCTCAGTCTTTCTTATTTGTCCAAAGGTTGACAGTAAAGTTGATACACAAATAAAGCACAACTGAGAACTCCATTAAGTCTTCTGAGCAACACTTTGTTCTGCGGATCCCTTGTGGATGCTATAGACAAAATATTTCTACATATGGTTTAAATATAGACACCCATTGACTGTGACCACTTATTCTGTCGGCAATATGTTCCTAATACTCTTTTTTGTGACATAGTGTATCATTTGTGAGAGGAATCGTCACCCCTCTGAACCTACACAGTAAACAGCACAGTCGTCTACAGACTTCAGTATGGCAACACATTTTAAATACTCCAAACAATGTGTTTAATCAATGGAGGAGACAGTAAAGGCCACTGCTCATCTGATTGATACCGCAGCTCCTTGAGTCATGTTTGCCATGGTTTGGCCTTACATTTAGAGTGTCATCTATCAGAAGGTGTTTGTGTTAGCAACTGTTCTATTGCCTAATTGCTCGCACATGTGTGGGGCTGCTTAGATTGGGCATGTGTTGATAAATTAGATATCGTATATCGGTCGGAATGAGATGATGAATTGTGGGTGAAAGGGTGAAGCGAGATGCATGACTCAAATGACTTTGATTATAAAACCAATATGTCTAAAGATTACCCAAACACAAATACAATCAAAACATGCACGTCCCATTATGATCTAAATAATGGCTATTAGAGGCTTTTGATTCGTGATTAAGATTGTATTGAAATGGAACGAAGCTAAACAAAAATCTAAATGTTGTTTTTTGTGTGTGGTTGTAGTGTGAGGCTCTTCTTGTACAGGATAAAAACATACAACCGAGTACACAATCAGTGCTGAAGCAATAAACACCACCTTCGTAAGTAATCTACACTCTCTCAGAGGCCAAGCTAAAGTTTGACCTCTCTCTCTCTCTCTCTCTCTCTCTCTCTCTCTCTCTCCCACACACACACACACACACACACCACACACACACACACACACACACACACACACACACACACACACACACACCTTTCAGGTTAAGATGTCAGTGGGAAGAGAATGTTTCAGGACTCAGCCAGCACATCTGGTTCTGCACTAGGGCCTCAGCTGAGCGGCTGTAGCTGACAGACAGAGGGGCAGGCGGAGGTAAAGTGGGCCCTGGGTGGGGGTCGGAGAGGGGACGGTTACGGTTTGGCCAGGGGACATGACTCCAGTTGACACCTGAGTCAGATTTCTTAGTGAGAAGGACCTGTCCTCCAGGAATTGTCTTCCCACATGAATACTCTACTGTTCCCGTGCACCCTTTACTCTATAACCCCAGAAATCCCAGCGGAAAACAGAGTAAAACCAGTAGCTATGGTTGGAATTTTAATGTTGTATATTTAGTTATTGGGGTTTTTGTTAAATTAAACATGGACATTTTATTTGGCAACATATAGGTTTTAGTTTAATGTGTGTTTTGGGTGGGCGGGTGGGGGTGTTGTTTTAGACCAAATGTCACAAGGATAGTAAAACCTGAAATTTTTGACATTGTGGCCTGCAGTTCCCACGAGGGAAGAAAATAATTAAAAATAGTATGTTAAGTTTATCTGAAACAGACGGTTAGGGGATAGAAAATGTTGTTTGGTCGATATAAAAGTAATAGAAGTCTATATGGAAAGTCACCACAATTCACAGAAACAAATATGTGGGTGTGTGTGTGTGTGTGTGTGTGTGTGTGTGTGTGTGTGTGTGTGTGTGTGTGTGTGTGTGTGTGTGTGTGTGTGTGTGTGTGTGTGTGTGTGTATGCATGTGAGTGCATAAATAAGTGTATAATTTAAGTACTGTAACTGGTAAACTATTAACCTACTAATTTATCTTATTTTTGTGTTAATCTGTAAGTACAGTAACTGGTTAACTTGCAATACATTATTTATTTATTTGTATTATTCAGTTAACTAGTTAGTCAGTTAGTCTTTTATGACACTTATAGTTCACTTAGCCCAGCACTGACAAAATAAATATTGTTTTCCTTGTGTTTATTTTTGTTATTTAATTTTAATTTTAAATATAAGTACTGTAACTGGCCATCATTTAAAATATATTTAACATTATTTTCATTTATTTTAATTTTTAGATGTCTTACAGTTCACTTTCACAGGCCACTCTTGTGTCAAATGTATTTATTTATGTATGTATTTATTTTATTTAACTTTAAGGTATATTATTTACTGTAACTGCACTGTAACTGTTAACCATTTAATTTTAAAAATGTATGTTCTGCTCATCTGAAAGTACTGTTACTTATCACAATATTATTATATTATCATTTAAATTTATTGTAATATATTTAAATTTACATATTGTTTATTTAAATAGTCCAGGGTTGTAGCAAACTTTCTTTCTTTATTTATTTATTTATTTATGTATTTGTTTGTTTGTTTGTTTTGCTGTCTTACGGTTCACCCGTATAGCAGGAATTTTGACAAATGCATGTCAATTGTTAATTTATTTAATTTTATGCTCATCTGTAAGTTCTGTGACAAATGCATTTTTAAAGTACAAACATTCAAAGTACCCTCAAAAAAGAGGTCACAATAATGATTACACAAGTACCATAAAATTATGTTTAAAAACTCTTTAGATGAACTAGTTACATTATGGTGCTTATAATTTGATGTAAATTAAGACAACCCTCTACACACAGTATTACAGCCTCACACTTTTTACACGCTTATTCTAAAACATAAAACAACATGGTTCTTGGCAAATCTAATGCTTATACATCAGCCAGCATACGAATGCCATGCATCCATATTATGTTAGCTCAGATGAAAGCCTGTGGTGAGAATCTCACACAGATGACAAATGTTCTTGCCCTCTGTCTGCAACCAGATCTGACAAGGCCAGAGAAGAGAGGAAGTGCACACGGACCAGTCTCATCACATAAATCTCACGTGCTGACCCCTAAAGAACGGGGGGGAAAGTCCAGAGAGAGATCTTTTATACAACCTGCCATGACAAAACAGGCATTTTTCAGACAGCATGGATCCTCTTCACTCTATTTTGTATGAATTTATCATTGCTCTTTTCATCTTTGGTTTTGGTCAAATGTGAGGCTGTAGGTTTACATCTCAAGAGTTTGCCCAGAAAACTAGTAAAGACATTTTTTCAAGAAATAAAAGATGAAAATGTGATAATGTGAAAAAAATGTTAGCGACAGTGTCATCAGATGAAGAAGCTTAGACCAGCCCGTGGCTATGTGAAGTTATTTTAAACAAAACACTTCTGACTGTTTCCATAGTAGGCCAAGACAGATATATGAGATAGCCTTTACATGTATTAATGATGTAAACAAGTTCTTCTGAAAGTGAGCAATAAAGAGAAAACTCGTCATATACACTGCAGATTTGTTTTCACAGTGATGAGTGGTTTTAAAATAACATTACAGAACCAAAGCCCTCTGAGAGGAATAGTTTATTACTTGGATTTTGCACTTTCGTGCTTCAGGAGGCTTAATTAATTTATTTGAAGTATACATTTTGTCTCAGATGTATCTCCAATAAAATCCTTACATAAACACATTTTTTAATAAAAAAGCACAAATGTCAACAAACATAAACAGCTGTTAACTTAGAAAGATGATATAGATAGATAGATAGATAGATAGATAGATAGATAGATAGATAGATAGATAGATAGATAGATAGATAGATAGATGATAGATAGATAGATAGATAGATAGATAGATAGATAGATAGATAGATAGATAGATAGATAGATAGATAGATAGATAGATAGATAGATAGATAGATATAGATAGATAGTATAAAAGTGTGCTCTCTTTATGTACACTTAAGTTGCCTTTCGTGTTATTAATATATTTTTTGCAAGTGCAGATTTAAAAAATGGAAATGACAATGCAATAATTCATACAATACACTGTAAAACGTGTCATTTGAGCGGAAAAACACTGTAAAAATGCTACAATAAAAACCTAAATTTCTTTAACATACACGCTGAAAAACTGTAATGAATATAACGTGACATTTTGTGTAATTTTACAGCAACGCACTGTTAAATGAAGAGTTTGAAAGTGAATGAGAAAAATTCCTCTTTTAATTTAGAGGGAAATTAAATTGAACCTTCCCAGAATTCCCGGTGGGACACTTCAACATTTGATGGTATTTTGTTAATTGTGCTTCTTAATAGTTTTTGTTAAGTGCTTCTTAATAATGTTGTTTTATTCATGTTTGTTGTATTTAGTGTTGTGTGTGTTACCATGTTTGTGTTTTGTATTTGGGTGTATGGCACGTTGCACTTTCTATGCATTAGTATTTACTAGCTTGTGGAAATGCAACTTGTGACAAGCTTTGATTCATCATTTAGGTTTCTCTTTACAGCCTGTGTTATGGATGTCAGTATGTTAAAGGTTCAAAACAGATTTTGGAAAGAGTGTGGCTTTGCCAATTCAACAGAAGATGACTGCTGGATTTACCATTTGCTTGTTTGTCAAATGTACAGCTTTTGTAAATATGTTTACATTGTTGCTGTATTTGTAAAACATTATTCAGGCAATCACAGCTTTTAGTTATTTCTGTAAAACAGACAGTTTTTTGTACAAAGTGCACAATGAAATTGTAAGATATTGCAAACCTTTGCTCATACTTTGTTTCTATAAAAATGGTTATACTTATATTTTTATGCTACTCAACTGTTATAATTTAGCATTTAGTATTTTTTTTGTTTAATTTAAAATCTCTGACTTGATATCTAAACTATGCCATTGTGAGATATTGTTTATATCTCCTCTGAAATTCAAGATGAGACAAGAGATGACTGGGATCTTTATCTCAGGAGAAAAATCTAAGCAGTAAGAGACCTACCTGTTCTCTATTTAATCTCATTACTGTCTGTGAGAAACAGTTGAAATAAGAAGTAATGATTTTTCTTTCCCATGGTTATCTCTGTAAAACCGTGGTTGCTTGGTCTAGAAGAGAAAATGTGAGGCCAGCTTCAGCGATGATTTCATTGAACCTCACGTCTCGAGCTGTCAGCAGCCATGTTAGCATTAGCAACATCCAATACGGTCCTCTCAGCAAATCTCTTTTTAGGCCAAAGTGTGTGCGAAAACCCTCCGCAGTCCCTGAGTGAGGTAAGAAAACAAACCATTGGAGTTAATGGGCGAGAGTCACAGTCCCAGGGCTGTATATTTACTTCTGTCAATTTCAGACGCTGGACACTGATTACATCTATCACGACGCTCGGTCGCAATTACTCCGCTGAATAAACATGGCCACAGGTTCACGGCCAGTCAGAATCGTCATTCAGTCGTTTCCGAAATCATCGTTATGATTGTGATATGGCATTAGCTAATAGTGAAAATCAGTCGAGGCTATCCTATACGCAGTCGCTTTCCAACCTTGTTTGAGCAAAGCTTTTCTTAATGAAAAAGTAATCTTGAAAAAAAAAAAAATCACAGTGCCTAATTTTGTCAGTGCCACACAAACAAGTCAGAAGGGGTGATGAACGAGCGAGCTCTGCGCAGGGTCATCCATCACCTTCGCTGTCCGTTTGCCAGCAGGAACGTGACAGGAACGGTCAAATAACGTTTAGCACACGGGACCCGGTGTTGGGGGGGAGATTACTACTGTCAGGGCCATAATGGATTAGCCTAGGCCAGCCAAGAAGTAGCCAATCAGAAGCCAGCGGCTGCATTAGCATAGCTATCAGAGGCCCAGCCAGTCGGCAACGGGGCAAACTTGATTGACAGATGGAGGTGGCCGCCCGGCAGACATGCATCCAGACTGAGGCCAAACAGAGAGAAGCCAATTATGGAAGGATGCAAGGACATTCATCATTCAGTTAGACACCTGTCCGGCCCTCACAAAGGAGAAAACCTCAATCCCTGTGCACAGAAGATGCTCATTAGATTGGACTGGAGGAAATAAAGGAAACCGGTGGTTCATTGTCAGAGCACACAGTGCAGTAAGACAAATGGAGAGCCGGTCTAAACACTGAAGGCTGGCAATCCACAGATGCGAGAACGTATGGAAGACCCTCGCTTTTCACATTTACTCTTTTGTTTTACCCTGTAGGCATCTCTCTTTCACTTTCATTCATTTGCATCCTCTCTCCTATCATCCTGCTCTCAACAAAAGAGTTCCAACTCTGTGTTTTTATCAGGGGAGGTATATCGAGGAACTCCATGTTGGTTTAACCATGAGCCTGCCCTTCAGTTGTTTGAGGAACGCAGTGAGTTTACACCTAACGTCAGATGCCTCGACACAGAGTGATGATACAATTGAAGCCGCACCCCCAACAACGAGATGAGTTTGAATGACGGGTGGAGGTTGCAAAACAGTATGTAATTCAGCTTTCCTACAAATATGCTGCTTCCTTAGTTTGTGCATCCACAAAATCCAACAAGCCAGATTAATACAACTAATCTCTGTTGGTTTGATGAACAGTGGTTGATAACATGATAAAAAAAACATTATTAATTTGTTCAAAAGATGAAACCCTTATTTGTTTGACATCTTTCTTTTCATATTTCTTAGAAAATAAATAAACAGTGTTAAAACTGTTAATAAAATTAGGGGGGATGTGTCCACCAAATCACTGTCATGTGGTGCAACTATCATAAAAAACATGTTTTGATATATATATATATATATATATATATATATATATATTTATTTATGAAAATTAATTTCTTAGTTAAAATTAATTGTAAAAAACAAATTAGGTCAGAAAGTCAAAATTGTCATGATAGTATGACTTGATATTATTAATATTATTACTATTAAAATAAAAGGTCTGCCGAATCACTGTCATGTGGTGCAACACATATGCAGAGATATGCAAAAATAAAAACAATAAATAAAAATAATAAAAATAAGTCTCTTAAAATAAATTTTATAAGAAGGCAAGATGGGCTTAGGTTGCAAAAAAGAGCCCCCCATAAAATATAAGGGTTTGAGGAAAATATGTTGTCACTTTCTACTCAATAGTTACACCACATGACATTAAACTCTTAAAAATGGTAAGGAAAAAACGGGGGCGGGGGAATTATTATAAGAAACCAGCATCAAAAAAAAAAAAAAAAAAATTTTTTAAATGATTCTCCCTTCAAATCTCAGATGTTTCCTTTCTTAGCCACAATTAGAATAGCAGAACCTGTTAATTTTATTTATTATCAGGAACAGACATGTCCTAAGTATTATTCTGCAATTTGGATGACTGCATTTCCCAACAACTACTGCAAAGAAACACTTACTGCTGCTGCACATGCATACATGCCGACAAGAAACATTGTTCTTTCCTCAAAATTGATTCTAGAAGATTGATCTTGTCTGGCCAGCCAATCAGTTTCTCATT